>JASJUZ010000024.1:0-218666 GCA_037159825.1 Tupiocoris notatus | reverse complement strand
CGAAACGGTATGGCAAAATTGGTATCCGCGAGGAATACGGTCGATTTCAAAAAGTCGAACGGGGCGAGTTCAAAGGGCGTGGCAAAAGGTGATCCGCGAGGGCGGCCAGCGACCTGGAAATTAGTGTAAAATCATTTGCACAACTCGCGGCCGAGAATGGCTGAGCGGATTGCATTTTACAGGGCTAATTAAAGATTCAAAACACCTCTGGACGAGCTTGTTTTATCGGTCCCTTGTATCAAGATGGCCAAGCTGTCGACTTCTGCGGTACCCGAGGTCTCGCTTCTGCCGCTATTTAACTTCCCTAATTAGTTTGTCAGTTAGGTCCACCGATAGAGTGCGCAGTTTTGCATTATTGGATATCCAACAGGAGCTTAATTCCCAACCGAGTTGGAGAAGGTGGCTAGTTATATTATCAATCATCCGCTTGATCAATCAAAGTATATTGCAAGTTTTGCTATTGGAAAATCGAAGTGTTTCCAAAGCTGTCTGCCCCCCAGCGGAAATTTATGTAAACTATCTGTTATCAGCTATGTGACTTATAAGGTCCATGTAAACCCCTGCGGCTTAAGGTTCTTTCTTCTTTCCTTCTGGCGTCTCTTTTTTCGTACCACGTTGCCAGTAGCTCTGTTCATGCATGCTCTGTTGTGAATTCGCCTGTTCAGTTCCTTTCATTTCCATTATTCCATGGTAAATTGTGATCGTCTGAAAAGTCGAATTTGGACGGAGGTGAATATGGAAGAAATGTTCCTAGTACTATACTCGGAAACACTTTATGAATAAATGTCTGCGTGTAGTGTATCTGTTTGTCTGGGTGTCTGTAGACAAAAATTGTTTTTTTTTTTTTTTTTTCGTAGGAATGTTCTAATGGCTGCAAAAATGAACATTTCCCATTTCAGAGCTGGCTATACGTTTTTGAGTGTCTTAGCTAAAAATGACCCCATGTCCCAAAACTTGTTTTGTGTCGTGTAGCTCTCACACCTTAATTCGACCTTATTAACCTGAATCATGCAATTTTCTATTTTTGGGTCTCATGGCTAGTTTTTCAATAAAAGCTGTAGTTTACTTACGATGCAACCTTTGTATGAGTCTCTTGATTTTATAATTGTTTATTGCTGACCAAACATGGAAGTACTGTGTGATCTATCCACACCATAATATAGTACAAACATGCATTCACTACAATGTAATAAACAAAAAAATCCTCTCTATTCAGACCAAGACGAAACTTTACTTTGATTATTCTAGAGTATAAATGTTTGGTTAAGTTGCACAATAACTTTTCTGAAGTCGAAACGCCTTTCATAATGAAGGGTTAGAATAGACGATTCGCTCATCGTAACCTCTCGTTAGCCTTTCTTTCATACTCGTTCGGTTTTTTCGATTCAGTTACACATTGGCAGAGGGCTTCGCATTTTTCCCTCCAACTAAAATGGGTTTAGCTTGTTCCCAATCTCGGAAAGTGCTTTCACCAGTTTATTTCTACGTTGGTGAGGAGTCTGCCTGGTAAAAAAAATTGGAGAGAAAAGTGGCATGTGAAAAAAACCGGCGCGAACAATCGCGAAGCAATAGCGTTCGACGTTTAAGGTTCTAACAAAGCAAGACTCTCCTCAACTTTTTCAATGAAGGAACAGCAATTTGAACGCCGATCAGCAGAACTACTTGAATGGTGGAAGAAAGAGGAACTATCGAACTTCCCGCAAACGAGTAAATATTATTGGGAAACGTCCAAAATGTCAGCGTTTATGCCTTTTTCATGGATTGCTTAAGTTGCCATGAAAACCCTTCTGGCAATTATTTTGATTATTCGACTATTCAATTGTACACAGAGTATCATCTGGGCCCAATCCGTCGTCTGTCCCCAGGCTGTGCAATTCGATCCCAAGAAATTTAAGTCGTTTTGGAAATTTCACCGCAGGAATTGACAACAAAATCCCAGGCGTGGGCATAGCGAGAATTGATGTCTCACCAGTCTTTGCTGCTTCCCACTCACAGTTGAAAGAAAATTTGCCAATCCTTTCCTTTCAGAATCCAGGTTCCATTCATTAGGGAAACTTCCCTCGAAACAAATATCAATTTACTCATCTCTATCTTGTATTTCCCTTTCCCGAGCCAAGTCGTTGCCCGCACTTTGCTGAGTTTCTGGAAATGAATACTATACGATTCACTTCTTGAGCCATACTTTCTCAACTTCGGCCAGATGGGATGAAACTTCGTTCATTAAGCTTCACCGTGAGATGGCGGTAGTTGTGGAAAAAATCGGGTGTTTCCTTTTGGTAATTGAACTGAAGTCGTTACAGGCGGAAAGTTTCTTCAGCTCCTTTCTTGTGGTGGAGAGAGGTGTCCTTTATGACGGCGACTTCGTGGTGAACCAGGCTGGTACGATCTGAAAAGCAGTTAGGTTCCACGTCCACGTACACGACGATCCGTTGGTTGGTCTTTTATTTTCAAGCCAGAAGCCCGGAAATAATGAGACCTGGATGGATCAATGGTGTTCGTATTGAGAAACTTTTTTGATCATGAAATAAATGTAAGCAATAATACATTAAATAAGTGATAGAAAAAAATAGGACGGGAACGTAATAATATTATTACGCGGACAAAAAGTATTCTTCCATATTTTTATAATACAATCAATATGAAAATTGATACTGTGGTTTAGTCTGACTGCCTTACGCTGTTTGGAAGGCTAATTTATGCCTGCTTTTCCAATCGTAAACGGCCCAAGTTTTCGAAGGATTTTGAATCTCTCGGGACGCTCATTCTTTAAGTCCAAGGATTTTCCGTTCCCATCCGGGGTTTGGTGAAGTTGCTACAGACTGGCGTGTCTAACGGCCTCTGTGATTTGTGACACCCTCTTTATCCACGCGGCCTGCCTTGTCTTCAAGTTCAAATAACATTTTCCAGCGAGATAACGCGCTCGTACTTCACGCAGAGGAGTCCTCTCTGTTCTGCAGATTAAGGCGATAGCTCACAGTCTTCTTGCGATTGCACCTATTTTTCCTTAGTTTACTCGCTTCCCGAGCTACCTATTGAACCAAAAAAGAGTAGGTTTCTGGAATGACAATTTAAAAAAAAAAATTTAGTGGGATTTTTACTAGCTCTTCGAAAAATGAGTTTACTGTTGCCAACGGCTAAGAACTGTGTGTAAATCAATTATGGCCGTCCAGTTGAGTTTGAAAAAATGTTTGCTTGGTGCAACTATACCAAGCAAACAATTTTTTCAAACTACAGATATATCGCAGATATGACGCAATGACGCCTTCAAACAGCGATAAAAAAAACGTTGCAAATGATTGTACAGTGGTTTATTATTCCTTCGCTCCAAACATGATTTAAGAAGACTATCCATTTGTGATTTTAATTATTCCAAACATTTCTGAGCGTTCTCACCGAAAACAGATTGGTAACTACAGGGGAAAACTCCGTAGCAGCAATAGTAATTTTATCATTTTTATTTCTCCTAATTTCCAAATTAAAAGCTAAAGTTTTCCCCTAACGGCACAGCTGGAGAGAGTGTTTAACGACCATCCCATCGAGTATAGAACGATTTTTATAGCTCCAAGAACTTCTCAAAATTTTCGTCATTGTCAGACCAAGATTGCTTTTGATTTTTGGTGAAAATTTCGCTCATTATCGTTTTGACAAAAAAGTGTTGGCGGCGTACGGCGGACTGAATTTTTTTAATCGGATATTAGCATTCTACATGTCATAAGCAGGAACAACCACAACTATAGTGTGAATACGAATACGGAATGGATATTTTACTCAATCAAATATATGGATCCACTCGAGTAAAATGACTGTGCCCTTTACAGCTAGAGGATTTATGAATATTGATGAACAGAGCGATGGATTTTCAATTTGACTGGGAGCATAAATTTCCAAGCATATGGACAGCTCTACTCTGAACACCACGTATCTTTGCATGAAGGGCAAAACAGTAAAGCGTCAATTCGAGTAAAAAAAATACATAAAAAAGCCCGGTCTTGACTGGAAAATGTTGGACGAAATTTCGAAAATGAATTCCTTGCAAAGGAAAGTCACCAACATTCGATGTTGGTCCTACCAACCGAAGCGAACCGGGTACGATTTGATTACATTCAGAAACCTCTCTAAGCTTCCAATCAAACAGTCATTAGTAAATGGGAAATCCCAGGGAGCTGAAATTAGCGGAAGATATCGCGCACGATCATCGAGACAGAATTTGGAGCAATGTGCTTCCTGTTTTGACAAGCTTGTACTGTCAGTGTTCGTGTTCAGGGCTCAAATCCGAAGAGCTCTGAATCCACAACAAGCCATGAAATCGGTTTTGAATAAGCCTTCGCTAACCGTGCCATAACGATTGTGCGAAACGGGAGAAATGGAGTTCGTCGAAATTTGAAACACCCTTCGTATTTACGAAGTGTACACAATAAAAATGGAAACATTCTCTCTAAGGATCCGTTTACCAATCGTAGATAAATCCGAGATACACTAAAGTTAGTACCAAGTAGTTTTCCGTGTACTCACTCACGGGAAAACTGCTTTGTAGCACGAACTCTAGGATATTTCGGCTTTTAGTGAGTAAAGTTATTCATTAACAATCAGTATAACTATGGACACAAGAAATATCTCTATTGCCTGTTCTAAAACTATCTTTATTGTCTATTTCCTGGCGTATGTAACCTCATTTACACATAGTTGCACACTCACATAATTAAAAACTCCATTATAAAACTCCGTTTTTATAACTCGTTTTAAAATGGTACATTTATTACCCGCTCTCCCACACTCCCTATAAGTTCCTCCACAAACAAACACTCACTTGCACTCGCTGAGTGCCCCAGCTTACACTCGGATTCACTTTCAAACACTCACTCCAACACTCACTCAATTCATGCTATTAAAATTTATAATAAGGACCCAAAAAATTTTTGATCTGTCAAAATCAGTCAAAACGTTTAAGAAGAATATAAGCAAAAGTTGTTGAATGTTTACAGACTAGATTTATATTTGTGTACAGAAGCTCAATGTTTTTATTTCTTTTCTGTTATAAGATCATTTTTATTTTGTTTTAACCTTCAGAAGTTTATTTTATTTTATTTATATTCAGTTGCTCGACTGTAAGTGCATAAGGGTACAGATAGGGTGTAAGAGAAGACCAACTGGTCCTAACCACCCAGCTCAGGTCATTTATCTTCTACTAAATGAACGAATTTCAGTCTCAGTCTCTACACTCATTTTTATAAATCCACAAAAGCTTTTGCTAGCGTACATTTATATTACAGTCACACTAACTTATACTCTCTCACTAGATGAATATTCAATACACTAACACACAAACTATACATTCACTTCACTAACAAAAACACTCGCTTACTCTTCCACTCACATCAAATATGCCAATTTACATTCACTTACACACACTCTCAAGCACATTGGCTAACAGTAACTGTACACTCGCATTCGCTTCTACTTTCATATACGTTCACACAATTGTCACTTTATACACTTTCACATACAATCATTTTCATTCATATTCTCAATCCAAATGTTGGCATTGAACATAAAAGAAAATTAAAGCCATCGTGGCAATTTTGAAAAATTAATGAAAGAAAGTGGGTTGGGAAAATCCGTTCTCCAAAAAGTCGACGTGCAATATGAGACATCGGCTGACTCGTGAGAGTAAAAGTGGTTCTGGTTCGCTGCCCCAGCAAGGATGAAATTCGACCGGCACAAAAGTAAGGGAAAAATATCATCCAGGTCTGAAAGAGAAACTGGGAAAAAAACGAAAGAGCCTGACGCGAAGTCCCTTGACAAGTTGACGGATTTTGCGAGCTACTTTATGAACACACAATGAAAACATCCTCGAGTAAATCTAATTTCCCATCGTGAACCCTTTTCGTTCGGCTGTGTTTCAGTTTCCCAGTTGGGAGCGATGTTTCAAAGACAATGGAAGTTTTTCAATGCAACCACGTTGTATAACCAATATTACGGTGAACCCAACTGAAGTAAAAATTTCTTATTAATAGTGGGAAAGAAAACCCCTGTTTCATCTGTAATGGCTCGTTTGGTCAGAAAAGCGTTGACGGGCAGAATTTTTTTATTGGATATTCGGATACTACATGCCTTGAAACGTGAAACATCAAGTTTTGCGGGGGTTAGAAAAGTTTTTCTCTTGGGCGATTGCAATGGTCAATAATAAATAAGAAACCAAAATTAGAACAATAATAAAGTTCCTCGATATATGACCTCACAAGTGGTTTCAGAACGTTTTCGAGCAGAGTTTCCGATCGTATAATTCATCTTTTGTTCGCAATTTGTGAGCTGAGGTGGAAGAAAATGGCCGCTAAAGATAGCGTGGCGTCTTTAAGATTTATTTGACGTCATTAGATCTTTGGCTCGCTCTAGTGGCGCCCTCTTGATCCGGAGGTAATACGTATTTCTATCACATTTCAACCCCCTGCTCTTGGATAGCAATGTTCGCAATTGCTTATCTAGACAGTTCAACGACTGCTCGAACTCTTCATGGTCGGATTTCTTTAGATGAGAACGCCGAAGTGCGGGCAATGTATTAAGTATCCTCAGATTAGATAACAATTGAAACTGGTTAATTTTGCAGCTGATTCCCAACAACGTAGATTGATTATTATTTTTGTCTTTTTTTAATGCAAAGGAAGCTAAGAAAATTGAGTAATTTTTAGTGAATTTGAGATCTTGACGACGCATGATTCATCAGGTCAGTAATATCTTTGAATCTTATCCTGATCTGATAATTCCGTACGCTCATTAATCGATGGTATCGCTGGATTTCGTTAACAGTAACATCAATAAATCACGCACGACAATTGTTCAGCCGAATTTCCAAAGTTAGCGGTATTGTGTAACCCTGCTCGGCCAAAGGAGAATTAATTCAGCTTTCAATGGAGCAGCTGTTACAAAGGCCAGGTTGCACAGCAGTTAGGTACCTCTTTCTTTTTTTTTTATGGATTCTTTGATTTCTTCCATTTTCAGCCCTCTTTAGCAAATTTACGCGTATTTGGCTCATTTGAAAAAAAATACCTGCGAATTTCGACCCAAAACGCGTAGGTACGAAATCTGTTTCATGCATCAGAGAATCGAATTGTTGAAGACAAAAAAATGTTTACAATGATTGCCTCTGTACAATAACTGCCATAGTTTTGAAAATGAAAATCTGATTTTTTGCTGAAAATCCTTCTCGGCATATAAGTAATTGTGAGTTAGCCATTACGTGCTGGATCAGTGCAGTGAATGGCGTTCAAATTTGACTTTGAACTTGCCCGAAAATCGAAAAACCATCAATTCAATCTGTTGAACGTTTTGTGTATTGAAATTCGTGTATTTTTTCACGCTGCATCGAATGAAATCTTAAACGTGTCGGCATCCTTAACGGTTCTCGAGTTATTGGATTTTTTATAGAGTTTTTAAGTTTTTGAAAAATGCATAAGAGTGTTATGTAACGCTGATATGACTCGTTCATTTTTGAGCTCCACTATTATAGTAGCTTCGAAATTTCGCTCGAAAAGTGATGCTCCATGACTGGAACTGTGTAGGTAACAACTTTTTGCTCTGTCAGCTCAATGATGGGTTACATTAGCTGATTATTTGTCCAATTTTGTTATTCTCCATTTGAATTGATTTATAAGTTAAATTGACCGTTTTCGGAGCTCTTTATTATTATAATTTATAAACATTTCTTTCTGATGTTCCAATGGTTCGTTGAGAAAGTTGAGTTATTCTGTCATTTACAAGGTTCCGTCGTTGAATCCGGCTTAAAGCAATGTCGCCGTCTTTCTCTTTCCGCTTTCCTACAACTGAAGGCTGACTGTCAAGTTTTATATTTCTTTTCGCCGTCTTCCACCGCCCGTTGTTCCGTTTGACGAGTTTCCCCTTGTTTTCACGTTGACCTACGTTTTCTCTCGGATGGGAGCTTATTTCCGCTCTTCAAGTCTTCTGCCCATCAGAATCCAAAGAGATAGAGTAATGGTGCCAACGTCGACTGCGAGCTTGTCTGTTTGACTGCAGACATTACACTTAAGGGAAAAGTCTCGACACAATGTCTTAGTCTATCACTCTTTGATGTTCAGATCAAGAGGTACATCCCAGTGAATCCTATGCATCTTCTTGATATCAGAATTATTGTTGCTTTTCCCAACGATTACACAAAATCTCTGCTTCCTCTGCTACCATCAGTCCACTTTCAGTTGGTAGAACACCAATACAACACGAATACGAAGACCACCCTGAACCTTCAGAGATATGAAAAGATTTTGCCTCCGATTGGCACAATTTTCTTCCCAGGTTCAGTTGAACCGGCTACTTTGTAGCATTATTTAGTTTATGTTGTGTAAAACTTTAGCTTCAGCAGTGTCGAGGAAAAGGTGGAAATATAAACGAAATAAGAAAGAAAAAGAAGTTCAGAATGCTGAAGGTATAAACTCGCAAGAAATGAGGGTCTTTTGAATCACTTATTCAGCACATATGGGGTACCTGTGCGCGCCTACCGCATCTCCGCAGACGCTAACAAACTACCTAGATCAGCATAACCTTCCTTTAGTTTAAACATCCAAAGGAGGAAAGCAAGGTGAGATGGCACAAGAAAGACTCGCCTCGACAATTGAATGAATAAACCAACGATGCCCTGGGTAGTTTCCGATGCGCAAAAAGGACGGCAAAAAATTGCCCTCTTTGCTTCATTTGTCCAAGGATTTTCGTTCGTCAAGCGGAATATATGCATCTTGCTAATTAGGCGCGCCATTTTCACTGTATTTTCATCAGATTCTTTACTTTTCAGTTTGCAGAGTATAGAATAATAACGCTTGTGAAAAACTGATTTTTTTATAATGAGTCTTTGAAATGTTTTGAGTTGATTAATTTTCATAAGCGCTAGAATGCAATTGTGCCCAAACAATTCAGAATGGCCAAGTTATGGGAGCAGTAGCGGACTGATAATCCACCCTGATACAAGAACGTACGGGAGTGGTTGGTTTTAGAGATTATAAGCACAAGAGCGGATCCAATCGAACTAGAAATTCGCACAGAGCTCGTATAGTTCAGGAAGGCAGGGACTTTGGTTTTGGGATGGTACCCGGCCAACTAATCCCGCAGCAACTCTCCAGAAGCGCCCAACGACAGAACACTACTTGCATATTGATGCTCATGCAAAACACCTGCAGTTCCACGCGATGCACAGCCAATGATTCGGATACGCCGATATTAGGCTTCAGTATGCCGCCAGTCGATGCAACACTGGAGAGCCAGTGCTACGTTCAAAACAGAACAGAGAAATTTACGATACTAAATCCACCCATAGCATGAACGAAAATCGTACCGACATTTATTCCTGATAAGTGAATTTAGAAGTGATGATTATTCAGCTTGATAGATTTGTCTATTCTCTGCGGTAAAGTCTTTCAACTGTCTAAACCACGGGGCTCCAACCTTTTTTACCCAAGGGCCACATTGTAAATTTTCGGGGAGGAAAGTCGAGCTCTTCCCCCCACCACCGTACACCCAGAATTTATTTTTCATAATTGAGAGCTCAGTGGTGGTTTTTGAGAGTTTCTTGCGTTCTTGCCTCATAAGTGCCAAGTTAGGGGCGAGTGCTGTATTTATTTAAAGGTGGATGCTAAAAAAAGTATATTATCCGATGAAAATAACTTTTGTTTTTCTGTACGCTAATTTTCTGCGGGCCGTAAAAAATCTGCAAGTTGGAGCCCCCGGTCTAAACTGATCAAGCGAAGTTTAGTTGATATTTTGCTGTCCTTTCATTTCGTTATTAGCAGAATCGGTGTCGTACCATACAAGTAGCAATTTAAACTCACAGTACCATTGTTTATTTCAAAAATGGTTTTCCTATATATTCACCATCGTCCAAAGAAGGAGACTACCTCAGTTTAGATGTCGTGCGTACGTCTCATCTCAGCCCTGGGGTGCCTACCGTGCTTCACTCTGCCCTTTGGGTTTATTCAAGAGCCCTCACTCGAGTGAGGACTGCGTAGGCCTGTGAGGGCCCTTTCGCTGTACGTCAAACGGCGAAAAGATGGAACGACTAGGTCGAGAGGAAGGTTTGGGAAGCTTTTGAATTGATCATCGCTTGCGGTTAACTGCCTTCCATTTTCCGGAGGCGTCTCAGAAATAATTCAAGACATCCGCCAACATCCATCCCATCCAAAACACGAGGAGGCTCGAGAAGCGGAAAAGATAATCCGGAGCGGAAGAATTTTTTCCTTCTCATCCGGTGGAAAATGGGAAATCACGCGGAGGATCAACTGTCCAAAAAAAAAAGTTTTAAACATGCTAATTACCCGATGAAAGGAAAGTTTTTATGCGTGTACGTTGCATGTGTATTGTTGATATTCTTGATTTAAATTTAATTCTTTCCACTTTTTTGGTTTTTACTGAAAATAAAGAAGTAGTTAGGCCTTCAATTGAGCATCTACTTAACGGGGTTCGGCCAAAGGTGCCTTGAAGGAGAACTAAGTTGCTGAATCACCTTTTCTGGCGCTGAACCCTCTTCAGGCGTGTGGCCTTGCTGCGCCATAGCTTAATATTTTGCTACATTTTTTCTGCCGTAAAATATTTCCATTATCTATTGAAAGCAACTTCCAATAGGGTGAGGATTCATCAAGTTCGTACCTCCACAATTCTTCACTTGATTGTATTCAATTAGGTACTATGGGAAAACGTCCTCTAGTATTGAATTGATCAAAATTTTGGAATCTAGACGAAATGGAATGTTGAAATATAGAATAATATAATTATATTGAATCGATTGAAAAAGTCAATGCCCGTTAATCTTTCCTGTTTCCTCACTATTTTGAGGCAATCGTCAAAAAATTGGGCCAAAAACTTTTTTTTTTACAATGTAGTCTTAATCATCAAATTTGGTTTCAATCTTCAGTTTCGTTCGGCACGGTTCATTACTTTTAAATTTGTGACTAAGTCGCTTGCTTAGCTTTATTACAATGCTTTATCGCAACAAACAGCTCATTTCTTGTTGCTTTGTCGCTCGACGGAAGAAGTTCCTAAAGAAATTCGAGACCCCAAGAAGCCTGGATCGGATGGCTGGTTAGCTTCTTGTGATATTCAATTCATAAGTTACCCCACGGCTCAACACTCCGAGCTATACCTGCAGGATGGGGGAGCTTTTGATGTCAGAAAGTGAGTCTGGTTAAATAAACTCAGCGGTAGCTGGTGAAAAATAAGGAAGCTCGCCTCGTTGAAGGCGATGTAAAAGAAGGGCGCCCTAAACAAAATGGGCACTTACTTTTTCCAAACGTTTCTAAGGATCGAGGCGCTGTCGCAAAATTCTATGGGCCGAAAATGCTGCGTTCCCATATAAAGATCGAGATAATAAAATGATGCGTTCAAAATATATGAAAACGCTAGTTTCTATACATCGCAAATATCAAACACGATTCAAAAGAAGACTTCACAACCTTAAAAAGTGTTCGTTCACTGATTATTTTTCTATTCGGGGAGAGTTTAGCAATATCAGCAAGCGTTTAACATTATGGTAAAGCCTCGTGTTTTTCAAGGGTTAAGTCTCTTGTCTTATTTATTTTAAGACAAAAACGTTATAGAATACGTTGCAAGATAAAGCGAAAACGTAAACTTTTGGTTGACTCAAACAGTAATCATCACTAAGGATAGTTTGAACGATTTAGAATGAAATTCGGCTTTTTCCTGCAGGTTGAGGGGGAGAATAACGAGACGACCTCTTCTCCATTTTTTTTTCTTTTTATTACGCCGAGTACTTTCGCCCGTTCGGGCTTCTTCAGGGCAATATAGGACCAAGGGTACCTGTCTCGTTATTCTCCTCCTCAACCTGCAGGAAGAAATAATACGACCACCTGGAGAAGAAAAATTCGGCTTTTGTTACTCGTTTTTGTTTCCATCATAAAGATCAGTTACTGCCCGTAATAACAATATGTGATACGGATAATAATCATCGGTTCGAGTTTCCTCGCCAAAGTCCTTGTCGAGTTTGCCTTTTTCGAAGGGATCGTTCATCAACCAGTGTCACTCGTTATGGCCGTGCAAAGGAAGTGTAAAGCCGAATATTACAGGCAGTATAAAAGTTTCCCCGGTGACGAAGGTGGCTCCCTAATCCTGCAAAGCATAAGGCATTCCGACCCTCGGCGTCTCAGGAGAGTATGAATTTTCGGGTACCTGGCAGATAGGAGCATGGCGTTCCTCTTTTATGGAAAGGCAACGGTCTCCGTTTTCACTCTCATACCTCTGACCCCTCCAGAAAGTAAATGCAAAATGGATGGTCGACTCGGGCCTTAGCGCTCATCCGCCCTCGAGGGTGAAATAGCGTAGCCATCTAACGATTTTCATTGAAAGACCGAAAAAGTGCACTGTAAACGAAAGTAAATGAGGTACGTAATAGAAAGCTTTTAGCACGGCCTATTCTAAAACTTCACGAGCCTTTTTTTATCTGCTCCTTTCCAAGAGATATTTGGACATTTCTAACCCGAAGAATCAGAAGGAAAAACTGTCGTATGACTGATTTTACAATGAGTCATCGAGAAAATCGTCCGATTTGAAAAATTAGAGATATAATAAAACTATTAACTAAAATCGATCCTCAAACGGAATTGAACCAGAAATACTTACGGGTTTTGCGAACGGAGGACTATCTCAGCGCCGACCGTAACAACCTGTAACACATAAATTTCACAGAAAATCACCAACTTGTTGTGTTTTGAAAAAATCAGGAAGCAAAATTCTACTGTAAAATATGCAACTAAAGTCAGGTAAATTATGCGTTTTTTTACAATTATTATTTTTTACCGCTTTTCTCAAAGACAATTTTTGGCAAAGAGGCTTTTTGGCTCGTTTGTGGTTCTCGATCTCCTTCTCCTTTTTTTTCTTTCTTTTTTTCTCACGCAGTTTTTCACTCGCTTTTAGGAGACGCACAGTTGCACTCAAACTGGAAATGGAACTCCTCGCAGGAACTACAAGTTATTTCTTCTCCAGTTCATGCATTTTCCAAACAATGGGTAGATTAGAAATTGTACCGAAATAATTCTCTTGGCACTCCGAACTATATATTTTGCGGTTGTTCAAATATAAAAGCTCATTCAGAAGTCGACATTATCGAAGCTCACACAGGTGAACGGGGCTGCAACATTTATTGTAGTGAAATACAATAGCGACTTCCATTCCACGTTCCCGAAACCGCGTCCGTGACTGAAGCTTAGCTACGTTTTTACGGCTTCGTCTGCGGCTTTTAGACTCCAACGGTTCCTAGACTTTTTGACGCCGTAATAATTAAACCGACGCGCAAGCCGTGGGTCTCTTTTTTCTTGGGAAGGATTTTAAAAATGTACCGGACCTGAGTTCGAAAATGGACCCCATTCGGAAGATCTGAGAATCGAACCGGATCACATGAATACCGAAAATGGAATTACTGAATAATATTAAAAATTCGGAGCTTATAAGTATGAGAGCTATTCTTAGGCAATTTTCACAAAACGAAATCTTTTTGAAGCATCAATTACCTTTTAGGGCCAGTCGCTATCAAATTTTGAAAGGTGTTTTCAGGGGTTTTAAACGAGAATTCGATGTTTTCAAAAAATTTAGTAACGGAGAGTTGAATTTATTTCTATTGACTCTCAAAAGCTTATCCGATGAGTCATAATTTTCACGGCGTTATTGTTATGGTGAAAAAATACACCCTGAGACTTTTGTTCCATTAAAACGAGAAGCAAATATTTCGCAGACGGAAAAATGAACGAGAGTTTCAGAATTCCTCGTACAGCTCGAAGCAGGGATGGGAAAGTTATTATATTTGGAAACGTTTCGAATGTTCTTTTTTTCCTGGGAAAAACGCTGCTCCGAAGGAATTTCCCGCTTACTACACAATACCGGATGCTTCGCAAAAATATATAGCAGTCGCTGTGTTCTTTATAGAATATAATACACTCGTATCTCCAATTGATTATTCTGGAATTGATATTTTGACTTGAAGGCTCCAGGAATAAATTAATGCAATATGCGTGCAATTTTCAATAAAAATCGTGTTGGATTCCGTGATACTCAATTTGAAGAAAAAACAAGGACGAATTGAATCAAAGTTGGACTCGTCCATTTCGAGATTTGTGATATTAAAATATTTGCAACTCATATTATCGATCAGTTCTCCCTAGTTTTGAATATTAAACTTCCATAAAATTTTCTACCTATTCAAATTTAATGTGAGCATTTTCGATCGGTCTGTCGAGCGGGAAACACCTATTGCAAATTGATTGAATTCGTACGAGACTCGTGTGGTCGAGTTCGAATGAGCTTGTGAACCGATGTCGATTCCATTTCTCCTGAAGGTTCTTTCTGCTGTTTGATAAAGCGAAAAGGACCTCCAGGAACTCGGACCACAAAAGCGCAGTTGCTTGCGAGGAATTCGGAATCGAAGGCAGGTTCGAATAGCGCTTACGTTCTCAAGCGAATTGCTGTCATACCTGGCCGTTGTTAGGACTATCATGATATTTATACTAAAGAACCGTTCCTGGATGGGAAGGGTTTCATCTCAAATTATTCTAGAATTGATATTTGGACGTGAACGCCCCAGTAATAAATGCAGTATGAGCGTGAAATAATAAAAATCGTGCTTGATTACGTGATACTCAAATTTGAAAAAAAAAAAAGAATAAATTGTATCAAAGTTGAGCCAGTAGCTCGTTCACTTCGAGATTAAACATATTAAAATTGTAACACGTACCTTCGAGAGAATTAGAATTCAGTGAATTAAGTAGCTAAACTCATGAAGGATAAGTCGTTTTACTTACAAGTTTACCGAGCAAATGACGCTTGATTTTTATCATTTATTAATGTTTGTCGTAGCACACACCGTACTTCCACGGTATGAGCTTTATTCACTTTTTGGCCAGAGCGTGTTAAATTATTTTGATTTTTACTGGCCGAAAAAAACCAGCACATAAAACGCTTTAGGTCTTGACATGTTTGGTAAGGCGAGTGGGTGTCGCCTGATTTTATCGCCTGGCCAGGCGCCGCACACACCGTACTTCTGCTTCTTCTTCTTCTTCTTTTGCACCGTTCTTCTGCTTTTTCGCATATTGATGGAATTTTGATTTTTACTGACCGTGAAAATTAAAACAATAAATTAATTTGAACTCTCAAGGTCCTTAAGTTTTTCACAATAATTTTTTTTATTTCATTTTTACTTCCATGTTTACGTAGTAAATGGAAGTATTGAGATCGTCTGAAAAGTCGAATTCGGAACCGAGGTCCTGATGGAAGAAATTTTCATAGTAGTATACTCAGAAACACTTTCTGAACAAGTGTCTGTGTGTCTGTGTGTCTGTGTGTCTGTGTGTCCGTCTGTCCGTCTGTCCGTCTGTCCGTCTGTCCGTCTGTCCGTCTGTCCGTCTGTCTGTGGTCACAAACTCACATAATTCGCCATATCTCCCTGAAAAATGGATGAAACCTTATGAAATTTTCAGGGAATGTTTTCCCAGTGATTGTGCAAAATTAGGGTTTTCCGGATTTTTAATTACACACAGTACTTCCGAGATATAAGCGTTCAAAGTTTTTTCTGTTTCGATTTTTACAGGCTATGAGAGTCAATATTTTTCTACGTTTGAGGGCTTGAAATGTCGGTTATGGCTAGCAGAAAACGCTAGATTTTTTGTATAGTGGGTCACATACAATGCCTCCACGTTATGAGCGTTTTTCACGATTTCACAAGTGCATGTTTTGTATTTTGATTTTTACAGGCCGCAAAACTCAATGTATTTGAATGTTTGAGGTCTTGAAATGTTGGGGTTGACGACTGAATGACGCCTGATTTTTATGAAGGGGGTCACATGCAGTACATCCGCGTTATTTGCACAATTGCTACATTTTGATTTTTATAGACCACAAAAATGAATATATTTGAACGCTGGAGGACTTAAAATTTTTCTATATGACAGTTGAATATCGCTTGATTTTTATTATTGGGGTCACATGCAGTACCTCCTCGTAAAACGCATTTTCGGTTGTTTAATTTGTATTTTTTGGGTTTCTTTGCTTTAAATATGACCAACTTTGACCTCGTTCACAAAACTTGTTTTGCATAGTTTGGATAACACACAGTACTTCCGCATTATGCCTTTTTTTTAACTTTTGAGATTTAATAGACCGCAAGAATGAATATACATTAGACTTTGAATTTTCTATATGACAGCTGAATATTGCTTGATTTTTATTATTGGGGTCACCTGCAGTACTTCCTAGTAAAACCATTTTCAGTTATTTTATTGAGCGTTATTCTACTTTTAGGGTCTCTTTGCTATAAATATGACCAACTTTGACCTCGTTCACAAAACTTGTTTTGTATGGTTTGGGTAACACGCAGTACTTCCGCGTTATGCCATTTTTCAACTTTTGAGATTTTAATAGACCGCAAGAGTGAATATACATTAGACTTTAAATTTTCTATATGACAGCTGAATATTGCTTGTTTTTTATTATTGGGGTCACCTGCAGTACTTCCTCGCAAAACGCATTTTCAGTTACTGTACTTTTTGGGGCTCTTTGCTATATATTTGACCAACTTTGACCACGTTCACAGAACTTGTTTTGTATAGTTTGGATAACACACAGTACTTCCGCCTTATGCCGTTTTTTCGCATTAGAGATTTTTATAGACCACAAGAGTGAATATACTTTAGACTTTAAATTTTTCTTTATGACAGTTGAATTTTGCTTGATTTTTATTATCGGGGTCACATGCAGTACTTCCTCGTTAAACGCGATTTCAGTTATTTCATTCTAGAGCTCTTGTAACTTTCGGGTCTCTACTTTAAATGTGACCAAGAACGATCATTTTTTGTTTTGTTGTGATCACATACCGTACTTCCGCCCTACGCCGTTTATCGCTGTTGAGCTATTTACAGGGTGCAAAAATCAATACATTTGACGTTAGAGGTATTAAATATTTGTAATGGAGAGTGAATGACGCCTGATCTTTACCGCTAGGGTCACGTTTCGGCCTTCGTACGATTTTCTCGATTTTATAATTGGTTATACCAGTTACCGACTCAAACATGGAAGTACTGTGTGATCTATGCACACCACTGGTTTTATTATTATTTTGTTTTACAATATTGGATTGTACTAACTTTTCAGCCTTCTAATGAGTTTCTCGATTCTATATAGGTTATACAAACCTGTCTGCCTATTCAATCATAGAAGTACTGAGTGATCTATGCACACCACTCGTTTTATATCTTATAAACCACGGAATAACCACCTTGAACCATTTATAGGGTCCTCTGTCCCGAATTTACATACACCAGTATAACTGTAATTATGTTGTCGTGAAATTTAATGTGCATAATGATTCTGATTAGCCTAGCTGTTCGGGCAACGAATCGAATTAGAAGCGTTCAAACCGAATAGGGTAATGAAATGAGAGAGCATTTTGCCTTGTTTACTCGAAGCATTGCGCACTGTCGTTGAACCACACACTATCGTACTATATTCATGTATGAACACTAAGTCCCGCTAAACCCTTGGTTTGCGTCTGTATAGCAAGCTATGCGCCAGCTTAATGAGCCATCAGCTTATCACCTCTCCTAATCGATAGCGTCAACTGCCCTGGACATCTACATTACTCTGTGCCATCACATTTGGATTGCTCTGCATTGAGATGGGCTCAAGATGGAATACCCGGTGCAGTGAAACCTTGGTATATGCACAGTTATAGGCAGTGAAACCTTGGTCGATTTATCTCCCCCACCGAATTTCAGTCGTCAGTTAATTTAGTCGAATGCGATAGTCGGGATTCGGCCAAAAAACATCAATTTCTAGGTCATGTGTTGGTATAATCGATGTTAAAACGTATATAAACCAACATTATAACGTAGAAATTGATTTTTTTTTTTTTTTTTTTGTCCAAACCTCGACTTTTAAGATGCCATACAATGGAAGCTCTAATGAAGTATAAATAGTGAATTCCATCAAATCGAATCAACAAGTACGATTAATATCCGATCTGAAACGATCGATCGACAGATTTCGTGCCGCGGTGATATGATGAAGCAATAATATTCCAAAACATGTATTTAATTATACAACGACCGTCAAAACGAACAATGTGCTTGAATAATAGCGAACACATTTAGAGTGTGACACATCTTGATCAGTGCTCGTTAGTATTTTATCAGGTTTATTTGGTCCAGCGAGGTTAACTTCTGCACACAACAAGGGTGCATAATTAGCACTTGTTCATCAAATGGAAAATAACAGCACCGGAAAACCATTTTCTGCGGGTGTAAGGGCACATTCACGAAAACCGAGCTGATACCCAACCAATGCTTTATTCAGTCGAGCTGCTTTAAAGCACCGTTCTTGGTTGACCAGTCAATAAGCGGCTTGTTTCAAAATTATGTACTGGAGTCGAGGTATGAGAGAATTGGGATGATTCGCACAAAGGGCCTTATTAATATTTCATCAAGGAGAAGAAAACACAGAAATATAATTCAACGTTCTGCGAGATCCTTGTCAAATGGTTCTCTCCCTAATGATATACGTATACTGTAGGTTCGTTATTTGGATTGTCCTCTCAAATAATACCTTACCATCTGATCCCTCTAATAAAATACCCTTTCGAGAATTTTATTGATAAATATATATTTTTAATTTATATACGGTTCCATTCGTATCTGAGGAACTGTTCCAGTCATCTGTAATAAATAGTCATTTACATTTTGCCAACAGACTAGCATACAATATTTTATCGTTTTACTTACCACAATAGAAAATCGTAAAACGAGTGGTTCATTAAGGTGAAATTCAACTGCATAATACAATAAATTCTCGCTATCGATTGTATTAAATCCAACAAACATTTTCATATCAAACAAACTTACAGTACTAAAAACTTTTTAAAAAAAAATAAAACCGACTTCAAAAGTTTGTCTATAAAATACACTCTGAAAAGGAAAAAATAACAAAAATGTCCCAACTTCGCAGCAACTCATTCGCCAACTACACATTTTAAGGACTACTTTACTACTCGTATTGACCTGACCACTTCTTGATTGATTGGATCACCTTCCCTAATAATATAAAAATTACTATTTCTCATTTCCCAAATGATTAAAAGATTTTCCTTTCACCTCTGAATTGCCTCCAGATTGATCATCTTTTGGAGTCGGCGCCTCTCTTATATTGTATTGGAGAAGCCTATAGATTCCGAATTACCAGTAGTATGAATATAATTATCATGAGTTTTCACGATTCTTGAACAGAGCAAATCAGCATTTATGAGAACTGATCATTAACAATATCGATTTGAAGGTGACTATTCACGCCTTTTCCTAAAAACCATTTCAGATTTTTCTAAGAATCTTTACGTCCAGACCCAGACTTATTACCTGGCACCTACTAATTTATCGTAAATTCATATTTATTTGTAACCATCGGTTATTTTGCCAGAGAGGCGCCGACTCCAAAAGATGATCAATCTGGAGGCAATTCAGAGGTGAAAGGAAAATCTTTTAATCATTTGGGAAATGAGAAATAGTAATTTTTATATTATTAGGGAAGGTGATCCAATCAATCAGGAAGTGGTCAGGTCAATACGAGTAGTAAAGTAGTCCTTAAAATGTGTAGTTGGCGAATGAGTTGCTGCGAAGTTGGGACATTTTTGTTATTTTTTCCTTTTCAGAGTGTATTTTATAGACAAACTTTTTGAAGTCGGTTTTATTTTTTTTTAAAAAGTTTTTTTTTATTTTTCTCTTTTTAGTGACTTACAATTATGGACAGCTCTCTTTACAGAATTTTCCCAAGCTTTCATTATTGTGTTCTTGTCACTTACTACTAACCGTCCAAACTCAATTCATAAGTCCGTTGAACGATGAAGTTCTAAAGTATAATGATTACCTAACTATTGTCAATGTTATTATGTAGATTGAGAGTGAGTTTGAACGTTTGGAATAATCCATCCACTGATTTGGGTCTCTTGGTCAACATACCGGATACTTTGATCCCATTGATACACCTACCAAAACTCAAATAATTGTCTACACCATTACTGGTTACTGAATTGCACCAATTCACTCGTTCTTTATTTCTCTAACGATAATAGAGTGATAATTTTCTCAAGCGTACCCGCAATCGCACTGAATGAGAGAATCCGAACAAAATTTCAGAAATTCGCCGAACGTTTGTGCATTAACTTGGAGTTATTTGGCCTTCAAAACGATGTTATTTATTGAAAATTTAACGCTGAATTCAAATCTTTTAACGAGAATGCTATGACTAACGTAGTTTTTTTTATACAAGCATAAATAGTCCAAAAAACGTGATTTTGAAACAAATTTTTTAGAAATATGGCCTAAAAAGTATCTACTTTTAGTCCAATCAATATCAAATTTGGATCACGTAAACTAGACTCAAATGTGAACAATTTAAGTTTAAAAACTATGGAAAAACAGTTTAGAATTGGAAGTTGTGAGGTCTCAAACACAGGTCCATTAAAACATCGATTGCTCCCTTAATATGCCACCTAAACTTGATTTTCTACCATCGTTAGAAAGCTCTAGCTAAGTGCTTTCAAGTGCAGTAGTGTTCATATTTTTTTTTCTCGACGTGGTTGGGAACGGTGCTCGAAAAACCTCAAAAAAGTGAAAATTGGCATCACTTTTTTTGTTACACTTTCTTCTCTACACGCTATATTAGAATGCCGAACAAAAAATTGAAGCTAGGCCCTTGTAGGCAGATAAATTATGAACAAAATGACACCAGAAACAAAACAATCGAGCAAGTATTCTAGAAGTTATAAGCTTGCAAAGTCAAAACTTCCTTTTTTCGCGAAAATCACGTTTTCCGGCGTTTCTCCGCGTCTGGAGACGTAAATACTGAATGGACTCAATTGAAAAAATTATGGGACCTACCTGGATAGTAACCCTTTCAAACAAAAAAAAAAGTAACCCGATCGGACGTACAGGAGCTGAACGCCGGTGGACAACACATACCGAAAAAAAAAAAAAAAAAAATCCCGCTAGACGACCATAGTAACCTCCTCCTTGTTTGAAGTCGGTTAAAAATCTGAAGGGAACTAGCGAATTAGAAACGCGCGACTTTTCAAACTCGCAATCATTAGAAGCGTGAACCCTTATTTAAATTAGAATTAATCGCCTAAGCAAACCGAATAGCCGAAATGACCTCAGCATACCCAGTTGGCTCTTGAACATCAAATGCTTTGAGGACCGAGTTGAACCGAGTGGAAGAGAACTGTTTCAAGAGGTACGCAAAGGCGCAAAACCAATATTTACTTGCGAGAACAACGGGAATATAGAACTGCTGCGGGTAAGGCATTGTACAGTCGGGAAGTTTGAGTCAGAGATGAACACAAGCAAGATAGTCACTCTGACAACAGGATAAACGTAAACCGCAGTTTTTCACTTCTACGAAATTCAGAAAAGACAATAGCGATAGAATTATAAGTTTTCAATAATATCTCGCACTCTACGAAATTATGAAAATGAAATTTAACGCATTACAGTTCCGAGTGTATTTTATTATTTTCCTACGAGCAGCTGTTGTTGAAGCGTCTAAAATATAGAACATCAAAAAAACTTTTTAAAAAAAATAATAAAACCGACTTCAAAAAGTTGGTCTATAAAATACACTCTGAAAAGGAAAAAATAACAAAAATGTCCCAACTTCGCAGCAACTCATTCGCCAACTACACATTTTAAGGAATACTTTACTACTCGTATTGACCTGACCACTTCCTGATTGATTGGATCACCTTCCCTAATAATATAAAAATTACTATTTCTCATTTCCCAAATGATTAAAAGATTTTCCTTTCACCTCTGAATTGCCTCCAGATTGATCATCTTTTGGAGTCGGCGCCTCTCTTATATTGTATTGGAGAAGCCTATAGATTCCGAATTACCAGTAGTAAGAATATAAATATCATGAGTTTTCACGATTCTTAAACAGAGCACATCAGCATTTATGAGAACTGATTATTAACAATATCGATTTGAAGGTGACTATTCACGCCTTTTCCTAAAAACCATTTCAGATTTCTCTAAGAATCTTTACGTCCAGACCCAGGCTTATTACCTGGCACCTACTAATTTATCGTAAATTCATATTTATTTTTAACCATCGGTTATTTTGCCAGAGAGGTGCCATCTTTGGTGAATCCGCTGGAATAAGGTTCAAACTTCAATCGCAATCCTCCATATCTGTTTCATTTCAGGTTTAGCAAAAAAAAATTTTTTTTTGGGTTTAAAATTTTGGGTTTAACACCAATTGAAGTTACTTTTCAACTTTCAAATTGGCACAATGTTCGCAAGTAGTTGTGGTAAACGATAAAATGATTTCGAATAACTAGAAAACTCATTAGTTCCAACATTTTTTAATCAGGAATGCCTTAGGAAGAAGGTAAGATGAACAGAAGTCAGGTTGACATTTAATGCTGACTCGCAAAACATGAGAGTTTGAATTTATAGTCTAGCTCGGCTGTACGGAAAACTAAAATTTCGAAGAGGAATATTGGCGGTAAATATCTGTTGGGTAGAAAGGGTATTAACAGGGGCTCACTTTTCATTTTTCTTCAGACCGTACAGAAGGCAGGGGAAAACTAAAGCTTCCAGTGGGAGAATAGTGGGGTAAAGTGTACTGAAGTTACACAACGGCCGGCTTTAGCAGGATCGTAATAGCGGATTTACGATCGAAATTAAACCGCTCCGGTTAGGTTACCGTCAGGATATCGAGCGGACAAGAGATACGGCAGTTTTGTGGTAGGGTTGAGCCAGAAGAGATGCGCGGTTCGGCATGGAGGTACAGGTATTAAAGCCGGTGAAGAATCTTCTCACTTCGGAGTCATATTTCGTTCAAAAGCATCGCTGCTCTAGTTAGAATCAATTTCAACCACTTTTCGTAGACCTGAGTTGGCCTGCGGCTATCGCCGATAAGGGATAAACGATTTTCCCAATATTCAACTCCGTTTTATCGCAATAAGCAAAAATAGGACAGTATTTTAGGAAGGCGTTCGAGGCCAAAATTCATCAATACCGAAAAGTCCTTTATCGAAATCGGCCGCATCAATGGAAAAGTCAAGTTCGATTCGAATGACAAACGAGAGAAAAATGGATAATGGAAACAATTGAAGGGTAAAAGATTGTGTTTCAGAAAGAAATCTTTTTGATTGCATAAAGAGCTCTGAAGCGGTAAATTTCCTTTTTTATTTTATTTCCCACTCCGAGAATTTTTTCTAGTTTCAATTGCTGTTTTTGGGTGAGTAAAGAGTGATGTAGAATCGGAGTAGAAAATGCCATCAATTTCAACTGTTTATAACTGCGACGAAAGCAAATTTGTATGGAACAAGTCTTCAGGGATTTTCTCTCATCAAACGTCAATACAAGAGAACATTCAATATAACACACAAACTATTAATACCATGATTTATTTAATTATTATTTTTTGATATGTTGGGTAATAATAAAATATTAAAATGAAGATATCTCTTGCATTGAGGTTGAGTCGGGTAGCGTCCAAATAATCAATGGTATCCATAATTCACTGTTTTCACTTCACTTAACTCGTGATTATTATTCCACTGAAACCTTGCGGGATTATTGAATGCGCATGCATATTTTAAGGTTCCAACGTCGTCGAACGTTAAAAAAACGAATTCATGAGTTGAAATATGAAGCTGATTCGATGTAATTAGCATTGTTGATTCTCAAACGAATATAGACTCGAATTATTATTTCTGAAACGAGGAATTATACGCGATCAGTGATGAACGTGTAAATACAGACGGCCGACAGTTTGACTTGAAATTAATGCTCCGTTCAACAAATCGCAAAACAAAAGTAAATCGGCTCGTCGAAGCGTGCGGTTGTTTATTCATTTTTGCGGAACGAAAAACTTCCATCGACTCTGCCACTGAGGTCCAATGAAAACACGGACGTTTCTGCTTTTGTTTTTTTTTTCGGAATCGCTCGGAGGAAATTGTTCACTCGCCTGCGAATACACCGAAATTAAAATAAAAATAAAAACAAAGGTAGAACCGCATTTATTAGGTAACAGAAGAAATTTATATCCCACGATAATAATAAAGAAGTCGATATTGAATTTTGGATATAGGATTAAGTTACGATCAAATATTTTCTACGAATTCGGATAGAAGAAACTCTGATCAAAATAGATTAAAAAAATTAAGAGAAAAAATTCCCACCGAAAAACAGATTGGTAACTATAGGTGAAAACTCCGTAGCAACTATTGTCATTTTAATCATTTTTATTTTTCTTAATTTCCAAATTAAAAGCTGAAATTTTCGCCTAGCGGCGTTGTTGAAGAGAGTGTTTGACGACCGTTCCAACGAGTATGGAACGATTTTTATAGCTCGATAACTTGAGAACCATTAAAGCTATCGATCCCGCGATGGTCTCATTCGATGCAGCGTCCAAAAATCTATAGAAATTGATTCCAAATACTCCTTTTTCTAAAAAATGTAGGAAAATAAGAATTTTCTCCGCCTCAAAACCCCCCAAAAATACCCCTAAAATTGAGGTAGCGATTTGAGAATTGAGCCGTTGTGAGACCAAGATTGGTTTTTAGTGAAAATTTCAAATATTTAGCTTAGAATAGTTTTGTCGGAAAAGTGTTGGCGGCGGACGGACGGAATTTTTTTTAATTGGATATTGGGATTTTACATATTTTGGAACGTTAAACTTCAAATTTTGAGGGGGTTAGAAATTATTTCTCTTGGGCGATTTCAATGGTTTATAATTGAATAATAAACCAGAAGAAGTTTTCTCTAATGAAGGGAACTGTATTAATAAAAATTTAAGGATATTTAAAAAATATTATACGAGCAATATTATTGAACTGCTGTAGTAAATTAGTACATAACAGGTATTTGGAGGTTTTCATCTAACTTATTATTGTATAATTCATTACCATGTGTGTGCAAACACTTTCATTTATTCAAATTTTCAATATTCCATTTCTCTCACATTCAATTGTAACTAATTACTTTTGTTGGAATGGAAGATAATCTTAAGAATATTCCTACGACTAACTTTTTCGTTCACTTTTCATTAATAGACAAGAGCCGAATTTTCCTTGGCATATTTTTTCTCGAAGTTCCCTCGTTCATCAAGATAAGAGGATTAGTTGCAAAGGAAATTACTTTTTACCTCACGAATAATTCCAGGGGTCCTTCGGAGTGTTTACACAGCCTCGTAACATAATTAGGGAACCATCTTCTGGGAAGATTGGATAAGCTCGGAATTGGCATTAGTGCGATACTATGGCAATGGGTGGGGGAAATTTTTAACCGGGGCTCAATTTAAGAAACTTTTGAACGACTTCAGAAAACAATTTTTTCGACTTCGATAAATTAACCAACTTTCTTTGACGTTAATAGTAAAGCGAAAGTGTGGAAAATGGATTCGAATAATGTTAAAATGATAAGTTCACCGCAAAGAAAGGGGATTTTTCATATTCAGCAATAGTACGACGAAAAAAAATGTTTACGTAGAAGAGTTGTTCAATATTAATTTCGCCTGTTGCATATAAGTGAGTAAAATAATTTAATTTTATTATCATTTTATTATCATTCTTTCCGTTTCGAATGGTCTGAATTTGTTCAATATTGTTTCCCCTCAAAGGTAGGTACCCAATAATTTTGCTTTCATGGAATTCTTGTTCCAACAGTTGAACTATTAGGGAAATAAAAGGCCATGTGAAAATTCGGCTGCACCGTTCAAATAATACTTTATAAACGAGAGTCATCTCCTTCAGCAGAACAGAATATAAATTTAACTTCTATCGTTGTTCTTTTTTATTTATTCATTTTTGTTATTGCCAAAAACATCAAAAATACACAAGGTTATTAATAGGGCAGTCGCCAGTCTTCTTTTTTTAAATAATTATTTTGCTCCCACTCATGCTATTAGGTTCTTAATAAAGAAGGATTAAAGTGTGGTCGAGAATAGCGAAAATAGTGCGAAACAGGTAATAAGGTGATAGATTGTAGATTCAGAGTATTGAAGTCCGGAAGTGAGATGTAGGTGGTATCTTTTTTTGCTCTTTCCTTCGCTTTTGGAGTGTTGGCAGTTTTTTGTTGTGTGCAGTTGGTTGTACAGACACGGAGAGTTGTTGGTTTGGTAGCACTCACCGATATAAAACACTCCGACGTTAGCAGTAAGGGTTCCTCAGCCGGACTGAAGATCACCTGTGGCTCCGGTCAGGATTGGGGATGCTAAGGGTGGGCCGAGCTTGAGGGTTGCTTGTCGACGACTGTATAGCGGCAGCCACAGTTATTCGACTTCAGAGTGAACCCATTGATAAGAATCAAATTTGGACGATTTATCGAAAGGGAAAAAACACTTCGAATTTTTTTTTAGTACTGATACTAATGCAGTTAGTTCATAAAAAAATCGAAGGCTTGTTAAAAAGTCGTGACATTATATATAGGTACCTATTTTAGCCATTAAAGATCTGGAGAATAAGTAGCCTGGTTTTTCTCCCCCTCACAACCCCTCTTCTATTATGTATTTTAGTTTCTTAATCACTGAAATTGAAGTCAAATTAATTGCTTATGGATTGCGCTGAAGAAAGTGTTCGACGAACATTCCGACGAGTATGAAACTATTTTTCTATAGCTCCGCAAATGACTGAGATAAAAAATAGCAAGTCAGGTGGGTTTTAAAAATTATAGTACTACTCAATGCAAACGCGTTAAGTTGAAATAATCGTCAATTTTTGTTAATAAATTTTTTTTTGCACAATTTTACATCTTCATAAAACTGGCTATCAACTATAAAATCGTACTTTACGTGTATTTCGATTGAAAAATGCTCGGAGTAGTAATAATTTCATAATCATTTTGATAAAACCTGTAAACTTAAATAACTGCGAGATGTATAAAACAATTACCGAGAGGTTCAACAAAATGACAAAGCGAAAGTGGAAATTTTGAAAAAAAAAAATTTATCCTGAGAGGAAAAACGAGAAATTTTTGTGACTGGAATGATGTTCTCTAAATCATAGAATTACCTTTGAAAATATATTCATTAATTTTCTTATATTATGACCAGCAGAAAAGCTAACCAATACATATTATATTTTATATTTTATTATTCGTAGACGGCTTTATTTTTGTTGTAATTTCTTCAATTTTTGATTTAATACCTCGTGAATATTTTAATAGGTAATTTATTTAATTAATCTTACATAAATGCGGTCTGAACTTGAGCATGACGCTATCTCTAACCGCTCCTAAACGCGTTTGACTGTTGATAAAGTCTCCCATCCTCCTCATACCGTGGTGATTCGATGGCTCGTGACCCGCTGCCCTCGCTCACAGCCCCGCCTTCGCAGCATTCCGCGCTATAATAATAGAAATCAATCATAAGGAGGCATACAACGCCCGATTGGACAAAACTATTCCCTCTCAATTAGTTATCTTGATTCTAGCGTAAAGTAAGACTTGTAAATAATGTTGTTGAAGAAAAAAAAAACTCAATTTTGGAGATTAGTTGTTTTTTTGTGGGGGACGTACTAGTAGACTATACATTGTGCGAGTTATAGCACTAGCTCCTCTTCACGAACTTGATGAGAAGCCTGTGTGACAGTAAGAAATGCAAAAAAGCACTAAAAGCTACTTTGGATTTTCAAAACTGGGCAGTTTATTGGGCAAAGTTACCATTGTAGTTATCTTAAGTTTTCTCCGTGAGCATCTTTTGCAGCTGTCGCTCATTCTGTCATCATCAAGTCATCATAAGACCATGGGCAACTGCAACCTCGTTATTCTCCTCAACCCGATATCTACAGAAATGCTTGAACACAAAGTAAAAACTTTGTGAATGCCATATTTAGGCACTTGACACTATGATGAGAAAATCAATTTACTCCGATTTTCATCTAATTGAAAACTGATGACAGAGCGTTGCGGATAGAGGTTCGTAAACATGGCGAGAATATACACTCGCCTGAAAGAGAAACATAAAAGCGCTGACGGAGCGGCTTTCAGTGCTGTGCAAACAGTTTTTCGCTGGTGAACGAATGGAGGTCGGCCAACCTGGCTGATTTGAAGAGGTCTGACTAACGCACGCAACGACTGAATGCGGTGGGAAACGATAGCTTGAAAAAGTCGAACTGTTTGCGATTTGATGGGGGAAAAGGAAAAAAATAGCAAATGGAATTGTTAACGATTCTTTTGAAAACGCATACTGAAAGCTCTTTGAACTAACTTGTCGCTGAATTCACCAGTTTCGCTTGCCGGTTTAAAAACAAACGTTATTCTTGCGTAGTGAATCGACAAAGACATTAAATTATTCAGTAGAACACGGCGCCCTTCCAAGAGGAAATTTTCAAAGAGGCATACATCATGATACATTAGGGACTTTATATGAATTCCTATTACCTAATTTCTCTACTCCTGCTGAAACTCGTATTCACCAAAAACGAAAGCCAAAAGAATCACGTTCATCACTCAGATAGAAAGTGAAGTAGGAAGTTAAAGTTGGAAGTTCAAGTCGGAAGTTGAAGTTGGAAGTTGGAAGTTGAAGTTGAAGTTGAAGTTGGAAGTTGAAGTTGGAAGTTGTAGTTGGAAGTTGAAGTTGGAAGTTGAAGTTGGAAGTTGGAAGTTGGAAGTTGAAGTTGAAGTTGGAAGTTGAAGTTGGAAGTTGAAGTTGGAAGTTGAAGTTGGAAGTTGAAGTTGGAAGTTGAAGTTGGAAGTTGGAAGTTGGAAGTTGAAGTTGAAGTTGTAGTTGGAAGTTGAAGTTGGAAGTTGAAGTTGGAAGTTGAAGTTGGAAGTTGAAGTTGGAAGTTGAAGTTGGAAGTTGGAAGTTGGAAGTTGGAAGTTGAAGTTGAAGTTGGAAGTTGAAGTTGGAAGTTGAAGTTGGAAGTTGAAGTTGAAGTTGGAAGTTGAAGTTGGAAGTTGAAGTTGGAAGTTGAAGTTGGAAGCTGAAGTTGAAGTTGGAAGTTGAAGTTGGAAGTTGAAGTTGGAAGTTGAAGTTGGAAGTTGAAGTTGGAAGTTGAAGTTGGAAGTTGAAGTAGTTGGAAGTTGAAGTTGGAAGTTGAAGTTGGAAGTTGAAGTTGGAAGTTGAAGTTGGAAGTTGAAGTTGGAAGTTGATGAAAGTCAATATACCTATTTCAAAAATCCACTAACACCTCTCAGTCAATCTTGTCACTCTTCTCGTTCCGTTCCCTCCTTATACTCCCTCCGCTGACTTCAACGGTTCAAGATAGCAGATTTCCGTGCCCCAGAGAGTAAGATTATTTTCTGGAAACTGTTACGCGTATGGCTCTTTACTATTTAAGATTACATACGTAGATGTCGGTGGAGTTACGAGCAGTAAACTGTAAAACTAATAAGCGTGACGTTACATTAATGTACCTGTACGCAGAGAGAGAGAAGTAACGTGGGAGCATGTTAGAAATGGGAAAACTCAAGAAGGGCCTCACCGGGGAAGCTATGATGTTCGAGTTGGGTCATTCAGGGAAGACGAAATCGAGATAAGGAAATAGGTTGATAGCTGAGGGAGCAAATGAGCATCCCCTGGGTCATTTCTGGTAAATGGAGACGTACTATACGATCACGAGAACGGAGTTGCCGAGTGTGTGATTCCGATATATATTTTCCATCTCAATAAATAATTTCAATTTTACCTCTTCGAGAGGCTATCTGGTAATAAAAGGAGTATGAGTTATTCAAAATTACCTAGAAGACGAAAATGCTTTATTTTGCATTACGCTGGGAAACTCCATTGCCGATTT
This sequence comes from Tupiocoris notatus, assembly GCA_037159825.1. NCBI lineage: Eukaryota > Metazoa > Arthropoda > Insecta > Hemiptera > Miridae > Tupiocoris > Tupiocoris notatus. The sequence continues at coordinate 188,890 of JASJUZ010000024.1, read as the reverse complement.
CTGAAAATTTTAAGGTACCTGCTTGAAATGCCTGATGCGGTAGATGAACCAATTTTTGACACCTAAAGCCTGAAAAGATGTAAAAAAGCGCCAAATGATCGTTCCCTGCGAGAGTTTCACTGAAATTAAAGAATTTAACGCAGCTGGACCAATATTTAAATCCACACTCAGTTGACACCGGCTCTCAATTCCAAATCGAGCTTTTTTGTTTAAAAAAAATTGTTTTCCCACTTTTTTTTACGAGGACGTCATATTTTATTCGAGCGAGTGAAAATAAAAATTCGGTGGATGCAAATGACTCTGAAAGCCGTCCCTTGTTTTCCCATTAGTCGTCCTCTGTTTCACAAAGCGAAACGCAGTAGTCCAATGCTTCTCCTTCTAATGCCCTTTCGTTATTTGCATCTCGCTTCCTCCAAGCCTTAACTTTTCAACGCAATCATTTTCCAACGTTCGCATTTTCCACAGAGGTGGTCTGTTGGAAACAGCGGTAAAAGCAAAGTTGAAATTCCTCTTTTAAGTACTAGAAATCGTAATTATTTCTTCGGAATATTATGCCCATCAATTTCTCAACCGTTATGTTTTTGTGTTAATAATTTAATTTAAAATTAATGCGCCTCATTTTCAGACCGAATGATACTTGGCTTCAACTAATAATAAAATCTATAAACGTATATTAGGAAACTATATCCTTGAAACTACAATAGCAACACCTCTCATAACTACATAAAAACTGCACAGCTCCATCGCCGCGTCTGTTTTTCTAGAAAAGGAAACCGCTGAGTCTGTGTTATGCGAGTCGATGAAACCCGAGAAAAGAATATTCCACCGGTTCAGAGCCGCAGCTAAACTGCCCTCGAGCGGGCTGTCCGTCTTCTGCAATATTCTACCACGGAACCCGAGGACAGTTAGACTTTTCGAGGACAACGGGGAAAACTAGAGGAATTATTCATAACCATCGTGGAAACGGACCGGAAGTCTGTGTAGACAGGAAGGGTCTTCGAATGGTCAGAGACCAGTCCGAAAGGTCACCAAGGGTTTTCTGTCGTTCTCCAACAAACTCACGTACTGTCAGCGTTAAAGATAAAGTCGTTTAAAATTTGAATGCCTCCATTTTCGTGCCGAGTTTTTCATCCGCCGTAGCTAGCGAGAATTCGAATCCGAGGTCTCGCGTTTAAGAATGAAGAGATGACATTTTCCGGCGAAATTGACTCCAACCTTGGTCGACGTAAATTCCACCGGAAAGAAATCTTCAAAGAGAACGCCGTCAAACTTTAATTGAACTATAAAGCCTGGATCGTTGTTGGGGTTGAGGGGTTCTGTTTTTTATTGTCGGCCTGCCAAGCACTTTCGCCCATCAGGGCTTCGTAGCACCATTACAAGGTATCCACGCCCAAGTCTGGCCTATTTGCTAAAATTTGTTGTCTGCCTGGTTAAAATTCCCGTTGTAGGTTCGTCTTTTTAGGTAGAATGCAACGAAGAACGATCGATGCGACAAAACTACAACGAATAAAGCGTAGAGTAAAATGTAGAAAGAAATGTACGAAATTCTATGTTGCCGAATGTGCGATTTCGGTGTTTAGCAAATCGTCTCAGAACTGCTTTGAAACCATCAGCAAATCGCGAGAGTAAATCAAAGAAACCAATATTGAACATCGTAACGAATTACTGCGCCTGGTGCTAATTTTCTCCGATTCAACGGTTAACGTAACTGCTCTGGTGCATTAGGTCAACGAAAATCAATAGTTCACCGAGAAAGAGGCGGGGGATTAATGCCATCTGAACTAAGCCCCACAGCAGCCTACGGATGACCAGGCTATATTAAACCCTACCAAAGCTAGGCGTTGTCCGATAAAGTTCGCCCTCCCTGCAAATTGTTTCGATGGCCCTCGTTTATCATCGAGCTGCAAGTTGAAGTACGAATTAATGGAGGCCGTATATTTTATGAAATTGCTGTAGATATAGAACGACGTCTTGGATCCGTTGTAACTGGTTTTTATTCGTAGTGGTATGAGTAATTTACTACGTAAAGACAAATTTAACGCCGCAGTAATTTTTCTAAAACAAATTGATCAATGAATTTGAATCAACACCTGCTGCCATTCACGGTCGTACTTAAGAATTGATTTATATTTCGAGTCCAAAAATACCCTTAAAATTGAGGTACCTAGTGATTTGGTCAAAGAATTTAGCCATTGTCAGACCAAGATTGATTTTAGGTGAACATTTCAAGAATTTGGCTATTATAGTTTCCCCAGAAAAATGCTCTTTCCTTGCGCTCTTTGCTCTCTGCTCTGCTCTGCGCTCTACGCTCCACTTTGCTCCATAAATTGCTTGGACTGGGCAATGTCCCGATTTAAGCATAGAAACTGGCTGAATTATCTGCCGTGTGGCTATGAGTGTATTAGCTGAGCCTCACATCAACTCTCCAAGGCCAAGAACCAAAGTCGACCTGCTATACCGATCAAAATCATCTCATCATACGATACTCATAGAAGAACTTTAGTCGTACAAAAGTGTATTTACAAATTATTCACGAAAAAAATTAAATCACATCCGTAAGACAGCTAGTGTGACAGACGACTAGGATTAAATATATTAAGTGTAAAGTGAAAGAGCAGCTTTGTGCTTAAGACATTTTCCATTGTTGGAGTAAGGGCAATGCGGATACTTGAGGCAAGTGGCCGACTTGTAGCAAGATGTCGGCTGCTTGGCTAAGCAGGGCAGACAAGGTCGACGTAGGATTGGCGCTGACAAGAGCGGTCGAGTCAGACAAGGTTTCCTCAGTGCGAGGTATTTCTTCAGAAATTTTGCCTTGAGACAAGGCGACATATGTCCATAGGCATATGGTGAACAAGTGGGGCACGAAGCGTAGCCGCAGGCGCCACCGAATCCTCCGTAATGCGGGCCGTATCCGTAGCCGCAGCAGGGCTGGAAAATAAATCCAGTCTCAATATTAGTGACACATTAAATACGAGTTGATTGACGAAGATGACGTCTCTTGGGTATCTTGTTAAAAGAGAGTTGACATGCTTGTTCTAATCATTGGACAAGGCATCTGTCGAGAAATCGTGAGGATACTCGCACTTAAACTCCAAGGTAGAGGTTTAAATTAAGGCGGGAGTTAAATTTGAAAATAGCGAGGGAACCTGTTAGACGTTAGTTCCGAGTTCGTCCACTGCGCGCTAAGGACTTCAGTGGTCGAGTGATTATTGAAATACTGTTCCAAACTTTTTACTAACATTATTCATTCAACAGTTATAATGAGATTTATTATAACTTATAACAATTCACGAGAGTTATATTGTATCACTTAGTTAGATAGAATTATTCATGCAAGTCAGGTTAGCCACCTTTATGGCGCTGCCAATGTTCTTGATGAATCATTGTCATTGCTTATCTAGCCATTTTGAGTTGAGCTGTACCGTGTTATTGCTCTCTATATTCTTTTGAAGAGAAGTGATTACAGACCATTTAAATTCCTGCTGAGTCAAAACAGGAGTATTTATTGTCAAACGAAGTAAGACTGCAAGCTTTAAATGCAATAGTAACAAACAATAGTGGTCATGACATAGGAACCAGAAGTCCTCCAAGACAATTTTTAAAAAATATACTTTTCATACTTCGGTTTTTTTAAACCACCGAAAACTTATAGAGTTTTTTGGTTTAAAACGACCGGGCTACTTTTGAGTCACTCTGCTCTTCAACTTTGCTGATTTGTTTTTTAACGGTAGTTTCTGATAAGTTAGTAGCAGCTCCGAAGGTAGCCTGAATAGTTGAATGAGGAGAATATTATGAAAAGTTGTAAAATTATTGTTTTTTCAACAATGATTCTTGGAAAAGTAACTTTGAAGCCCGCTATTTCTAACAATTTTCACGGTGGGTAGTGCTTTTTTTTTAGCCATGTGGCGTCATATCATCGCGGATTTGATGGATGAAGAAGGGTTGAATCATGAGGAAGATGCAATGATTTCAAATATCTAGTATGACTGTTTTCTGCACTTTTCAACTTGCAACTATTTACTGTTCGATTTTCCATAGTTTGGCTAAAAAAAATATGAACGAGCTGGAAAAGAGCAGATGGAAGAGAGAAAAGTTGACAAGATCTTTACTAAAACACGTGTTGTCTAGTATTAACCTGAGAAAGTGCGTTGCTACTTGAATTAATTTTCAACCTTCATGGAATTGTAACTCCTCCTATTGATTCTCGTAATTGAAGTATAGAAGCGATACGTTCATTGCCGCAGGATTACTTATCTCAGTTTGAATTTACAAGGTTTCTAGAAGACATGAGAACTTCTATGGTAAACACATAGGTAGGTAGTACCGTAGTTTAAGAATAATGCACTGCTACTACTCAGCAAAACTAGACTATAAAAGCTGGACCAAGCATTTGGACGACAAAAAAATGATATCATGTTGATTAGTCTACGTTAATTGATTTTCCCGTTGACGATTAAAATTCATGAAGGTAGGTACTTACATCGATGAAGCACATGCCAATCGCTGCAAACAACACTAAACTCATAATATTCTTGCACTCCATTTTTTTAAATAAGTTAAATGTGGACTTACTATGCTCAACTGCTAATGATACTTCGCCAGAACTAGCCTTGCCGTTTTATAATGAGACCAAAGAAACGAAGAAACTGTTTTTGATCCGAAAAGCACGCGCATTATTCTTTTTTTCAAACGTCCCGGACACGTTCCGCGACTTCGGAAAATCAGGAACTGGCCTGAACCCGGAACAACAGTTGTCAACAACAAACAAACAGTCTTCCTCCAGAATCGGAAAAGAGCTGGAAACGTAAACAAACGTTTTCATTCGCGAGCCAAGCAGGTGAACCGTTGTTCCATTCATAACAGGAAAATAAACATGCAAAGAATGAATAAATTTTGGCGACTTGCTATAACACAACAGGCAATCATTAATACTCCATATTATATTATTTTAGCACCGTTGAGATGCTATAAAGCGTTGGAAGAAACTGAACCAAAAACCGCTGCAAATGATTGTACAGTGGTTTACTATTCCTTTGCTTCAATAATGATTAAAAAAATCATCCATTTGTGATATTAATTATTCCGAACGTTCCCACTGAAAAACAGATAGTTTACTATAGCAAAAAACTCTGTCGTTTTATTTATTTTTACTTTTCTTAACTTTCAAATTGAAAGCTAAATCTTTCGCCTGACGGTTTTGTTGAAGAGAGTGTTTGACGAGCATTCCAATGAGTATAATACGATTTTTGAAGCTCCAAGAACTCTCGAGTGGCAAATTTCTGAAAATCTCCCAAATTCAACACAAAAGTTGCGGTGACTCGAGAACCAATAAAGCTATCGACCCCGCAATGGTCTCATTCGATTCAGCGTCCAAAAATCTATAGAAATTGATTCCAAATACCTCTTTTTCTGGAAAACGTTGGAAAATACAAATTGTTTCCCCTTCAAAACCCCTCAAAAATACCCTTAAAATCGAGGTGGCGGTTTGGCCAAAGAATTGAGCCATTCTCGGCCCAAGATTGATTTTTGGTGAAAATTTCAAGAATTTAATTTATTGGATATTCGGATTCTACATGCTTTGAAATGTAGAACATCGAATTTTGAGGGTGGTTAGCAAAAAAATTGTTGGGCAATTACAGTGGTTTATTAATAAACCAAAATATAACACGATTGCGTTGGGTTAGCCAAATTCAAAAGCCACAATGCGTAAAAATCAATAGAAAACCCCTTGAATGCAAATAAATGAGTTGTACGTTGCCCATTTTGTTTAAGAAAAAAATGCGTTGCCTTTATGAAGCGAGTGAAGCCTTGCGGCATTCTCAGGTCAGTTAAAAAGTCCTCACAGAGACACTAGATAGCTCTTGTAGTCTCGTCCCAGAATCAGGTACAGTAAAAGTCCTCCAGGTAGAAGCACGAGAAAACAGTAGAAAATTGATCGTAGATAATTATAATTGTAATAGACCTACATTTTCAATCGAGCAGATTATTAGCAGGTTCGTTCAATAGTACAAGATGTAACTGATAACTGTAGCCTATGAATACACAAAGGGAAAATTACAATAATGTAAATAATTATATACTAAAATTAACTAACTTGGTGCTGAATAAAGGCTAATAGTTTTTCCTCACTTCATTTATTTTTTCAATTTTACTTTATGTTATTAATATTTTCATGTTATTTATTTATCTATTTTTTTATAACTCACGATTGTAACATTCAAATTGGAGACAAAAAATAAGTACATAATTTTTATCTCTATAGTTTTTCCTTTTAATTCGACCAGCTGTGTTGTTCAATTGAAGTCCATTTCACTCGATTCATGGTCGAAGCTCATTGCCCTGAAATCAAATACATTTATCCCATTGAACCGCAATTCTAAACACGAAAAGTTCGTCAACGGATGAGGTCGAAAAAATTTGTGAAATCGTGAACACACCCATTCTCTGGCCAAAGCTGCGGCTCCGCTCGCCTTCAACTTCGGTCCAATCAGTGGGTTCATTTGCGTTAAGTAATTGAGTCCCCAGCTGTACACCGGAGAAGAAATTCGTCAGCGAAAATTGTGCGAGAAAAAATTATCGAAATATATTATTTGTACTATTTTGACAAACTTACAACATCCAGCAGCAGATCGCCGACAATACGATGCACCACTGTGTCACTCTACAATAAAAAGTGCATCACTGATGAAAAAACACAGCAGTATTTTCCTCAATAATGAAGAGGGATAGAAATTTTAAAGTTTCAAGGAATTTGAACAGTATTGGGATAAATTTATGAAAAAAAATTTCAATTTAAAAAGAATTAATACTTTTGTAATATACTCCCGGTTTTTTTCTCTTTACCAAAGTTGACGCAGTCTACCAGATGTAATTTGTATTCACTCACCCGCGGTTCGGCCCTTTTGGAATAAACCATGGAACGATAAAAGCGACCACGGCCCAAAAACCTGTAACGCCTCCAACGATAGGCAAAGAAACACCCATTGCCTAAAAAGATCGTATGAAGACTTTATGTGGTTGAAAAACACAGCCGAAACGGAAATTGGAGTAATTCCACGCGAATGAATTCGTCTGGATCACCTGTCGTTTCGATAAGATACGAACGTTATCTCAAGATACTGTCTATTTAGCTTATGGAATTAAAAATAATTTTCTTCGACTGGTTAACAGACGCCATGGGCTCTTGAATTGGCGCTAGAATAAGTCCAACTGGATTAAACTTATTCGGCGTTGAATAACTTTGGACAGTAAAAATAGTAGGCTCCGATTACTGGTGGACTGGGAATGTCGAGAAAGCTATTCGTAAGAACGATGTTGTTAGCAGATTCGTTTCTGTATTTTCACCGCTTTTCATTTTTTAAAAATTATTATTATTATTTTTTTAATTTAATTTTTTTATTATTTTTGAATGATAGGTTCCAACGAACAAACTCGGCAGCATAGCGGTTCTTGCAAATTTTAAGCGCACACTTCTGATGTCAAGACCCATAATAACCCATCATCTCAAAAAGCGCGTGGATTTTCCGGTCGCATAATTTTGACGATTTTCAGTTGGGCGAGTCAAATTTTTTTATCGAAGCTTCACATCGGAGAGATGTTTTCGAATACCTATGTCTTCGACTCGATCTTTCTCGGCCTGTCCATGCTTTCAGCAGAGAGAAAAAAATAATCGCTGGCCGACTGCGTGGGCATAAACTGACCAGCCGAGCGAGGATAAACGAATTCGAGAATCTCGGACATATCTCGACCTGATGAACCTATCGATGGAGGGCGATCAATATCTAGATCGTTAATTACAACCGAATCGGGCTTCGCAGTCAAGCTCTTATTGCTGGCCGAAATAATGTGAGGCGATTTGCACATGACTTGCTCCCCGGAAACGTACATGAGAGAAGATTCTTTCGTAAATTTGACGAAATCGCTGTATATGTCTCCCAATTCTCCAATTTTCTGCCTGGCTTGCACGTTGCATTCGAGCAATCTCGCTTCTAAGGGTAAATTACCCATTTCGTTTGCACGGATTGTACCCAGAGAAGATGAAACGGATTTTGTACCTTCTCCAATCGTTTCATCAAAGTCTGGGAACGCAACCTCCGTCTTGGAATCGCATATGCATTCGCCTTCAAACTCCGACTCTTTGCAGTAACATCGAACGTAAACGGGACCTTGAATTATTTTGGGCGAAAGATTCGCCAAAGCTTGGAAATATACAGTATATAGTTTCGCGCCATCAATATAGTTTTCGACCATCATTTTCTCCGGACATGTGTCTGAAACGTCATCTGCTCTGCTAACCGGCAACATTATCACTGAAGCATTGGTGATCTTCTGCAAAGTCGTCGCAATACGAATCCTGGTGGGGTAAACTATAAAGTCTGGCTCTTGGCAGTATACTTGGCTTACTGCGCTTTTAGCCGCTGCGCAGTTCAAATGTTCACTTTCAGTAAACCAGGCTGGCTTGCCGACCGTCATCTGGACAGAAATTTTATTCATGCTCCGACGCTGTTTCCAAATTTTGCTCAAATAATTAATTACTTTTTTCTTCACACTCGATGTCGTCATGAAAGGGACGGTCTGGATCGAAAACTTCCCGATAACCTTCCTGGGAATAATGTTTTTAAAACTGCTGCCCGAATAGGCTCCTTGGACACCGTGGATCGACAACGATGGTCGTAGAAAACGGTTGGCCAATAGCATAGTTTTATTTTCATGCGCGAGCAACTCGTACGCACCGATCGATTCTTTGAAATCGTACACGTTGAAATCCATTTTGCTCAACGAGCGTTTCAATTCTTTTGTCAACGGGCGTACATCCTCGTAAATTTGATCAATTAGGATGACACCCTTTTGGTCGATGAGATTATTTAAAATGTAAACAAGATCGGTCATGGGTTCGTTGATCAGTCCGCCATAATGGCCACTGTGGAGGTGTTTTAATGGGCCTTCAATAGTGACAGAAAAATAGCAGATACCTCGAGCTCCGTGATAAATGCAAGGCCTGGTATTGCCGAGCCAGTTGCCAGTGCTTAGGCAAACATAATCGATTTTGTTAAAGAAGTCGTTAGAGTTCCTTCTCATGAATTTTGCTGATTTGTCGTTCTCGCTTGCTCCATACGGATCCAGGATGAGCTTCACATTGACCGGTATATCGATGCCAAGATGCTGATACGCTCCTATCGCATTGATAACACACAGCAACGACCCCTTGGCCAAGGACACCCCTTTGCCGAAGACTTCTGTCTCATTGTAGTTTAATGAAATCGTAAATGGATTGCCGTGCCAATAGTCTCCGCAAGTTTCAGGCTTGACGTCATAATGGGAGTAAAAACACAAAGTCCTCTTCATTGGATCTGGTTCTGTTTGGGCGAGAATGATAGGCAGTTGGTTTTTGTCATCGGACTGTTCACCGTTTTCGAGTACAACAGGTAAAATCGTACTTTTCATTCTGAACTTCTCTAAAATGTGTACCAAAAACTCAGCCATTTGTTTTGTCTCTTCAAGTCTTGCAGGGTCGTTAGAAACTGTTTGGAATCTCACCAAGTCACGCAATCGGTGAAGAAAAATTTCCTGCCTCTCTTCCAAGTAGTCAAAAAGATAATCAGTGTCATCGACAGTTTTTCGCCCTTCGCTCTGTTGTTTATCAATGCTTTGATGCTTGTCATTGCTCTGATGTATATTGTTACTCTGAAGCTTCTCATCAGTGCTCAGGTGTTTCTCACTGCTCTGAAGCTTGTCAGTGCTCTGATGATTTGCATCACTTTGGAGTTTATCAATGCTTTGAATTTTATTTCCTCTCTGTCCTGTATCGAGGCTTAAAATTGTATTCGAGACGTTGGAAATGTTGAGCGACGAATCGAATGCAACACTCATTGCTATCCTGGACTGGAGATTGTTGTCCAACGCTTCTTGACCTAGAAAATCGTGTGGATTGTGTAACCACAATATTTAATGGCAACAGTTCTGCATGGCTGCAAAATCAGTATTCAGAAGCCATATTATTGTCATGGCAGAAGAAATGTTGCATGGCAAGTTGCCACAGAACTCCCCACCTTCCCACAGAAAGGAATATAGGTACATAGCAATAAAAATGTTGAACATATTTATTTTAATATTTCAAAGATCATTGATAACAGTGTATTTCTGCAATAATTTACGTATCCAGTCGCAGTGAGCTACGCAGACCTTCCTATGATTTTTGTCCCTAACCAATTAGTTTCTAAGTAGAAATGTAGCATCGATTCTAGTTGTGAATGAATTTTGAATGAACAAAGCATAATTATTGAGCTGGTTAATTGGTTAGCTTTACAATGTTAACCACTTTATTTGGGCTGCAATCCTTCTCAACTGCCAGATCTTGGCAATGAAATGTGAAACACACTGTAAGCATCTTATGGTAGACATGAAAGGTGCATTAAGCTTGATGGGGTACTTCTGTATACGCGTCAATTTCAGGTGTACAATCTGGAATAAGCTCTAGTGGAGGGCATTGGAAATTGCGAATATTTCTAGGCATGACCATGCCTTCCTGCAGTTCAGATACGGCTAGAAAGTACTTCTCAGCTGCTGCAATTGTGTCCTCAGGGACAGCTGGACCAATGCCTGGGATATGCATCCATTTTGGATGTTGAAAGGGTGTCATTACTTCCTCAACCTAAAACGAAAAAATTGTTGCAATCACTGTGCACAATGCTATATATTTTATGTGTATGATAATTAAATACACATAAAACAAGATAGGTACGAGAAGTTTAGGACTGTTGCAAACAAACTGCTGCCATGAAACTATCGAGCTGTCAATTTTAAAATCTAACTCTCAGTCATCAGATTCCACCACCTAAATGTCCAGTTTTAGAATCTTACTGTTTCATCAATTGGAATGTCAACGTGGACATCCAAAAGTGTCATTTTCTGAACAAGCTCTTGAGAAGAGGCAATTTTGTTCGATTCGGGTTCGTCGCAGTTGTCCACATAAAGCATTACGTCAGATGTAACAGGAGTAGGGAGCAACATCATTTCGCTGTCTTTCTTCACCAAGCATTTTACATCGACTTCTTTTTTCATATCAAACTGTTGAGAAATTAAATGCAAGCGTCTGATAATATTCTCGTAGAACTGCTCTCCAAAATAAAGTTGAAGCTCTCATTGCAGCGACCAGCTTTTCAGACATAGATTTTAACCAAATGAAAAAATGTAAGTTACTCGGAAATATGCACGACGTATTACCTGTTGCGGCTTTTCTTCGCGACCTTCTTGAACTTCTCCCTCAGCTTCTTCCATTTCATACGCATTGCTGATCTCTGCATTTCTTGAAGATGAGGCGGCCATAACTGACCCTCTTTCGCTAGCAGATCTTATCGATGCTGAAGAATGGTTTAGAAGCTCTGAATCTGAAGTAGATGATGGAACTAAAGGGGCGTCAGTATCAACGATTACGTCAGCTTCGGATTCAACAAGGCCGGCCAAACTGTCGATTTTTGGTGCAAAGATATTTTCTTCATCTTCGGACGCTAGAGAAAGAAAATAAGGAAAAAACCGTAAGAAAATGGTAATTTAGATTTGGTACAAGCTCATTTCTGTTGTAAATACCTTCTTGCTGTGCTTCAGGTTGCGGCTCCTGAAAAATGAGATTAGTTAATAACATGCTAGTACCAATCACATAAACTTCAGCTCAACAACACGGTCCAATGCCAGAAATAAACTCTCCCTCAACCTCTGTTCAAGTTGAGGCCCTTCCATACGGCACAGACTAGAGGATTGGTTCTTGAGCCAATGAACAACATATGAATCGGAAGGAATTGATGGTGAGGTTGATCACAACTCCTGAACATACATCTGTGCTTAGTCACAACTATTTGCCATGTCATCACCACATTGACCAATAGAACAATCCTTATACGATAGTTTTGGTGGCAATGCCAAGAAAAAACTCTTACAGGCCTCCAATGCCTCAAATACTCCAATTGTGTCTATCACTGAGCTTGCAATTAGTGCAACTGCTTCTTAAACTGTAAAGATACCAGCGCAAATAATCCAAGAGCTTACAGGGCAAATCTTGAGTTCCTCTTGAAAAGGTTGTGTTTCCACTTCAGTGAACACCTGAGCATGGTGTAAAAGCAAGTTGAATTTAATGCCATAACACTAGACATAGAACTATCGTTAGAAAATTGTGATGCTGAAGTTTCTTCAAAATAATGAAGATGTGATATAATCGGTTTTACCAAATTTAGAGAGATTTATCGCCCTTGTTTTTGGTACAGTGGCGGACATAAACTGCTGAATAACACAATGATAACTGACAAAACCAAAGTGACAACAGTTCCACCTCTCATTGGACACTGAAGGGTATCTTTGTCCATGAAAGGTTAACTTACTGCAATCCCATCCTCGGAAGTGACTTCTTTCTCTACCAATTCCATCGCACTAAGCTCCTCCTTTTCTTCAACTTTTATATCCGGCCAAACGATCATTCCGTCGTCGGAAGGTCTCGTCTTCACTGTATTATCGGAGTCCCTGTCGTTCAAGGCTTCTGCAAATGCACATGATTTATTGTTAAGGAAGGTACGGCAATGACAGTCCTGAAATTCATGCTGAAAGCAAATCAATCTTTGGGGAAATCATTCTTTCAGGAAGGAGCAAGGTAGGATATGACGGGTTGTTAATGCCATTTTTTGAGGTGTGGATGCTGACGCACCCAGCTTGGGATGACTGAGTATTGAGACTCAGACGACATTCTTCAAAATATTCAATTTCATCATGAGTTGTTGTGGACCATTAACTTTAAACAATTACAGCAGCAACAGTCACAATGCTTTATTTGAACATGCTCGATTTTATGGTAAACTATAGGTGAATCGTCGAGATAAACAATAAACGCAGCAGCAAATATTCTCACCAGCTGCGTCCAAATCTGGGTTCGGTGCTGCATGAAACGGGAAGCCAACATTGAAAAACCATGAATGTACATATATTTGACAGCTAACCAAGAAACGCCTTTGAAAAAAAATTATGCGTAAAAATACAGTATTCAAAATGAAAAATCTGTAAAATCAAACCAAAAGGGATGTCATACACGCAATGTAGGGTTGCCAACCTGATAGCGTTCCATCGTCACTGATTATATCTAAAAATACAAATAGATGTTAATTTCATATTACATTTGAACTGAAAAAATGGACTCATCAAAATCATTACCTCATCATCATAATCACATTTAAATTTAGTTCTTTTCTATCTTATCACCATTTTGATGGCCAAAATTAAGGAATGTATGAACAAAAATAGGAAGCATCACATTTTCGATCAACTAGATACGTTCAACTTACAAAATGGCTGCAATTCATTGTTTCCTGTTGCATTTTTCTTTCTTTGGGGATCTTCGTCATTTTGTGGTGGATCGTTTTCTTCTCTTGTCTCATACCCGCTTTCGTCGGCTTGAATCTCTTCAGCGTGAGGTGATTCTTCCTGAGTTCCAGAAGCTGGAGAGATTTCAATCGATACAGGTCTATCATATTCGCCAATTTGGTCTTCGGGGGTTTTTTTAGTCTCTTCGGCAAAAATCACATCTTCAACAGCCTCTTCATTGCCCAGTTTTTCATCCTTTGTATCGTCCTCTTCGTCACCTTGCTCATCGCTTTTCTCAGTTCCCTTGATATCTGCGATTTGGTCTTCTTCTGTTTGATTTTCCTCGTTATTTCCCGTTCCATCTTTTGTAGACACGCTCTCGCCATTTTCAAGATCATCCATATTTATTGGCTCTTCTCCATTTTTATCAGCCTCCTCAGAAGGTTCGCCGTTTGCGCCATCTTCAGCGATATCGGCAGCATCGATGACAACTGTATCGTCATCGCCGTCTTCTGTTCCTAAATCATCTGCTGATTCTCCTAGTCCGAGTAGATATAATAATTTATTATCTTGAATGACACTTTGGTAGTACAGGTGTTGATATTTATTTATGGATATCAGAAATTGAGCTACAGAATAATTAAAGCAGGCAAAATAATGAGATGATTGGGCTTACCTTTTGCTCCTGGTGTTTCTGACGTGTGTGCAAAACGAAACGCAATCATATTTACTGATAGAAGATACATCATATTTACTGATAATATATCAAATTAATGATAGTTTGAAAATGCCCTGGTGAGCGAAAGCGCTTATTTACTCCGAAATAACATCATCGCATCTCTTCACCTAAAAATTAACCTTGAAAAATAATAACGTTTCATTTGCTGATAGCAGCTCATTACCCGGAAAAAAAATACTTCCACGGTTGTAATAATTATTAATTTGTGTAATTATAGCTACAATATAATGCCCATAAATAAGAGCAGTTATTGACGTAAAAATTATCTTACCGATTGCCTGGTCCCAATCGATAACAGGCACTTCAGCCTGCTCTTCTTCTTCCATCGGCTTGTCTTCTTCCGAGGGGCATTGCTCTTCGGAATCCTCCTTCATCATCAGTTCGTACTGTTTGCGCGTATTCACCGGCCCGCAGTCCAATTTCGCCAAGAATCTGTCAAACAGTAAGATATTCAACGGATCACAACTGAACTTTTAGAGTGTATTAATGACTAATTTTGCTTAAAAAATCAAGTTTTAAAAAATTTTTATAGGTTTCTGCAGACGTTTCTCATATATCTTATTCTTAAAATTAGTGTCGAATTTGAAAAACGTCTCTGCAATAAATATTTAGCGAATAATATCGAGCTGACATTACTTGTACGCAGTCAAAAAAATCTCAACCGGAATCGAAGCTCTTCCTCCTTCCGGCTCTTCCGTCAACAATTCGCAAAGGTGGATCATCGTTTTTGTCAGGCTCTGAAAATTCATACATCGTTATTCTCTTCCCGAACTTGAATCTTGATTAATTTCACCGCCAAAGTAGAAACGAAAGGGAGGCGCCGATAGAGAAAATCGCAAATGCATATGCATATGAGGTGAGTGAATCATTCGAGAATAAGTATTCGTAATTACGGGTTGAAGCGTGCCGGCGCAGATGGCGATAAATTCCAACCATTTGACTTCATCTTCGAACATTCCGATTTCGAGAAGATCATGAAGCGCTTGAGCGTTGAGGCAAATTCCCGCCCACGATTCGACAAGATCATCTTTCGCAACCGTTTCTCCTTTTCCGAGCTGAAAGGGAAACCGAGCGGTTTTTTCATAAACTTTACGGAAATTTCTCGTTGAAAAAAATTTAAAAAAATATATAAATAAAAAAAATTAAAAACACATTAATAATAAAAATATGCACGCACGTGGGTGAATTTTTTTAAATTCTTTTATATTATACTCGCCTGAGTTATGAGGATTTTCAAAAAGCCGGGAGTTAACCCCGAGGGCGTTTCTATTGGCGGGTATTCGAGACGATCTTTTGCCGGAGGTGGCAATCCTTTCGACAACGCTCTGAAATAAGCGGACGACCAAACGAGCAAATCGCACGGCTGCGTCCGAATGGCGGCTTTCGCATATTTTTTCAAAATTGACGGCAACGTTGGCGGAACAACTATTTGCTGAGCGCAGTAAAGTTGCTCGAGCAAATCGGGCATCGCGAAGTTGCTCCGACGCCCTGCAATAAAATGGATACAGTTGCTGTTATTCGACTGCCAAACCAAGGAATGAAAAACTGCTAGGGATCATGACAGCACTGAAAGCATCTGTAGAAATATTTTTTATTTAGATAGGTACTTTGAGATATTTAGGTACTGAACTATGTCGATTTTGCTCAACTCAATTTCGAGTTATTCGCAATCAATTACGAGTTGGTATTGAACTTGAAATTTTCACAGATTTGAAGGTTTGGAAATTTACAAGAACTGCAGGACATTTGGTTTTTAATTTATTTACAGAGCAGCTCTAATACTCAACTCAGTCTCAAACAATTCCTGCAAGAAAAGGTGCGTGGAGACGACGTTTCTTTCAATATCGCCTACAGCTAAAAAGTAGCAATTTTTCGCGCACTCTCTCGGTGATTTCGATTGCCCAAAAATTAAAGAGGACGAATGAACATTTTGTACGAAAGAATGTTTTTGAAAAAAAGCTATATTTTACTTTCCGAATTATAAGCCATTTAGTGAAAAAGTTCAAAAAGTCGAGGTTTTTGACAGTTTTGTTGGGTTTTTCACACCTTTTTTGCTGGCGGACTTCAAATTCGGATTCAGCGTGATTGCTCATCGATATAAATAAAAATCCGCGATGAAACCTTTTCTTTTACACCACCCGTTGATCGAACTAGTTTTGAATACTTCAATTAAAGGAGTATACAAGATTTCGAAAATTCAAGCTTTGCTAATTTTGATGATTCATGAGTTTGTAATAAGAATCGGGTTGAACTGCATCAGAATTGTGAAAAATTGAGATTTTGTCAAATATTTTAATTTTTCAAAAACTATTAATGTCACATCTTCAAGATTTTGAGGACAACGGGATGAATAATTTGATGACCTAACGATTTTATATGTTTAAGTAAATTAAAAGCCATGCAAACAAATTTAACAATTTCAGTATTTCGCTCTTTCTTTATTTTTCGGCGTAAAGGTTTGGTTATTTTCAAGACATTACCGATCACATTTTCAGCAAGCACACGAAACTCTCAATTTATAGATTCATCGATTGATATTTCTCTCCTAGGTGTCATTATTTCGAGATCTAAAAAAATTCAGGAAACTAAAATAGAGCCAAAAAAGCTTACGAACACTTCATAGTCAAAATAGTTTTATCTGTAATGTCAAATTGTTCAAATTTCAGTCCAGGTGGTACAAGTTTGGTATTGATTGAACCAAAACTGGATACTTTCAAGCCCTATTTCTAAAATGAATGTTTTGAAATCACGTTTTTGGGATATACTAGTAGAAAACACTACATGCGCCATAGCATTTCCGTCAAATGATTTCAATTCAGCATTAAATTGGGTTACAATTCCAAATAATTTCATAATCATGCACCGACGTTTGGTAAGTTTCTGAAATGTTTTTCGGATTTTCACATTCAGTGTAATTGCAGATAAGCGTGAGAGTTGTGTAACTATATTATTATTTGAGAAAATAAAGAACGATAAAATAACATTGAAAGGGAAGCAAAGAAAATTTAAACAAAAGAAGAAAATAAAGAATAATGCTTTCAACGATCGAAAATGGTGAAAATATCAATTGACTTTTCAAACTTGTGGTCAATTTTGAGATGGTAAAAAGTATAGTAATCAATGTAATCTACATGTTGACCAAGGGTCCTAATTGCATTGTTCCAAACGTTCAACCTCATTCCTCAGTCAACATAATAACATTGAAAGTAGGTAGGTTGTCATTACAGTTAAAATCATTCACTTCGTTTTTCATAAGAAATGTGAATTTTCTGTAGTTATCTACTTTTTTCTTACTATTTTTTCCAACTGTAATGATATCACAATTTCAATAATCTCGCAAGAACATCTCCATCAACCAAATCTATCATTCAAAAATTATTTTAGAAAAACAGAATTGCAATTCACTCACTTTCGCCGTCAACCGATTCTCGATCTACGGTAACTATGACTTCAATTCACAACTATCCGTTGCTAGGCGAGGTTCTCCCGGAAATCTCTACCGCAAAACGATCGATCCGAGCACAGTTGTCACTAATTTTCAAAAATTCAATTAGATTTCCAACTCATACGTTGCGTTCTAATATGGACACTCGTTCCAGTGCTAGTGGCATTAGTTGCTGAACTATAGTAGAATAAGTTTTTACAAAGTATTCGAAAGAGATGCGTTCGAAATGAGCGGCTGCGACGGGGGTGGAGATATCGAGCCGAATCCTTCCACCTTCGGGTTTAGGGAGGCCGGGTGGCGACTTGCGCACTCGTATCTCTCAACACGAAGGTTACAGAGGTGGTTTACGTCGTAAAAAGGTAAACAAGAGACAATTCGACAAGAAAGTGAAGTGCCACATCTAGGGAGATGATAATTTTGAAATATTTAACCAAATTCCGCTTGATACTTTACGTTGGTTTCATACTGTGCATTGTCCTCGTGACGACGAACCCGTACACCGTCGATGTTTGGTCCGGCGACTTAAGAGGTGCTTCTGCGGCAGAGGGAAATTCCAGTTCGCCGGAGATGAACTTCAAAGAAACACTGGAAGAGATTCGGGTCTCGGAAATCTACCCGAACTGCGGCATACGCCATACATGCCCGGACGATACGTTTCCCGTTCATATCTACACAGGGCAAGATAAGGACGACCAGCCGAAGTTGTGCGTTTTGGGGAAATATTTGGCTGGAGGCGGTCGTGGTTTGAATTTCGCCGTCATCGAGCCTCGCTACTTGCAGTTGGTGCTTTTCCAGAACTACGACCTTTACAGCCACAACAGTTCAGGTTTGGAAACTTTGCTCAACTACGGCATCAACATCAACGACATCGTTATCGCTTTCACATTCGACGAGGCGTCGAAAGAGCTGAGCAAACGTGCGAAGTATCTTTTGTACCAGCTTGGAAGCGGTAAGATCCAAGATTTGCAGTATAGATCCCAGTGGTATATGATTTCGCAGAAAACCTCCAACCACGGATTCACTCCGTTGGAGACTTTGACGTACGCGAGGAACGATCGGTGGGGCGAAGTTATCGACGAGAGGCTTTGCGTGCCGAGGAAGATCGAGCATTTGAAAATCTCGCCGGACCCGGTGCCAAGGAAAAACCCTGTAAGGGAACGACTCTGTTCCACCAACGGGGAACTGCGCTGCGAAGAATTCTGCGGACCTCTAGCCCGGCACGAGCCTATAGTCCCATCATTGCTGACCAACAGAAGCCTCATAGGTAACGTTGTATTCTCGACGCCGATCCTCGTCATTGCCGGTAATTCGATTTCCTCTTTGGCCCTAACTTTGGAAACACTCGTCTATCAGCCTGGAATTCATTCGGCGGCCGTGTTTATTTTATATTCGGAAGATCAAACCGACGTGCCGACACTCGGACGGGTCTTCGGCTTCAGATCCGTTGCGTTCAACGAAAGCCACAACGTCAGTCCAAACTACAAAATAAATTTCGGCTTGAAATATATGTACGACATGTTGCCTAAGAAGAAATACGCAATAGTTATCGAAGAAGGTTTAATTCTCTCGCCGGATTTTCTATTTTACCTTGCGCAGCTGGCGCCGATAATGGAAAAAGATGAAACAATACTATCAGTATCCGCTTGGAATCCGTACGGCTACGCTAACGTTTCAAGCCGATGGTCGGCTGCCTACCGAGTCGAGGATTTTCCCGGCCTTGGTTTCATGATTCGGATGGACGTCTTTTTGAAAACCGTCTACAACAAAATGTCGACCGTTTGTCCGAATAAGACGTTCACCGGGTGTCCGAACGTTCTCAAACGATACAAAAACGGGAATATCATCATTCCGGATGTTTCTCGGGTGTTGAAACGTCCTCGAGACTATATCGGTCGTCCGCAAGACGAGGAGTACAAGTTGTTCACATCTTCCAGAAACACGAATGTGAATACCAACGCGTACATTGAGCGTCCGCACGATTTGACCGAGGACCGCTACTTCCGACATATTGCGTCGTTGATCGAATCGAGCATCACTATTCACCTGATGAACGAGGACCTTCGTTTGTGCGAGGAACATGCGAACATTGCTATGAAAGTAATGCTCGCCGAACTAAAAAACAAAGTGTTCTCCCTCTACTACCAAGAGGAAAGTTGTACCGACCATCAGAAATTGCGCGCATACGCGAAATGCTTCGACATTTTCATTCCCCCGTCTTCCCAACCGCAAACATTGTACAAAAAAGTTTTCCGGTTCTCGATCGGCACCAATCAAGTCCTCCTGATCGAAGCCAGTTCGCCGTTCGCCAAAAATAGGAAAAAAACGTTGTGATAAAACATTTAATTCCGTTTCAATGAACTGTGTACAATGAGTAAGCGAGAAATATAATAATCGAACTGAACCGCAGGTGTGAAGTTTGCAAGATTGATGAGTTTTCGGTGGAATGAGAAAGAAAAAGCTAAACTATCTCTACAAAATAATTACAATTCTCACTCCGAGGCCAGCATTGGCTCGCCAAGCACTTTCGCCCGTTCGGGCATCTTCAGGGCAACGTGGAGCTATTTATAGGGTCCACAGTCCACAACCCATGGACATAAAAAATGCGACGACAAGAAAAAAAATTTTAATTCCATGATTTAAATTCGCATCAACAATTATTCATGATCTCCTGCTAATCAGCCAGTAAAAATCTCGATAGCAAGCTTTCATCATCAAGAGTTCAAGTAATTGGGAATTGGTGGGAACCTTGGGAGCAAGCTCATACTCCTGGAGACTTCAGACGATATAAATCCCATTCTAGGGATCTATCTAGGGGCATATCCACGTCTTCACGAAGATGCTATGTGCGAAAGCGCAGGTTCGTTGCAAATAGAGGTCAAGGCGCTTTTTCTATCATTCCACCAAGAAAAAAATATACAGCGAAACGACCAAGACAAATTTTTTATAGTTTTCCACAAAAATAAGGCATGAAAATAGATACTGCCACTTCGGTTCAATAGTATGCAAAGTGAATATCAATGCTAATTCGAAATAAAAATTACCATTTTGACGAGATGATTTTTTTCCCCGCTAAAAAAGCCATCCAATTTCGAAGTAACAATTCATCAGCAGATATTTACCAAAAACAAAAAAAAAATTTTTAAGAGCACATCTAACTATTTTTTAATATCTCAAGATCTCTTGTACGTGCGTTTTTTTCACAATACGACCTTAAAAGCTAGCAGAATTTTGTCTCATAGACACGCTAGGGAAATTTGATTAATTTGACTTGACAATAAATTAAAAATGCTCTCAGTTCCCCAGGTTTAATTTTAGTGCTCAATTCGAGCCAATAAGGGGACAGAAACCATTGGCAACGGAATCGCCGGTCATCAATTTCTTCATTTACAGCTCTTCGAATTCATGCGAACTCCAAGACTCGGTGATGAATTTCTTTTGATAGAAAACCAATTTCACGTCAGTCGAATTCGATTCGTTTTTCGGAATCTAGCCAAACGAAAATTGTCTTAAAATGCGAAATTTTTGTCTGAAAAGCCACAGTAATAAAAGAGCGAACCTCTTCAGCAGCGGGAGGTTCCTTAATAGGATAATCTTCGACGTCTGCCGAGTCCGAATCAAATTTACACGTCAATTTCCGTTCTAGAATTTCGGCTTTTTCGATTTTCTTTTTCAGCCGCTGAAAAACACTACGATCGGATGAAGTATATAAGTAACATCCTAATCGCGTGCGATAGCAATTAAAAATAATGCTTTGATTTCACCAGGGACGAAAAAGAGGACTTAAGTTGAGACTTTGATCTGCACATCAAATTGTAATTGGGACGTGGATATTAGGACGGAAAGGTCTATTTATTGAGAAATTCGGGCTTACATTTATAGATTTCTCAAGCTCTCTCGATTTCTCTGGAGCGTAGTCGTCGAAATGGGCTGTGACGTTTGTATACTTCTCATTAGCCATCGTTTCTCTGGAATGGGAAGAAATAGTATAGTAAATAATAAAAATCGCTAATCCACCAACTACATTAAAACATTATAAAATTATACAATTACCTCAAAAATGCCAACTGCTGCTCAGCTATCGTTAACTGCGAAGAGAGTGATTCCTTTTCCAGTTCGAGCTGCTCCGCTCTATTGTACTGAAGTCCCAGTTTGCAATGAACGTCCGTACTGTACATTAATTCTTGCTCTAATATATGGGACAATTCTTTCGCTTTCAGTTGCTCATGTTTATATTTCCTCTCGTACAATTTCACTGCCGACAAAAATAAACGTGGAATATGTTACTCGCACTATGACAGTCATAATAGCGATAATACGATAGTATTCAATAGGCTACAGGAGAGCTCACATTTTTGAGCGAAATCTCTTTGAAGCGACCGTTGATTGTTTTCCAACTCGATGATGCGAGAAAGCCAGAAATCGCGTTCAGAAACCGACGGCGACCCGTCTGATATTGAAGGCACGAGACTCATAATAGCTTTGCTCGATTCGTCCTAAAATGGAATAATAAAATAAAACCGTGAAGTGCACAGATCACAATTCCATGTTTGAGTCGGTAACAGGAATAACCGATTATAAAATCAAGAAGCTCGTACAAAGGACGTAAATTTATTACTCTACAACTGTTATTTAGCTAGGAGAACCCAAAATAGAAAAACGCAGGTATATGAGCTTAACATAATGGGATAATTTTTATGAACCACCAGCGTCAAATTGATTTTTTCGCGACCTGTAAATATCGAAATTGTCAATAAACCGCATAAGGCGGAGTACGACCCAATGGTCTCATTCGATTCAGCGTAAAAATCTATAGAAATTGATTCCAAACACACCTTTTTCTGGAAAACGTTGGAAAATACGAATTTTCTCCCCATGCAAACCCCCCAAAAGTACCCTTGTAATTGAGGTAGCGATTTGGCTGAAGAATTGAGCCATTGTCAAACGAAGATTGATTTTTTTGTAAAAATGCCAAGAATTTATCTTCTACAGTTTCGTCAGAAAAATGTTGACGGCGTACGGTGGAAGGACAACATTTTTTAAATTTGATTTTCGGATCCAAGTATATGTTTTGAAACGTGATAAATCAAATTTTGAGGGGGGTTAGGAAAATTTTTTTTCTTCGACGATTACAATGGTTTATTTTTGAATAATAAATCAAAAGGACTACTCAAAGCGCCACGGTGACTCAAGAGATTATTTAATACCTTAATTTCGCACGAGATCCGTTCTAAAAGATTGATATCGGTGATCTTCTGGCAGACAAAAGATGAAACGTCTGTATTGCAAGATGATTCGGTCTTCTGTATTTCTGAAATAGTTACAACGTAAATTGAGGCGTTGCCATGGAAAAGGTGTTAAGTCAAAAAAATTAGATTTTTTTTTTCGTGGAAAAGATAGCCAGATGTAAGGCCAATGGCATGGAAAAGGAGATAAGTAAATAGCTTTAATAGTTTAGTTGGAAGAGCTCTCCAAAGATGGCACTCGAGCTAACTCCTAGCACATTGGCGTAGGAAAAGAGCTAAGTCACGGCCACGCGGTAGGAACTATTGTAATTTTAATCTTTTTATTTTTCTTAATTTCCAAATTAAAAACTAAATTTTTCGCCCTACCTACCGTACAGCTGGAGAGAGTGTTTGACGACCATTCCGATGAGTATAAAATGATTTTTATAGCTCCAAGAAGTCTTGAGTTATACCCTCACGTCAAATTTCTGAAAATCTCCCAAATTCGGCACAAAAGCTGCGACAACTCGAGAACCAAAAAAATAAAGAAAAGGCAATATAGAAAATCGAGAACGAGTCGCCCAGTTTTTCTCCCCCGCAAACTTCAAAACCAAGAACATTTTTTTCTGAAAAACCATGGAAAAAATGAATATTGCAGTTTTTATGAAGAAATTTGCTCCTAAAGCAGACATTACCATTCATTATATCCTGCTTTCTGCTGTGAGACAGACTTTTTTTTCGTTTCTGGTCACTTACTTGTCATTTACGTTTAGTTTGTTCAATAAATTAAAATAAAAAGTGAAAAAAAAAGTTTTTTGGCTCTCCTGAAAAATTTGGATTTTTTGACTTAACACCTTTTCCATGGCAACGCCTCAATTGGCAATCTATCAGTAATCACCAGGTTAGGAATCAGAGCACTGAGCAATTTTAGCTTTACCGTCACTGGTGTCTGTGGCGCTTTCTTTTAGATCTCTTCTAAGGCACTGGGACGTCTTGCTTTCCATCTTGAGCTGCTTTTCAGACAGTCGAATGTCCACCTCAAGGTCCACCCGACGGTCGATGTCGTCCAGTATATTTCTACGCAAACACAGTAAACAGTTGCAAAAAATTGTTTCGTGCTCCTAATTGGAATGGAATCTGCAAATACTGCGATTCGAGTCATCAGTGGTTGAAGTCAATGATCTTCATTGCTGACAAGAATATTCAAGCGTCATTGAGTGATGGAAATCGTCAAAATCAATAACACCGTTCATCCCGAATATAAATTATACTAACCATAATTCAAAGAGATAAACAATCGTATTTTGCAAAGTAGATATTCTTCGACTCACCTTTGGCATTCTTCTAGTTCCACGATCCGAATATCGCAATCCGATTTCAATCTTTGAATGGCTTCTGTTGACTCCCTGCGCAATTCGATCACCTTCATTTCGACTGCCATAAGTTCTTTTTCGGTCTGCAGTTTTTCAATTTCGAACTTGGATTCATTCTCCTCCATCGAACGTTG
This sequence comes from Tupiocoris notatus, assembly GCA_037159825.1. Lineage (NCBI taxonomy): Eukaryota > Metazoa > Arthropoda > Insecta > Hemiptera > Miridae > Tupiocoris > Tupiocoris notatus. The sequence continues at coordinate 164,636 of JASJUZ010000024.1, read as the reverse complement.
CAATGTCGCCGTCAGAATGGCCACTTCTTGAGCGAACTTTTCGTCTAGTTCAGCCCTGATTCGCTCCAGTTTCATTTCGTTTTCTTTCTCGCTCGCGATTTTCATTTCTTCAGCCAGTTCCAGTTTGTAATTTTCGAACTGTTGGCTCTGGCTGATCTTCAAACTTGCCGTTTCTCTGTCGTAAGCGTCTTTCGCCATTCTCAAATTATCAATGTACTGTTTTTGAACCAGATCCGTTTTAGTTTCGTATTCTTTCTTCAAAGTTTCAATCACGTTTTCGTAGTGAGATTTGAAATTTTCAATATACAACGTCTCCTTTTCAACTTCAGCCTTTTCTGGCTTGGCGAAGCTCTCGTTGGCGTCGTCTTTCTGCGGCAACTCGAGGATCGACGACAGTTTCTGTTTGAGACTGCAAATGGTCGTTGACAAGCTCATGTTTTCCTCTTTGAGCAAGTCGATCTCACAGCTCAATTTCTCGCTGATAACTGCACACTCCTCTTTTCGGCAATCCAGGCGCGCCATTAACGCGTTTTTATACTTGGCCACGCGTTTCATCAATTTCAACACGATCTTCTCCATTTTCATCTTCAGTTCCTCATGAGCGACGCGTTTTTCTTCGTGACGTTTGACGAGCTTCTCTCCGTCTTTCAATTTCTCTTTCAAACTGTACAATTCCTGGAGAAGAACGCTCCTTTCCTGTTTCAGCATGCAATTCTCCGCCGATGCGTCCGCCGCCGATTTTTTTAGAGTTTCAATCTGCTCAGCAGACCTGGCCTGCCGGCTTCGGTAGCGATTCAAATGCCGGCAAATCTTTTTCAGTTTCATCTGGGACTCTTTCCTCAAACTCAAATTCGACTTGAGGAATTTCTTCAGCGCTTTTCTCGAATATTTCACTTTTTCAAGCTCGTCCTCCAACAATTTATAGTCTCTAAGCTGTCTTAGCATTTCTCGTTTGTACACGAATAATTGGGATTTGACGTCTTCGGCGTTGTCGTCGCTCTTTTCCACTTCCATGCCGTGGATTATTTTAGATTTTTCACTCAACACTTCGTGCAAACGGTTCACTTCGACGTTCAATTCGAACGACGATTGTTTTTCGTTCTGCAGCTGCATTTTCAATTCGCCCACTTCCGAGCCCATTTCCCGCACGGCTTTTTCATGTTTCGCCATCATTCTATCGACGATGTCTTTCAAATTCAAAATATGACTGTTCTTCTGTTCGATAAACGCTTCGGCGCGGGTAGCAAAGTCAAGATAATCGCAAAACGTCTTTTTCAACGTCAACTCAACTTCTTCTGTCATTCTTCCGCTCGCTGAAACTTGTTCTTCGACCTCAATCAACGCTTTAGATAGGAAACTTTCGGTCGATTCGAATTCCGCACGCAAACTGTGCAAACTATCTTGCATCAAATCGTTCACGCTCTTGACCCTCTCCAATTCCAATTCCTTGGCGTGGCTTTCTTCGATTGTGTCGAACAATGACGTTTCTATAGAGTCGAGTTCGACCGCCTGATCGCTCAAATGTTTCTCGAAATCGATGATTCTCGAGTTGAGTCTTGCGATTTCGTTTTCGCTGGCACGAAACCTGTGGAAGAATTTGATGTAAGTGCGACTGATTTGAATTCTGAAACGAAGTGGCCCTAAACAGAATTACTTAAGGTTTATTTCTAGTTGAACTTTTTTTTAACTGACCAATTTTTTTTAAATGGAAAATTTGAACGATTTTTCAGCCACTCTCTGACCGCCTTAGACGAACAATTAATCTTTCCAGGCTAAAAAAGTTAGTTAAGTATGTAAGGTTATTTAGGACTGGCTCTAAATTCAGATGGAAGGCTAGCAATACCTGCGAGCTCATCAACTCACATTTCCACGTATTCGTCTGACACCAACGTCTGCACAATTGTCGAGTACATTCGAGGCGAACACTGCGTTACTTGTTCTTTCTTCCCGAACTCCGTTTGGCTTTCGGAATCTTGAATCTGAAATTCGAGCGGCGTCGCGTTCGTGCCCCACATTTCATTTTTCAATTTGACGATAGTCGTTTTCAAATTGTCAAGCAGCTCGGTCTGCTGATCTTGAAGAGAGAAGGACGAAATTGTTTGTGAGAATTTGTCCATCGATTTTTCATCTTCGAACTATCGATGAAAATTGGGATCGGAAGAGAAAAACTGGCTAGTTGTCGAATTTTACGCATTTCAAAGATAAAATTGCTAAATCAAATCTATTTTTAAAAAACTTGGATTTTCTACTAGTTCGTACAATTAAAATCGTTTTATCGAAGAAAATCGATAGGAGGGAAATAATTTTTTTCCAGTCATATTACATTACCTGCTGTCATTTTTTCAGGCGCAGCTGTGACCAGTTTGTTCATATGAGCGAAATAAATCACCGTATCCGGATTGTGCGGGAATAATGTCAATTTTCTAATTTCCTCGTCTTTAGCTTCGTTTTCTTTTCGCAGCTGTTTCATAACCATTGTCAAGCTTTCTGATTTCGATACCATTTCGTCCAATTCTTTCCTATTTATACGTAGCGGATGACGATGCGCGAAATGTCAGACAATTAAGTATGTGAGGTAATTATGAAGAGCTTTAATTTAAGTAAAACTTAAGGAAATTCCGTTTTTGAACTAAGTTCGATCTCCAATAGCTGAAAAAATTTTTAAATCTGATAATAATAAATAAACACCTGAAGGTGCGAATGGTCTCGGTCAATACGAGATTGTTTGACCTGAATTGGTCTCGGACAGTTTCCAATTCGGCAACCAACAACTCAGTTTGGTGAAGTTTGGCTTCCAGAGTCGAAATCAAGGCCGTTTTCTCTTTCAATTGTTTTTGAAGCTCTACGATCTCACGATTGAGCGAACGCTACAAGTAACAAGTTTTCAATTCGAAAAATATGGTGTAAAATTATCATCCTAATATTCCAACGAAATTCATTTTCACCTCTTTCGTTTCATAGAGATTCTTAACAGAGCAGAGTTCCAAATTGAGCTGTTCCACAGTCGTGTTTTGCTTCTCGAGTATTTCAGTCAAACTTGAAATTTTCTCTTCCTTAGCGGTGAGTCGCTCTCTTAAAATCGTCTTTTCTTTGACTCCTTCGTCGAGAAATTTCACCCGAGTTTCCAACGAGATAAAATCGTCCTCTTTGGTTTTCAATTTTTCGAGCAGTTGCCGCTTTTCAAGTTTGAGGTCGTTCACGGTTTTAGACAGTTCGTGTTTTTCATCGGTGAGTTTCTCTTGTATTCGACGTAGCTCCGGGAACTAAAAAGGATTACTAGCTAAATAAGGTCAATTCGACGGTTTCGTCGCTGCATAAAATTGGCTAAGTAATTTTAGTGAATAAAAATAATCCGACCAAAATTTATGAAGAATATGGAAAAATTTTATCACGATTAGCTAAATTGAGCAATATTGATAGAACAAGAGTGCATGGCGAAAATTCTTTCAAACTTCTTTAAATTATATCCATCGCTATAATATTGAAAATAAATATTTAAAAAACTTAAACAAATGAATAATTCACTTTAATTCAAATATCGAAAATAAATGATGAAATCGAGTGTACACTTGAAGGCAACATTATTTTCCATCTAAATTTGAATAAAATCGGAACAGTAATAAGTTCAAAAGAAAAGCCCAGCGGAAAATCGATTAATATTGTCGCACGTGTTCATCCAACATACTTTTGCGCGCATTTCCGTGTAAATTTCAATTTGCTTCGAAAGGTGAGCGATTTCTTGTTGAGCTCGCTCCAAAGCCGTCTCCCGATCGTCGTTTTCGTTCGATTTTTTGTCCGGACAGGGATTTTTCAAATATTCCATGTGCTCTTTCATGTTGAAAACGAGATTGCGCAAATTAGCGACTTCCGACTCCGTTTCGGATTTTTCCCGAAGCAAATCTCCCTAAGAATTTCGCACGGATGAGCAATATTTCATAACGGGATTTTTAAAAGAGCTGGAAAACGGCTCACGTTTATTTTCTGAAGCTCGACAATTATTTCGTTAGCAGTGATCAAATGGTTTTTAATTTTTATCGAATCGAAATCGTCCTCAACTTTCTGAAAAGAAGAACCAATTTGAGTTTTTTTCTAGGGAGGAAAATGCAAAATATAGGAGTCAGCTTTGGTTCTCTGTATTCTTGGTTCACTTTTTAAATAAAATAGCTTACTACATTATCGAACGATTTCGAGTCTTTGGCACAGCAAATTTTCTTGCTAACAACGTATTCCTCTTCATCCATTTCTGACTGTGACGTTTCTTTGTTGACATCTTCTCCGCTCGACGACTTGAAGGAAAATTGAGCATTTTTAGTTCAATTAAAATCACCTTAGCAGGTAATTAAGCCTACGTTAAGCTTGTGTGCGCTGTAAATCTTGATATTTGCATAAGAAGGATTTTCAAAGACCGCATAAATTTACGTCTCGGTTATAACGGATTCAAGTTACCGGTAATTCATTAACAGATTCGATCATGAAGGCTGTGCGTTTTCTCGGATCGAGGCTCCAAGCGCGAGGATCATCGAATGCGCTCGCTGACCTCATCCGAATACCTTTCGGTCGCTTCAATGGCGATCGACGTTGCGAGCGGCTTCTAAACAATTTTTCCCGATTTTTAATGAAAGACATCGTACAAACTTGTCGCGCTTCAAAAAAGTAGATTCCCCTCTTGTATATTATTGAAAGGACCCTATAATCTTAAAAGTTTTTCAACCACTACCGATAGCATAGAAGCTTTGGAGTGAAGCAACTAATAGCCATCTGTCGAAATCATGGTGACAAAACGGTGTACAATCTTGCCAATTTCTAGGTTTTGAAACAGGGATAGAACGTAAAAAATACAACACGTTTATTTACATGCGGTTCAGTCAGCTGTACATGAGGCACTAATTACGCTGGGTTCCATTCGTGTAAATAGCAAGCGAAAAATGCGATAAATACGTTACAAAAGTCGTACTGCGGGAGCCCGATTAAAACGGACAATAATGCAACTTCACGATCGCTGATTACGACAAAAAAACATCAAACGGTCGGATCTTCGGCTCGTCTCCACCACGGAATGCCTCCATCACTTCTGGAAAATTAAAGAATACATTAACACGTTAAAAAATATCTTCGCCAAATTTCCAGTTGGTTTTAAAAATTTTAAAAAAAATTTATATACATTCAAACCGCTGAAATTAGCTTGTACAATGAAAGACGACCTATGAGTGTTGCCTTTTGATTGACTTTAATAGAGAGCAGCTGTCGGCGGCGAAGCTAAGTTCAATAAACGACAATTAGAGAAACCCCATTAGGTATGATTTACTGGCACAGCCTATTCTGTAATTTAACAGGTCAACTAATGACCTTCTACAAACATCCTGATCAGCCATTTAGTTCTCGCTGACTAACATACAGCGGCTGTCATAGGGGATATATACTAGCAATGGTCTGTCTCTCGTGCCCCTCAAAGAGGCCAACGAAGAACTATCTTATCTTTCTTTTCCTTGTCGTCGCATTTTTTTATTTCCAGGGTGTGTAAGGGAGAGAAAAACCAGGCGACTCATTCTCCAATTCCTTATTTGCTGGCCGAGCACTTTCGCCAGTTAGGGCATCCTCAGGGTGAACTAAGTATGTAAGTATATAGCATTTTAGTATTTATTATCATGGAGGGACAGGACAATTTTGAAGGTTAGAGAATCCCAAGCTATTACGTAGAGCCATAGGGTCCACAGCAAAGTCAGTTCAGTCACTGGGTTTTAATCAAATCACATCTTGTCAGCCTGGTTTCCCTATGTCCTGAAATGTTATTGCGATTAAAGTATAATATGCAATTTTGTAACGGTAGCTAGATTCTCCTAACATAAGTTAAGAGGTTGAGAGTTAAAGGAAAATGTACCACAGTTCAGTTATAATTTGAGAGTCTTTACAAAAATATATTAAAAAAGCTCCTCACACCCCCGGGATATCTTATTTTTGATCCGTAGAAGAACTAAGAACAATTTCACTTTCAGAGCCATAACTGTATAGCTATCAAGATAATTAATTTTGCATAGGTATTTTAGAGGGCGACAGTAAAATATGCCCAAAGATTGTTTTGTAGGGGAAAAGAAATCCAATACAAAAAACTCAATACCAACAGTTGGACTAACCACAATAATTAGCGGGCCCTAACCGTGGAGCAATGTTGAATGGAGGGGAGCGTAGGTGTTCAGGTAGAGGAGAGCCAAAGGAGACAGTCGATGTTGCCTGATTTCCGAGCGTGGAACCGGTTCCAGGATGTAACGAGGTGATGATGGATCCCATAGGCATACCTGACTCTAGTTGCTCCCTTCTTACTCATCGTACCCTGTCTGGTGATATTCTACTCATCTAAACGCATCGCCCCGAACGGTCTCACTCGGCCAATAAGTGACTTTTACGACGGACGAGAGGGAAAGTAAATTTTAGTCGAATATTCAAACAGGAAACGAAGCAAGGCACATTCACCATCGAGAAAATCAGGCAAAAATCGTTTCTGAATTTCGAAACTATCATATTCTACCGCTAATGTAAATTGGATACCAAGCGTTCGGAAATATTTATGAAGAAAACGTCATTAGAAAAAATGTGGAATTATCATCCAAGAAAATTATTTAGAAAAGGGATATTTCGTTAGTTGTGCGGGAGATTTCATTTCGGATAAGGTAGGTTGGTAAGCATAGTCATCGTCCTGTACGGAAGGTTTTCACGGTTTTTGGAGGTAGTCCTCATCCCCCACTTGGCCAACTGAACACTTAGTTATATGCCAGACCCACCTTTACCTGAGATACCTGGCTCTGCTTAATGCCCCTCTTAGTAATAAGCGTGTGATCCAAGATAAACAAACCATCTTCAACAACGAGGGCATGACAGCGTAATCGCTATACAAGCATCCAGCACATTTTCTCTCACGTTCATTAGATATTTTTCGAGTCTTTCCAACGTCAGAAATTCGCATTAACGCTCGGGTTTTATACAATTTATGTATAGCGAGATTTTACTGACTCAAAATAGTCTTCCGCGGTCGATTGAAAATTCGAATTGGAGATACGTTATTGCAAGCGAACTGCATGAACTGCTGTTTCAGGAGCGAAAAAAATAGGGGTTCAAAAACTGTCAATAAATGCATCTGCCAAAAAATCACCTAGACATCATACTAATTTCTACCAAAATTTATTCATCAGGAGCTAAACTAATTGATGATAAACTATTCAAAAAAACTATTGAATAACTATTGAAAAAAGACGACTGAGGAGGATGAGATAGGTCATTACCAAAACACTGATAAATTGAACGTATTGCCACGAGAGTCAAATGTTGACTTTACCAACGCACAGGGAATGAAAAAATAAAATCCAATAAATTTTAATTTCAAAACACTTTTTTTTATAGATAGGCCGCTATAGTTATTAAGTGACGTATTCACACCTGTATGGGTCAGGATGATCTTGGACTCGAATAACCACTTGCTGCTGGCGTTTGAGAGTGGCTGCACTCGGGTGCGGCTGAGTCAAATGGACTCCCGGATGCGCCTGCAGATGAACAGCAGCGTGTCCGTCGAGGTAAACTGTGCTTCCCATCGGTTGAAGAGGAATCTCCTCTGGTCTTGGATGGTGCTGCTGATGCGGATGAGAGGCTCCATGGTTGTGGTTTTGCCGATGGCGTCGTACGCGGGAGGAAGGTCGTGGCCGGGAGCAACACTGTATGGCAAGCAGAAGGCCGCTTACAAGACTTACCATAGCGCCGATGTAGGTAAGGACGCCAAGATCTGGCCCCTGAGGACCACCTCTGGATGCTTGTGCTTGACTTTTCAATGCTGACCCGGCCACAATCAGACAAATGCCAGTCAAACTCCCGGCAACAAACACTACCTGCAATCCATAAGTCATTCTGATGTCAACCAAAGTAAATGCAGTGTTGCTTCAGAGTAGGCGACATAGAGGTGTTTGAAAAGCATGGAGGAATAATTTGAAATCATACCTGGAGAAGGTGGTGGCAAAACGTTTCCAGGGCGACGCAATGGCCTCCGCATGGTAAAACAGCCGTTTCGGTCGCAATGTAACCTGCAGAGACGGGTGTTCCTCCTCCTGAAGACAGAGGACGAGACCGCCGGTCTAGAGAAAGAAATTGATCTTGCAGTTTCCATAATTAAAAGAGAAACTCATAAATTTCCAAGATATTGGGGAATAGGATACGCTGCTTCTTTCAAAGCATCCTTCCAAGGACTTGAGTTACTTACTTTCGGCAGTTGGTAAGGGAAAATGCTGCGGTCTTGCAGCCTGCGGAGGTGGAATCGGGTATGGGTTTGGTACCAAGTAAGCTGGTTCCCCAAGATGGCTTGACATCTCTTGCGGGCACCTGCTCCCGCCCAACAGTTGGTACTGCGAATCGATCTATAGATCAACTTGGATTAATTCTGATTCCCCCAAAGCTTCTTCCATTATCATTTATTCTTGGAATTATGCTGCGTAAAAATGTGTTTACCTGCGCATAGTGGTTGGTCGGAACGTTTTGATAAGTTTGACTGCTCGCTGAACTTGTAACTGATTCGGAACGTCCACCGTTCCATGGGTTTCTGCAAATAAAAGTCACTGGATGTGTAAAGAAAAGTTTAAAAAGAAGTTAATTGGCTAGTGGAGATTATGTTGGGATTTTCAGGAATGCCACAGAAATAATTACGTTTTTTCAGACTTCGTATTTTGGCAATGCTGAAACACAATTACAGTCTCGTGGGGAACGTCTGAAAAATCTCTTTTGTGTGCCTCAAATCGCTCTTGATCGGTTATCAAGACCTACTGCGCTCTTTGACGAGATCGACTCTTTGTTGGGAAAAACTCTTTATTTGCTCTCATTTGAAAAAGGTTTTTATAATACTCTTTGTTGATCACACTTGAAAAAAGCTTGTTGCAATATTTTAGTTTTTAAAGTTTTATTGATGCTAGTTTATTAGTTTTAGTATCACTTGAAAAGGAATGTGAGAGCACCTAATATAGATGTTGAAAATGAAGTTTGCCTGAAGATGGCCTAGTAAGGTCGAAATCGATTGCTGAGAGGAGAAAAATATAGTTGTGGAACTGAAGCCAGTTTTTTCATTCATCACCCTCAAACATGGAACTAAAAAGATAAATTGCTGTCATGAGAAGCTGTCATTGAATTAAAAGACTAAGGAGTACCTCGAATGATGGGATGCTGGGTACGGTCCATGTCTGCTCATAGTGTAACATGGCGGTCAACACTTATCCTCCCTCTGAAACAAAAGAAAATTCTTAGCACACAGCTCAACATCAAAAGCTGATGATCATTCGAAGTTCTACGCAACATTATACTTTCATGACCAACCCCTCGGATATAATAACAAAACTAGCTTTCAGGCTTATAGACAAACACTATGACATTCTAACAGTTAACCCGCTTTTGTTCAGCTTTCATTTAGCTGTAAAAAACGTTCTAAAGGCAACAAATCTATTTTAGTGTCGACGTAAACTTGACAGAATAGCTAACTGAGAAGAATGCGCCCACTTTGGCCGCTTGCCAGTTCAGCTGCCAAGACTTCTCTTCCGTCTGGCCTTGTCTACAAGTTGGAACTACGTTTATTCGTCCGAATCGTTTCTATTCCAGTCAACGGTTAGAAGAGAAAGAAATGCGATTCATTTTTCGTAGGTTTTTTATTCTTCCGAAAAAATTGGCGGATAAAATTCTGATATCCCCGATTAGAATCCGGCACGTTAAAAAATTCCTTCAAATATAATATCTAATAGTACGCAAATAATAAATGAATGAATAAACTGTATTCGTAAAGAACTTCTGATGTAAAATTCTCAAGGATTTCTCTTCAGAGATTTAAGGATGATCGAAATAGCTAATTAGATCAAACAACTATTTCACTCTAGAGACGATGAGCTGAATCAAAGCCAGGATGAAAAGTGATGTATATGAAGCCATTAGAACGGAATGCAAAGGATTGCATTGGTCGTCTTGTTACTGACTGACTTCTATTCATCATCCGAACAACGCTGACCCATTGTTCTACCATAAGACGGCGGAACTCAATGGAAAAATCTAAACTGACGAAAATGAAATCTAGTTCAAGCTCTAAAAGATCCGACAGAAGTAAATGGGATGTAAACTATTGAAAGACTTTTGCTTATCTTTTATGCAACCTCTCGAAAGAATAGATTGTTGTATTGAAGGACGACATTCGTAACGCAAAACGCTGCAAATGATTGTAGAGTGGTTTATTATGCCTATGCTCCAATAACACAGTAAGAAGACCATTTGTGATAATAACTTGCCCAAACATTTGTGAACGTTTCGACCTAACAACAGATTGGTGAATATAAGAGAAAACTCCGTAGCAACTAATTTAATTTTGGTCATTTGTATTAATTTAACTTTCTAACTAATTTTAATTTAATTAACTAAAAGCTAAATTTTTTGCTTAATTTGTTTTTCCTAACGATATAGTTGTAGAGAAATTTTGACGAGCATTCCAACGAGTAAAGAACGATTTTTATAGCCCCAAGAACTATAAAAGAAGAGAACCAGGAAAGAACTATTTCCTATTTACCTCAAGTCATGCCCAATTTATGAAAATCTCCCAAATTTTACACAAAAGCTGCGGTAACTCGAGAACCAATAAAGCTATCGACCCTGCGATCTTCTCATTCGATTCAGAGTCCAAAAATCTATAGTAATTGATACCAAATACACCTTTTCCTGAAACACTAGGAAATTACTCATTCTCTCCACCTCAAAACGCCCCAAAAATACCCTTAAATTGAGGTAGCGATGCAGCTAAAGGTCAAAACCATTGTTAGGGCAAGGTTGATTCGTTATTAACACTTCAAAAATTAAGCTTTTATAGTTTCGTCAGAAAACAGTTGGTGGAGGACGGTGTACGTCGGACGAACTGAATTTTTTTTAATAGGATATTCCGATTCTACATGCGTTGAAACCTAAAACATCAAAATTTGAGATGGGGTTAGAAAATGTTTATTCGATTGCAATGGTATATAATTGAATAATAATAAACCAAAATCTCAAAACCGAATCAAAGAAAAGGAACGACATCTCAGAGAAACGTTATTGGTTACAGTCTCTATAGAGACCTTGATCTGTCGTGCCTACCTCACCTCCGAATTGGTTCATTTATCTCGCCAAGTGAAGGAATCCCAACTAGGTAAGTAAGAGGCCTCGACACAAGTCGCATCGATAAAAAATAAACTTGAATATTGTGCTACATCATTTGAAAGTAGAGAAACAAATCATAAAGAAAGATTAGGAGAAACTCGCAAAAATAGAAAATTACACCGCGGTTGAATAAAAAATTTAAAACAGAAATTGACGAAGATAAAAAAGGTAAAATTTTTAACGTAATATTGGGCACAAATGGCTCAGAAATAGAGTCAAAAGTAAATAAATAATTACCGCTGCCATGAGCTATCGAGGAGCAAATAATGTCTCATAAATAACAAGGATACCATTGCCAATTTTTCTTTTCTCACACGAGTAATGTTTCGAGCAAACCTATGGCATTCAATAAGTAATTACAAGGCGAAGATGATATACAATTTAACTGCAAAATAGACTATCGATAAACAAGCTCGTAAGTTAATCGCTCGTGTAAAAAGAATCGACGCATCACGATGCGAAAATACATCATCACTTCATCATCAGGCTCGAAAACTAATCGAAATCGGCTCCGGCTGCGAGAAAGGGTTCGTATTATAATCGTTCCTCGTTCACACAGGCTTATCCAAACGCGTACAAATACACGCACACTGCGACGAGCGGCGGTTTCGTGTTTGTAGGCGAGGGGCCTCGTTTGTGAGCAGATTTAATCTTCAAATTATTGGGCGGCTTCTCTTTGAGGAACTTCTTTTGAAAATCGACTCGCGTCTCTCGCAAGGGGGTCGCGAGGAGAAAAAAAAAAAATAATGAAGACGAAATCATGCTAGTCACTTTCTCTCCATTCAAACGCGAAGAGCCAAAGGAGGAAGAAATGACTAGCTTTTGTGAATACGATGTTAAGATCCTTTCCATAGAAAAGAAAAGCGCCAAAGAGGATGCAAAGGTCGGAAATGAAGAAAATAGATTTATCATGCTTCGAAAAGCGTCAAAATTTCATTATTGTAGCGAACTTAATGGATTCCGAGGTTTGAAATAAGAAAACTGATTAAAAGGGAAGGTATATTTAAATGAATGGTATGATCTAAATGAATGAGGTCTTCAACAGATTGGTGAGATTTGTCGTTTGTAATGTATAATAATACCTTATTTTCAAATATTATTCAACTTAGTTTCTACACAAAATACCGAACAAATTCCATTCCGATAGATTTTTTCAAGACCGATTTCATTACTATAATCAGCAGAACTTGGTTAGAATTGTAATTTTTGCCGTCCTCTCTGGCTCTGTCAGCTAGCTCACACCTTCAGGCTAAGCTACAAAGTACACATGGGAGTATTACATTTTTCAAAAATATTTCTTCATGACAGCGAAAACTTTCTCGTGGTTTTTGCGCGCAACGAGCCATTAGCTCAAGCGAGCACCAAGGTTGTTCGTTATAGGTCGAAAGGCTGTCAAGAGCCCAACCTCACAGCCCACCTGGGTAGGCAGCACAGACGGACCAGGCCCCATAAACGAAAGGAGTGGGGGCTGTGTGCATAACGAGGTAGAAATTATGGGACGAGTCTGCCGAACAGGATAACAGGGGAGAGCTAGCGAGGGGAACCCCTGGGCTCGGAACCTGTACAAGGTCTCAGCATCCGACCAACCTCGCACAAGTGAAGAGCCCGAGCTGATTTTCTGGTTTGTTAGTATAATACGGCTTTGTATTTCAAATCCATGCGGCTTCGGTCAAAGAGCGCAAAACTACGTGTGCAGAATGGACGGATGCGAGGAAAGGATTTCTATAGCGGTGGCCATCAGAATAATACGTACATTTTCGGAAATTAAAATAATTTACGGATTTTTATAAATTTTGATTTTCGGTTCATGGAATTCAATTAAACGGAGCAATACGCGCAAAAAAAAAATTGTACTCACAATTTATTAGGTTTTAAATTGAGAGCAACAAGGTGATTCTAGATCAAGAGTTGTGTCCACACACAATCGATAACAGCAATCGTAATTTAAGAAGGAATTTAACTTTAAGGAAATATTCTAACTTAGAAACACTTTATGAACAAGTGTCTGTGTGTCCGTCTGTCTGCGGTCAAAAAGTGACATAAATCGCCAAAATATCCTTGAAAAATGAATGGAACTCAACGACATTTTGAGGGAATGTTTTCCTAGTGAATGAGCAAAATTGAAGAATGAGCTTTTATTGAATTTTGATAAACACATGTGCAATTGAGATACACCGTTCAAAGTTTTTTCTGTTTCGATTTTTATAAGCTGTACTTAAGAGTAAAAAATTATCCACGTTTGAGGTTTTAAAATGTGTGTAACGGCGAGCGGATTACTCTAGATTTCTTAACCGACTTTAAAAGGTTAGTATGGTTGACTTGAGGGTTTTTTCTTCGGTATGTGTTATCCACTGGCGTTCAGCCCCTTAAGTGTGATCGGTTGCTCTTTTCTTGTTTGAAAGGGTAATGATCTGAGGAAATCCCATAATTTTTTCTATTCAATCCATCCAGTAGTTACGGTCCCAGATCCGGAGAAATGCCGGAAAACGTGATTTCCGCGAAAATAGCCATTCTTGATTTTGGGAGCTTACAACTTCTAGAAAAATTGCTGAATTGCTTTGTTTTTTTACGGCATTCTCTTTTTAATTTATCCGGTTATAAGGAGCCTAGCTCAAATGTCCGTTTCCTATTCTGATAAGGCGTGTAGAGAAGAAAGTGTAACGAAAAACGTGATACGGATTTTCACATTTTTGAGGTTTCGTTTTTTTTCCGTTTTGGAGTAATAAAATGATGAAATTCACTGGCTGGGAACAGCCAGGGATATTTTGTAGCGAGTGTCAACTGTTGATAACAACATCTTGAACAATTCCATGGTTATTGGTTATCTACACTAGTTTTTAATCAAGGCACAAAATGCAAGATTCATGCTGACACTTCAAGAAGGCCCACTCAAAAGAAAATGGCTCCTATATCGAAATTGACGATTCGGGCAGGGAAAGAAAATTGCGCAAGTGCTGCTGCAAGCCACGCCAGAAGATACCACATTGATTCTCAGGTGCAACTATTTGTTCCCTCGATAATAGATAAAAATAAATAAGAAACAGTTCACAGCAAGCTGAACACTATTCAGGATTATTCAAAAATTTCGATCACCACGAAGCTCGAAAAATAGTTCTTCTGGAGGCGTACAATTATTTTTTTTTTACCCATTTGTTTTGCTATCGATGTATGTATGGCATTCAAATGAAGCATCCCGCATAATAAACCAATTCATTTTTATAGTTTTTAACCTAGTCAGCTCCGTCAAAGCTGATTTTTTTTTTAGAAGATAGAAAGTTTTTTTCGACTGTTCAAAAAATTTCCGAGAGCTGAAAAATCGAGATATTGAATCATATCTTTGTAAGATAGGTATAAGTTATTTGGAAATTTCAAATATTCATCTGCCTCACGAAAACTGAATAGTGACAACTTAAAGACATTATTTCACAAACTTACAGGATCGAAGCCCTCACATCCAAAAGACGATAGAAAAATGCCTGGCCGATTTGGCTCAAAGGACAAAAGTAGAAGCGAGGTGGAACGTACGGCAATTCATGGCAAAAAACAAACGAGCTAGAGAGGAAGCAATCGCATTCGGAAGGCACACGCAGGTGAAAACGATTTTCGTGAATCTTTGCAACCGAAATCGTCTTTGTTTCGATTGCGTGTTCTGTAATTACGTCTTTTAAGAAAGCGCCAAATGCGAACCCAGTCGGAGTTACTCCAACGAATACTCCAACTTCAGAAAAAACTAAAGGATGATTTTTAAAAAAATCAGAAACTGACAATTTTGTTGTTAACATTTTCCCACAGAGAAATGAATATCCGGAACAGCGTAGGGCATTTAACCGTAAGGTTACGAAGAGCATCAGTAGACGAGATCGCCAAGCAATGTCAAATCACCGAGAGATGAAATTACAACGGTATCGACAAATACGAGAAACTGGTAAATGTATATAATTTAAAAACAAACGGATAGCGCCCTTTAAATTTTTTTAGCGAGCAAAAAATACCCTTTGGCCTTGCTAGTAAGTCACGATGTTCTCAAAACAGGAGAAAATAAAACTATACCTTTGTGCATCGGTTTTGGAGTATAGCATACAAATGTAAGCAGTTTAAATCTACTTAGGTACATGATGGATTTACATAGCATCCATTTGTTGACAAAGCGATGGTTTTTTTCAAATAAAAATCATTTTTCAGGAGAAAAGCTTCTAAATTTCTTAATAGCCAACGACAAATGTACGGGAGACATAAGAATCAACAACTTACATGTAAGTTATCAGTTTGGCTCTCGACCAAAGCTTGGCATAATTTTGAATTAAACGTCAAAATTTTTCAAATCACTCGCATTTTTTCAAGATCACTCTGCCGAGTCAAAGAGAAGAATCGACTTTGGGAAATTCAATTACATCAGAGTTGACGACTGATCGATTTCGAATCCAAGGCTCTTCAGACCAAAGGATCGGTGGTCGAAATCGAAAACGTATGAGAAGCTGGGAAGAAATACAGCCGAACTCGAAAAAACGTCGATTCTCCGACTCGAGTTAGCCGAACTGAACGGAACTTCATTAAAAGAAAAAGAAAGAGGAAGGTGAAATTGTATTTTTCAATTTGATTACAAGAGGTTTCCTTTTTCGATTTAAGCTATGTACCTAGGCCAATAAACGAATAAACTAAAAATAGCAAATAATTACTGTGGTTCTGATTTTTTACGTGATGTTCGGACCGGTATTACTAATCTATAGCCAAGTGAGCAGATTCGAAAGAATTGTGCTATACTATCGTAGTAGTCGAAAAAACCTCGACATTTTCATAGTATTTTCGGTTTTTTGACTAATAGCTTCAGAACTATGCGTTGTGGCTATGTGGCCTGGAAGGCCTACCAAATTAAATCACATTTGCTACAATTCAATGACACAATGAGCTATTTAGGTCACGAGCAGTTTGAAAATAAGTCTTTCCCTAAAAATAAAAAATAGAACAAAAGATGTCACAATAAATTGTCAAGAAACAGTTTTCTCACTTTTTCGTTTTTCTGCTACTCGGCGATCACTATTGGTTTTAAAAGCTTCGTTCAGCGCTTAAATGAAAGCAAAATGTTTTCGCCGATCTCTGAGTCTAAAGTGTCCAATTTTCGAACCGCTGTATTTAGGCTATTATTTGACCTACAAAGTTCGTTCGGATCCCTAATTGTAGCAAATTTTATTCACGTTAGCCACACCGCTAAAACGATAAGTTTTGAAGCTATAGTTTAAAAAAAGATAATAATCCGAAATTTCGAGGTTTTTCGATAGCTAGGGAGTCAATATTTTCGACAATAATGGGGGAAAAAAAATAAAAACGAAATGATTTACAGACCTTCAAGGTGGCGGGACTATTCAAGTTAGCCCACTTCAGGCGTGAAGAAGTCAAGACGATGGAAAAGATAGCGAATTCGGAGCAAAATGGTAACAATTCCGATAGTCAACTAGGCGAGCCAATCTGGATTGTCACACCGAAAATAACCGCGGTCGATCAAAGAGGGAGTTCGGCCAACTTGAACCAAGAACCGATGAAAAAAATACCGACGGAAAATACCGTTTCGGGGTCGGAAAAATGCGAAACCAACAGACCGAAAGAAGAAACGAAATCAAATCGAACGGGGAAAAGGGGATTTTTAAAACGAAGAACCAGAAGTGACCTCAGAGAGCAAGACTGGATTACTCAAGATGATGCGAAAGCACAGAACAGAAACGATTCTCAGGATAACCCGAATCGGTCGGTTCTCAGAGCAGCTGAACATAGACAACGAATGAAACGCTACATGAAACGAAATCCAAGGAGCGCAGCTGTTGTCAAGAATTCAAACGGTGAATATATTTTCGAACCAAGAAACCGTCCATTGCCAAGGGTGACCGAAAAACTGGACTTTCTCATTCCTGATGAACCCCTGGACGTTGCTACGGCTCTGTCTCCCGAATGGATCAAGGCCTCATACGATTTCATCCATTCGGACTGCGCGGAGGACGAGTGGATCAATTTTTAGGAATAAATACACACCATTAAACAATGGGTAGTTTCATTATTTGAAACGGATGCGATATTTTATTTCTTGTCTTACAACCGAAATATTTAACCGGACGAATTTTCTAAGCAAGTTGAGCACATTAAGTGAAATGAATTTTCAAAATGATGAACGATTCGAATAAATGTGCGTACTTGGAAAACGTTTAAACGTAGAAACGTGTAAAATGAATGAACGTAGCCGTTCCCCTTTTGCCGAGCTTTGGATAGTACGGATAATATATTTCGTATATTTCCTTGCTCAGGGCTTAGAAACTGGTTTTACATTTCAATCCAACGGGCCATGTCAAAATGTTCAGTATTGTCCATTTTTAAAAACTTTTGTCGTGGCAGGGAAATGGGAAACAACTTATTAGAGGAAGCTAATACTGCATTATATTGCACTCGGCTCGAAAGCTCGCAAAAGAGACGTTTTAATTTTCGTTGGACAATATTCATATTATTCAAGACTTTTCAGACAAAGGTTTTTATGAACATAGTTTTTTGGGTGCTGAATCAAATGAGACCATCGAGAGGTCAATAACTTAAATGTTTCTCAAGTTATCACAGCTTTTATGTAGAATTTTCGAAATTTTCACAAATTGGGCATGAGGGTAAAAAATCGATCCAAACTCGTTGAAATACTTGTCAAACACTCTCTTCAGCTGTATCGTCGGGCGGAAAATATTAAGCTTTTAATATGAAAATTACGAAAAATAAATATTAAGAAAATGATTTAAATGATCACAGTTGCTAAGGAATTTCCAATTTCCCCTCTGTTGATCGGTGGAAACGTTCACAAATATTCGATAAGTTTTCATCACAAAAAAATGGATTGTCCTAAATCATTATTGAAGCAAAGTGATAAGAAACCATTGTACAATCATTTGGATCGTTTTTATTAGATATTCGATTTCTACATGCCTTGAAACTTCAAACATCAAATGTTTAGTGATGGGTTAGAAAAAAAAGTTCTCTGTGCGATTACAATGGTTCATTGAATAATCAGCCAAAAAGTGATAGTAGTTGATGAATTTCCTTTGGTTTGACAACAAATTTGAATTCGGCGTTCGGTTTTCTGTAAAATTAGCCTCCGACAAATCTCGGATGCAGAAGTTTATTTTAGCACTCACGCCTGCGGAGAAATCTCTGTCAGTTTGAAACTCCCAGGGTTTACGGAAAATAATTTCTGTAGCTTTGTGCAATTGATTTTCTGCCTACTTCATAATATTTACGCGTGTGGCATCCAAATGGAGACGCCAGTGTAATAAACAAATTTATTGACTATTTTGACTACATAGTGAATGTTAAATTTTCGTAATTTCAAAAACAGATTTTTTTCAAACTTGAAATTTTTTAGGATAATTGAAAAAACAGAATTATCTCTTGGTAAAATGCAACTTTTTTGGGAATGTCAACTTTTGATCTGCTTCGACGGTCGAGTAGAAATTAAAAACTTTTTTTCTTTTTTTGGGGTGAGAAAAATGTTATAATTCGATATTGTTAAAATCTCATACAGTGGTTGATTAAGTGTATATTTATGCAATGAGAATGCACGATTCTCAATTTCTGATACCCCAAATGTGCGAAAAAAATATTTAAAATTGATAAAATGGCAATCTGTTTTAGTATATTTCACTAACGTTGATCAATATCGCACAAACGGTTGAGAAATGGAGGAACATTACTCGGGGAAAAGAGAGAGAATTTGATATTCTATCATTTAGTAAATATAAAATTTGAATAGATGAATTTTCGTTGAAGTTATCGAGGGTGAGAGTTGGAAATCTTGGAAAACTTGACAAGTTGGAGCGATTGTTTAGGAATTTGCGGAAGTTGAAAATCCAACGCCTCAGAATACAAAACATGGAAAAACAACTACCTTGGATATATAATGGCAAACTATACACGAAGGAAAAAAGCGAAAGGCAAATAAGTGCCAACTCACCCAAGGCAATAATAGTTTTTTTTTCTTGAGTAACGAAACATATCTGATAATTAGTTGAATTCTAATGATCTCAAAGTGACTCGCTATGATTAGAGAATTAAACTACATTCACTGAAAATACCAGATTCGTCGTGAATACCTTGAAAATCGCTCAGCTCTATTCTGGCGGCAATTCCAATTGTAATGAACCGATTCGAATCGCGATCTACCACTCGTCGCAAGATGAAAGGATCCGTCCGTAACAATCGAATTCCTGTCAAAACTGTGGAACGCGAAAAGAAACGGAAGAAAATCACTTGTAACCGAAGGCATCGGTTTAATCCGAATTTCACGGTCAGAGAGTGACATGAAAGCGGCACCCAATGAAGTTTCTGAGAATGCGGCCTAGATGAGAGAAATAGAAAGTTTTGAGGCACAAGATTCTCGTGTAGTCACTCAAGAGATAACCCCACAGAAAAAACTAATCAAATCAACTCTTGCGATACTAGGGATAGTAGTGTTGTTATATAGCACTTGCACAAAACGGGCGCAGAAGTTATAAAAAAAAATACTTCCATTTACTACGTAAACATGGAAGTAATATTATGATGAAAATTATCACACGAATTATGATAAACGTAGAACATAGATGAATGCGAAGAGGCAAAAATATTCATAATATTTTTGATTTTTCATAATTAATTTAACATTGTCGGTTTTGAGCAATAAATGCACTAGTTTTAGAATGCTTAAAACTTGGGCTGATTTGCTCGATTCTTAAGTGTTATATCGAAAATCAAGAAAATATAATATGATCTTTCGAAAAGTATTTTTCTCATTTAAGTATATTGAACGAGGAATTCGCCTTGAACTTTTCTAATTTAAAGATACATGCCATGGCGATAACGCAACGATGACTGAAAGGTCTGAAATACAATTTGTGAATATTACAGATTTTAGTGAATTGTTCGAGTTTGAAAATGACTCGAACTGAAAGGAGCAACCACGTTGTTGACGTCACTTGTTCTCTAGTCCTAGCGAATCGGTTTGGTGGTAGACTGGACTTGTGGTGGTGGCAACTATTCTCTTTTTCCTTCTGCTTTTCGATGGCGTTTCTCTTCAACTGACGATTCTTCCTTCGATTTTAACTTAATAATTTAGCTGTGGACCCTATGGCTCCACGTCGCCCTGAGGATGCCCGAATGGGCGAAAGTGCTCGGCCAGGCAATAAATAACTGGAGAATGAGTCGCCTAGTTTTTCTCCCCCTCACAACCTCCGGACATTAATAATTTAGATTTCACTCGGAAATAGTTTCTTCAGGGATGTACAATAATAAATGATGATCACAGCTAATTCTCAATAAAATACGGCGTACGGCGTACGGACAGATTTTTTTTATTGGATATTTAGATTCTACATGTCTTGAAACGCGAAACATCAAATTTTGAGGGGGTTCGATTTTTTTTTCTCTTGAGCGATTACAATGGAAATTACAAAAAATCAATGCAAATTCCCATCGGACATCGACGTGTGCTTATAAGTTTTTTCTTTGCATTAGGTATTTTAAAAGGGCATGAATTGAAGAATTTTCTCATTTTTCGATATCGGTCTCCAGAAAACCTATAAATTTACAAATTGGGCAAAATAGCAATATCATCGAAAAAGTTATCTACCGATGGTGTAGTAGGCACGACATTTTTTAAAGTCGCATTACATTCATGGGAGACTCAAGGACCGGTTTTGTTGCTCAACTCGAGACAATGAGCACCATTACGAGAGGGAACATAAGAACCGCAGCCGAATTTGATTAACATTCGTTGGTGTCACAAGAGGTTGCCACTGAAACTGAGCAATGAACCGAGTCGCCAAGCCGCTTTCAATCCAACAGAAATGTTCACTTCCGGCCGTCGATGTCCCTTTTGAGCCGCTCGTAATAACCGAAGTAAATGCACCAGAGCACGAAAAATGGTACGACAAAAGCTTCACTTGAGAATAGCATCTCATAGGATGCACAGCATTTTTACATTTCATAGGAAAATCAAAGCATGGCTTGCAGAGACCGTAACAAATAGGCATTTGATTTTTACGTCAATCTCATATGTAAAAAAAAATTAAAAAACATTCTCTCAATTTACATAATAATAGCGATTAAAAACCCCATCCATGAAATAATTTTTAGGAACACACATAGTATAGAAAGAACAGTAAATAATTATGATCTGTGAAGAAGTGGTTAAGGATTCTGATGCCTTGAATTGTTCACTAAATTTTCGGCGTTCATTTACTAACCTTATCAATCAATGATAGTGATGAATCGATAGAAAGTAGAGTGTTGAGAAAGAATAACTAATTATTATACTCAAGAACTCCAAAGAAACGCTGCAACTTAGTGGCATACAAGAGTTATTGAAAAACTAGCCAGGGGAACCAAAAATAGAAAGCACGAATTAGTTATTTACTTAGGTTAACAATGAGGTTTTGTGAAAGTGGGTCATTTTTATAGCAAGGACACCAAAAATTCGAAAACGCTCCACTAAAATAAGTGAGAATGCGCTTTACGAGGAAGTACTGAGTGTGACTCAAATAATAAAATTCAAGCGACGTTCAGCACACATAAAGACAAATTTAAACTCCCCCCAGGGTAGAAACATATTCACATCTGCGGTCTGTAAAAATCAGAATATTGGCAATATGCGAATAACTCGGAAGTACGGTATGTGACCCGCGCGATAAAAATCAGACGTCATTCAATCGCCCTCCCGGAAATTTCAAGATCTTGAGCGTTCAAAAATATTGAGTTTTTCGGCCTGTAAGAAACAATATACAAAATAAGAAATGGTGAAATAGCGAAAAACGCTCATAAAGTGGTAGTACTGTGTGCGCCAATAGACAAAAAAAAATCGATGGTCGTCTACTTGACATAACGAACATTTTGAGACCTCGAACGTTTAAAAATATGACGATTATAGCCTGTAAAAATCAAAATAGAAAAAATGAACGGTTAAATTCGAAAATATTGCGTGTTATCCTAAATCTGGAAAGGGCTAATTTTGCACATTCACTGGGAACACACCATAAAACTTAAAAATACCATTTAAAAAAAACCATAAAAATTTCCACCAAATACACCTCCGTTCCGAATTAGATTTTTCTGCTCAATACTTCCATTTACAACGTAGGTAATCAAGGAAGTACTTACTAATATAGATGATAAACATTATTCAAGTGCAATTCTATCGTACTTCTTGAAGCGGAAATGGGTCGTAAGCTATCAACAAAATACAAGAATCACGTGAACTGTTGATAATAACATTTTCTATCTTTCTAACCTGCAGCATCGTCAAATGATCAATTGGTCGGGTCGTCGAGAAGCCATTCCGAAGCTTAATCGACGAACGAAACGATGAAAATCACGTCACAGATATTGCTCAGGTGCAATCACGTCACTGGCGATACATATCCACAATAACCACACCTGTTGCACTCGAGAACCGCCTGCTTCGACACAAACACGACAGAATCTACGTTCCAACCGATCAACTGCTCGGACGTTACTAAAACCACGAACAAGGGAGCGCGCTCTTCGGCGTCATGAATGCAGAGTCGGGCAAGATCTAGAATCTAAAGGGCGCGAATGGTTATAGTATCGATGAATTATGGTCCAATATCGGCTCATTTTATTGAAATTCTCCTATCTACAATTTAGAAAATGGTAGTTTCGAATAAATGGACCTATTGGTACCTGCTGGATCACGCATTCGAGCTTAAAAACTAATATTATTCACTCTAACTGTATGCATGACATTTATTTCTATTTTTATTAGTTTTTTCTTCCGTACTAACGTATTATTCCAGCAAGTACCTTCTAAAGAAAGGTCCATTACTATACTCAGAAATGTCTTCTTGTGTTTGTGAGTCTGTCGTAATTCATTGGTCAAAAATGTATCAAATTTAATGAAACCAGCCCAATAATACTTACTACCATGACATTTATGTGAATCGAGAGTTTGCATTTCGCGTTTTTTAAAAACTCAAACGTAGGGGTTAATTTAATTTAAACGTAAACGTATGGTTTATCAAAGTAATCAAATCTCCTATGGTCAAGTTTTCAAAAAAGACATATTTCACTAAAACTCTCCAATATGGAGTTTATTGGACGAAATAATATTCGACACAAATTTATTAGACGAACAATAAAATGATGAACAGAATAACACACTGATTTCAAGACACAATGCTGTACTAACAGTGCTGACTGAAATAATACGATAGTTTCTTTTCAGTTTATATAAACTGAAAATTATCATCAATCATTCCAATTATAAAATATTATAATAAATCATATAATTTATTTCAAATTAGATAACAACCATTTTTTAATGTACCACCTATCTTGCACTAAAATTCTCTAATGAAATGTTCTTAAATGTTCGTTAAAAAAGCATTTAAAATGTTTCAAGTAGTCATCTCTTTTTGAACTTGAAAACCGAAAAAAAACTCTGATTTTCAGAGGCTTCTAACAACTGATAAAATTAAGGGTCAGGTTTTTTTTTTTGCGAAAAAATATACATTTAAGTATAGAAACATGAAGATAATTAATAGTGAATTATTTATTGCGTCACACTTCAACGTGAAGTGTTCTGGGCGAGAGTAATTTTAATAACCGAGCGGTCAGATTTATCTCGATATTCGCTATTATAAACATTGTAATAACGTTCATTGGAATGAAAATACCTTCGTGGGCTCATGGCTCAATTAACATGAGTTGACTCGAGATTTCGTCGTAAAAAATGAGGTGTAGGAATGCTATGAAGATTTTTTTCCACGAACTGGGTCTCGCGTTGGGAAGACGAGAATGAGAAGAATTCCACTTGATCACGTCTCGTATGCCGTTGCGGTCAGTCATGGATACGCAGGGATAGGAAGTTAAATTGAGAAGTGGGGATCTCTCATCCGATGCGATCTTTCTAACTTACGCTTTTATTGTTTTCTAAATGTTATCCTTCAGTTCGAGCACTTTTGCGATTCGTCGGGTCAAGATAAAATCAGAAAACAATAGAGCTGATATATAATAATTTCACCTACCATCATGATTGTTATTATGGTCAGCAATATAGATTGTTATAGGTTGGGGTAAGTTTGCAAAGAGTAAAAACAGCCAGAGGGTATTTTCTGAATTATAAACAAATACTATTTTAATAACATCTCAACAGGTCATTGTTTGAAGAAGTTTTCTCTTTGTATAAGTACCTACAAGGGAATTCCCGATGTCAAGCGCATTTTGGTCGAATGCAAAGTGTATAACAATATTCTATTCTCTTCATTCCAAAGAGTTGTGCAGTTCAATTATTATTCGAATAATTGCTTTTTAATCAGCTTAATTTCTTAAATGTTGTTGGATACTGATTCTTACACTAATTCACATCAGAATATTCGTTTACCAACTCATGCTCATGTTTATTCCGACTTCAGATTTCCAATGCAGTTCTACTGGAGCTGAATTGTTACTTACGCTTTCTAGCGGCGATCAAAAATACTAACATCAAGGGTGTAACGCTTCTTGCGGACATCAGAGGAGATGAACATTAAAGAAAATATTTTTTGGCACTTCCTTTTATTGTGCTATCGGTATGTGAAGAGATTCATCAAAAATCACAGCACATTCTCGAAATTTTTCTTCATTTGTAAACTTTGAGAAAGGATTAAATAATTAAGTCTGATATTTTCCTCTTGGTTGATACAGATCTATATTCTGCTGTTATTCACCAACAAAATCCTGCAAGAGTACTTCATTCAATTCATGCGTTTTTCTGTTTTTGGGTCTTCTCGCTAATTTTTTAGTAATAAAAGTAGTGTACAAACGTAGCGACTTTTGTATTACTTTCTTGTTTCTATAATTGGGTTTACTTGTTACCGATGCAAATATGGAAGTATTGTGTGATCTATGCGCACCACTGGTTTGTTAAATTTGCTTTGTTTTTTTTTTCGTGATGTTGATTTATTTTTTGAACGATATTTTCACGAATTTTCAGTAGAACTTAAGCGCATAAATGATCGAAACTCTTGAGGCCCTCTAGATGCGCTACAAGTACGTATTATGTTAGTACTTTTTATAGCCACTAGAAGGCGTAGGCATTGAGCAGCTTTAAACGGAAAAGGCTCTATGGAGAAAAAATCCATCTTTGCCAGGGCTTTGCCCTCAAGCAAAATTTACGTAGTTTACGCTCTTGGAACTTTTACGTACAAGAATGTATGAGGTTCACCAAGGAAAGTATTGCCGGAAAAAGGTTTCCATTAAGTAGAAAATGGTTGAAAAAATAATTTTTATTGACCCTCCCTGATAGCCAATTTCAAAACCATGTGTGTAATGGTTGTTCCTATAAAAAGAAGACTCTACAGATTTTTAATGGGTAGACTCTAAAAGTTACGTTAAGTATTTCCTAAATTGATCATACGTTAATATTGCGGTGAATTCAACATAAATTACCAATTTGAAATAAAAAGTGACCATTAAATTATTATAAAGTTATTGTATTAACCTATTATAGTGTAGATAAGGTGAATTATTTAGAAACTTATCGTTTACAACTGTTCGCCACATTATTGGATTTTTATAGTTTTGGCCATAAAAAATTCATAATACGGAGGGTAAAATTGTTGTATTGATGGTTCTGTTGTAGTCGAAATAAATTCAAGTCATCATCAAAAAACTGATAGAGTTTTGGCAATTTTTAGATCAATCTTCGGCTGCGATTCTCTAACACGATTCCTCAAAGATTTACGTGAATTCTATTTGCTCAATTTTTGCATTTTTGGTTTTTATTCATGTTGTGATTTTATTTGCAAAGCGATCATTTTTACCAGTGTAGAGAACAACTTAAGTTGAGAATCAATTATATATTTTCTCCACACTAACTTGGAATTAGGATTTCGGCTACCTAAATAAAAGGACAAGGTTCCTACATTGCTCAATTTATGTTAACAAGTTAGCAGGCAAGTACATCAATATTATGGTATGTATGTCAGTCCTGTTTTACTACGATCATATTCAGGTATCTCCACCCAATGTTATCACCTCCCATGTGGTCTAGTGGCTAGGATATCTGGCTTTCACCCAGAAGGCCCGGGTTCGATTCCCGGCATGGGAAAAATTTTTTGTGGCTAGATTGTCGATATTGTGTTTTTCGTATTCACACGATGTTTCTGCTTAAATCTTCTGAGCTGATGTGTTGTACCATTTCGGGCTTGCCTTACCTGCTAATCATTCTATCGATCTTCGAGCTCGTGAGCGAACCTTTATCACTGTACAATTCCAACATTAATTGGGGAATGAAATCAGTGGTCTGTATATAGATAACACACAGTTCTTCCATGTTTGAGTCGACAGACGTACAGCAAATAATTATAAAATCAAGGAATTGCACAAAATAGGTTCATAATGCGTGAGTCGTACTATGTGTGAGTCGACTGATATTAGACAACAAGTAGGAGCACTAAAATAATTTTTATAAAACCATTAAAACAAAAAAAAAAAAAAAAAAAAAAAATTGAAAACGTGAACAGACGGAAATAAGGGGTGAGACAGTCACAACGAAGGTCAAGCCTCATGCATTCGCCTGGTGTTTTGGTCATTCGCATTGGTTTTGCGGCTTGTAAAAATCCAAATACAAAATTTGCACAGGTGAAATAGCGAAAAAAGCGCATACCGTAGAAGTACGGTGCATGAGCCAACGGATTAAAATCAAGCTTCAATTATGCTTGTTATAAAAAACATTTCAAGACCACAATCGTTCACATGTATATTGACTCTAAGTGGCCCGTAAAAATCAAAATTGAAAAAACTTCGAACGCGTATATCTCGGAAGTAGTGTTTGCTATCTGGAAACGGTTAATTCTGCACATTCACTTCTAGTAAATTATTTGAAAATTTTATTTGTTTTTCACAGAGATATATGACGATTTTTGTCATTTATTTGCCACAGACGCAAAAACTAGTTCAGCAAGCGTACTTCCGAATTCACCTCCGTTCGACTTTTTGGACGACACAACTACTTCTATTTGCTACGTGAACATAGAAGTAAAAATAGGAAATAACAGAATCAGAAATCTATTATCCGATTCTTCTGATGAGACAATTCATTTTTCAGATGATAGTGTTGTATTTATGTAGGTAATTCAGTTTAAAAATCCATTTTTTATAACAGTAACTTGACATTTTCTTTACCGTAATATAATATTATTTTTTACTCATATTATTTTTCATTCTTCATTATTAATTCTCTCCTGCAGTGATACATTATTAAATTTTCATCATCATCGAAAAAATTATTATACTGTTGATACTTTTTCTTTCGTATTTCAACGCAGGGAAGATGAAAGCGCATATTCGCAGACGACGGGTCGTAAATCAGCTCCGGCTTCATTATTTCGTTCCTTCTATGTCGGCTGTTTTAAAAGCAGGGCTTAGTATTGAGTAAAAGGGTCTCAACAGCGGATTCTTCAACAAAAGGGAACCCTTTCGCGCTATAGAACAGGTGTAGAACAAGGTTACATTTCTGAGGATAGTCATAATACTCCGAGGCCTCGAATGATTTACTGCCAGAAAACTCCCTTAATCGATCCACCCTCACTTTTACCAGGCAAAAGTGAGAGTTTCCGTTTTTTTTCCGTTCATCATCTTTGTTAAATCTGTTCAAGTTTTCGGTGGGAGCAAAAAAACGGTCGAGCGGATGAACTAAACTTTGAAACACCTGGGCCTGCGGAACAGAACCGCCTGCGTTGCGTAAAGTCTCATTTTTCGCTTCCGTCGATTCTTCAATTTTCTAGTTGTTTTTGTGAATGGAGCGATATCCGAGACTTTTTCCAACTATTTCTCCCCGGTGGGTTTTTTATTTTTCGAAAAGGAACCACTAGAGCATGGGCAATTGAGGTCGAATGGGATTCACGTTATTTACTAACAGAAGGTAACCGGAGATGAAACTGTGAGCATTACAAGGGCCCTGCCGAGTTCTAATTGATATTTGCGGTTTTTAGTCTGGTCAAGCGAACTCGTCCATGTAAACATACCTTTAGCAGACAAATTGCTCCTGTTTTGACAGTCTGAATAGCCACGGGCCCGGTCAGAAACAAGATCGTTCTATGTCGGGAAACCGGAAGGAGGTGATTGGGTTCAAAAGATGCAGCGTCGACTTACGGCGCTCGTCCATTCAGCAAGTGTCTATTGTGACGGCTTTGTCCACAAAAATTATAATGTTGGTTTTTCGATTAAATTTTTCTCCGTTGGAAAATCTTCTTGATAATGAGCTAACACCGAAATACAATAACTTTTCGGGACTAGCTGCCAAGGGCAAACTTTTGACGACTTTTTATAACCTGTAGATGATGTTATCTGGATATTATTATATATATTACGAATGCATATTATCAGAGATTTTTCACCAGATTTCGAGTAACCGTACCAATTTTCATTGCATTTATTCGAATTCTAATCTGAATAGTTTGGCCCGCAACTATTCAAATTCTAATCTGATTAGTTTGGCCCGCAACGTCAACCGTACTTGCTGATGTGCATAACCCTTGCCTCGACAGGAGTAAAAAAATGTATTCAGCGAATTTTTTATGGAATTTTCACAGAAAATAATGCTTTTTGGCTCGTTCCAAAAGAAATTGACAACCGAATTTCGACCCGAAAACACGCACAAAATCCGTTTAATTCGTTGGAGAATTGCATTCTCAAAACATTTTTTATATGTACTTACCTAGGAATATATTGTTTGGTTTCAAGCAATGTTACTTGCGAAAACAACGGTTGTTGCCAGTTTTATAGTACCTAGTTGCTATTTTAGGTGAAATCCACAATAATTAAATCAGAGGTAAAATAGGAGTTATAATTGAAATAATAATGCCGTATAAAAATATTTTAAATATAATAATACTATAAGAAAGAAATCGTTTCATAGAATAGAATGTAATTTTCAAGATAACAATTCGATTTTTCGCAAGAAAATTCTTCTTTGCAAAGGCCTGGTCGGAGCAGAGAATGGTGTTCAAATTTGACCTTGAACCAGCCAAAAAATCGAAAAACCGCACCAGAGCCCGATATAAAGGGGCTTTTGGGGTGTTTTAATCTATGAATGTCTTCACGCTGAATCGAATGAGACCATAGCGGGATCGTTTACTTCACAAATTCCGAGTTGTTATTGAGATTCTCTAGCTCTGGGGAAATTCTTACTTCTTTGCGCGTAATGATTGTACCTATTACTCGAGCATTTTCGTTCGCTTATAAACATCTTTCAACACTCGCTTAATTTTCTTCGAAATTCACTCGTGGACACATGTTTATAATATAGATCACACCCGTGTGCTCTTTAAAACCAATATACTTCTATTATAATAGGTTCCGTTGATTAAAAAAAAAAAAAAAAAAAAAATCTCTAAAACATTCATAAACGGGATTATTTTATCGCATTGTTCCAAAGATGAACTCAATAACCATATTTTTTTTACAAACTCTTCAATGAAAAGTGCGGATAGTTTCCGATATTCTGACCCTGGGGAGTGTGCAATATTTCTATAACACTCCTAAGAAAACGTTTCTGCGGTTCTCGTTCTGCGAACAATGTTCATCGCCAAGTTGAGATAATTTCGATACAAAGAATAACCAACTATTGTAACCGAGAGAAGCTAGTGAAACAATGTAAGAGGAAAAATAGTTGGTATTTTCGAAGAGTTATAGAAATGATAGCTATGGGGAACGTCACGTTCACATCGATGCGGATGTGAAACACATTTTTTGCAACCGAAATTATATTGGAAATTACCTGACATTCCATCGTTTCAAAAGCTGTTGAAATTTTTTCGGATTTATAAACTTCATAATTTGTCACAATTCGACACATTTTCGACTCTCGGAACTTTGACACCTTTGGCAACGGACACTTTTGATTTCGAACTCATTTATTGACACTAGACACATTTTATTTTCGAGTCTCTAGTCACTAGACACAAATGACACATGAGACATTATTTTTTCTCCTGACACATTTGACACTCATTTTGATTTATTATTGAATTGTAAACCAAAATGAGTCAAATGTGTCAGGAGAAAAAATAGTCTCTCAAGTGACAACTGTAAAACGGTAAAACAATCAAATTTTGAGGGAGGTCAGAAAAAAAATTCTTGGGCAAGTACAATGATTTATTATTCAATAATAAAA
This sequence comes from Tupiocoris notatus, assembly GCA_037159825.1. NCBI lineage: Eukaryota > Metazoa > Arthropoda > Insecta > Hemiptera > Miridae > Tupiocoris > Tupiocoris notatus. The sequence continues at coordinate 134,278 of JASJUZ010000024.1, read as the reverse complement.
ATAATTGCCCAAGAAAAAAACTTTCAGCAATAAATATTATGTTAAGTAAATCTTACTAAAATCCACTACAATTCTTGTATATCTTATTAATTATATTAGTTAGTAACACCCAGCTGTAGAAAATCGTAAAACATATTACTGCAGATAATATAGGCGTAGGTAAATGAATTATCGGAATAGATTATCAGTTCAGTAAAAAACTGTTAAAATAATATCAAGTAAGCTATATTGGGTTTTTGTATTTATTTTACACGGTCGATAATTTACGAGAAAAACGACGAAGTTCCGTTTCGCTCTATCCGCATCAGTGTGGGCTTGTTGAGAAGGAAAAATTACCACTATTAGGTTTGCTTGACGTACATTGCTCGGTTGCGCGAGGCGAAAAGGTTGAAAACCTCAGCCGTTTTTGCTTTGCTGCGTACTCATCTTTTTGCTTTGCTGCAGGCCCAACGAAGCGATTGCTTGGCGGTCTTGCGTTCGTTCACGGTCACGAGGATGTTGCCGTAATCGCGCCCGTGACCCTGGCAATGGAAATGCTGAAGTAATCTGGAAGAAGCTCGAGAATTTACTGGAATGAGAACGCTCTTTAAAAGCTGAAACTTGAGAGCGTGGGTGGTTTTTAAGAACAAGCGAATTCTATATCGTTCGGCAACAATTTTTATTTCTGCGACCTTTTAGCCAATAGAAAAACGCTGCAAATTATTGTACAGTGGTATATTATTCCTTCGCTACGATAATGATTTAAGAAGACTATCCATTTTTGTGATAGTTAATATTCCGAACGATTACGGCGTAGAGAATTTTTTTTATTGGATATTCGGATTCTAATTGCCTTGAAACGGAAAACGTCAAATTTGGAGGGGGGTTAGAAATTTTTTTTTCTTGGGCGATAACAATGGTTTATTAAGTAGGTACTGAATAATAAACCAATATTGAATAATAAAACAAAATGTAGTTTTTTTTTTGTTTTTGTGCTTGGACGTGTAAAAAAAGATTAGGTAAGTATCATAATAGTAAATGAAGTGAGATTACCGCTGCTGATCCGTCGTTGCGTCGTGTGATTCGTTTAATATATCCTCATTAGGAAACTGTATTCCAAGAGGTAAAAATGTCCGTACGTTACGGTTGATTCGTCTCAAAAACCATGAAGGCGAACATAAATCAAGTGAATGTGAAGGCCAACATCTTCTTTTGATTGTCCGGCGAAATAGATTAGGCAGAGGCGCGCCCGATTTGTTGGCAAAAAATACATGAAAAATAATGGACGCTCAGATTAAAATGAGTTATTTATGAGCAAGGTTCGTCCAAGTTCTTGTGATGTAATTCTAGAGAATTACGAAGGTCGCGAGAGTATCCATAAATTACTATTACCTGAGACTAAATCCATTGTGTTCTCATGAGAGTTCATCATGACTGACAAATCGTTTTTCGATATTGGTTAAGTAGTTATATTTATTTATTTATTCAGGATTACGGGACGAGCCCAGTCGACAGGATAATATTGCATATACATTGAACAGAGAAATAAAATAAAAGAGTTCATAAACGATATGGGAAATTCAGGTACAACGGCACAGTTCGAAGAATCATTTTGAGACGCGAGGGAGATATCTCGAAGAAGTCGATACAATCAAATTATAGTACATAATATTATTATTGTAATTCTCCGTAGCACTCACCTTCTACACTACTACTGTATATTGAGTATTAAATCAGTCATAAAATTAAAATGATGACATCAAATTGTTCGATTTAAGATAGATTTCTAAAAAATTTTGTTCAGATCGAGAAACCTCTCTTTGCGTTTTCAACAGCGAAAGAGACTGTCATTTTTGTGATCGCATCAGTAATACAAATATGACCTGGCAACCTTCCGACACGCTCTGAACTGACACGTTGCACGTCGTTTTCGACGAAAACGTGCACAGCGAATAAGTAAAAGGTACTTTCCAGATAACACGTTTGAAGTCGTATTTTTGATCGGCGAATGATAAAACTTTGACACGAAAATTAGGTACGCGAAAAACATTTCTCCGCCACAGTTTTAGTGATTTCATTCTGATCTGGAATTTTCTCTGATTAACCGAATTTTTGGGTTTATTTTTCAAATAATAATTCTCCATCTTTACCTCTTTTTTATGCTTAGCTATTTTTCATTTTTATAATCATTATGCATTTTTTGTTTTCTTTTCCCTATTTTATCTTCTATTAATTTATATATTTCGCCTCGTCTTTTATTTTTGTTGTGTTACTTTTCACGTTTTTCATTGTATTCATTTTTTCTTTTTCAACTTCTTGCGTGATTTTCTACAGACGGTGAGTTGTAGTGCATTTTGTGTTTTTTGGAAACTTGAACGTAGGAGTTTTGGTTACTTTATAAAATCATAAGTCTCTGATGGTTCCAGTAGACAGTAAACGGTAACCATAAGAAACATATGATTCAACAAAGTAACCAAAACTTCTACGTTGAAGTTTTTTTCTCCAATGTTAAAATGCTGAACTTTTAATCAAAGCCTAGATTTCGAGGCAATGGACGCGGCCAAATTCAGTCATAAGGTCCACAATAAAAACGTCTATCGTTATTAAATAGGTCTACCCTTTTCATCTCGTAGTCCTAGATCGAAATCGTGTTATACTCACCCGACATTTAACATCGGTTCGAAATGAAATCGAGAGTCGAATCGAACGATTTTTTGGCAGGTGGCATCAGGTCATCAAAACGATATCTACCAGTGACCGAGAGCAATCGGCCTGTACAAAAAAAAAAAAAAAAAAAAAAAAAAAAAAAACTAAATTAAATGGTCCGTTGTATAGAACGTGATATCTACCGGACTAATGATAATCGTTCGATGGTTTTTACTCAAGAGGCGTTACCTTTCGAATGAAGCTCATCCGAGGAAGCGTTTTAAATCTCGGATGGAGATAAGGAAAAATATAAATCTATGGCATTGAGAGTAATAGAAAAAAGATCGAGGTTGCGCAAGGTGGTCGATACGTTGAACTAGATGTATACCTAGCTAGTGGAATCGGTTGAGTGGTAACGAAAGGGTCAGGTCAGCTGCATCCGCCCAAGGGTAGCAAAAGGAACATCAACGTCCTGATGATCCGTATGAGATAGTCTGAGCTGTGGGAACTGTAGAAAGGGCAAGTGATTGCGTCTAAGGGCCGGCAAAGCAGATTGGTACACTAAGAATAAGGGCTTCACTAAAGGTGATGTATTGTTTGTAACTAACAGCCGGCACCCACGTATGAAGTTTCACTATTTTGTTAGAATGAAACATAACATTTATAGGTAAATGAATTGGGCGCGAAATTCAATCATTTTTTAATAAAAAGCTTGGATTTAAAAAAAAAAATTTGAACATCGATTTGAATCATTTTTGATTGAAGCTATTTCCAAAATTTTTCTCCTCCTTTCCAAAACCATGGATTGAAAAATTGAAAATGCAGAATGTCCCGAGTTAAGATACAGCAACGCTGAGAAAACACAAATAAAAAATAAATAAAAATAATAAATAAATAGATGAATAACTAAATAAAGAAAATATTTAGCCAGTGAACATTTCGATTTTTAAAAAACCGACTTCAAAAAGTTTGTCTATAAAATACACTCTGAAAAGGAAAAAATAACAAAAATGTCCCAACTTCGCAGCAACTCATTCGCCAACTACACATTTTAAGGACTACTTTACTACTCGTATTGACCTGACCACTTCCTGATTGATTGGATCACCTTCCCTAATAATATAAAAATTACTATTTCTCATTTCCCAAATGATTAAAAGATTTTCCTTTCACCTCTGAATTGCCTCCAGATTGATCATCTTTTGGAGTCGGCGCCTCTCTTATATTGTATTGGAGAACCCTATAGATTCCGAATTACCAGTAGTATGAATATAAATATCATGAGTTTTCACGATTCTTGAACAGAGCAAATCAGCATTTATGAGAACTGATTATTAACAATATCGATTTGAAGGTGACTATTCACGCCTTTTCCTAAAAACCATTTCAGATTTCTCTAAGAATCTTTACGTCCAGACCCAGATTTATTACCTGGCACCTACTAATTTATCGTGAATTCATATTTATTTGTAACCATCGGGTAGTCATTTTGCCAGAGAGGCGCCGACTCCAAAAGATGATCAATCTGGAGGCAATTCAGAGGTGAAAGGAAAATCTTTTAATCATTTGGGAAATGAGATATATAATATTTAGGAAAATCGAAATGTTCACTAAATAAAGAAAATATTTAGTCAGTATGAGTTGCTGCGAAGTTGGGACATTTCTGTTATTTTTTCCTTTTCAGAGTGTATTTTATAGACAAACTTTTTGAAGTCGGTTTTATTTTTTTTTTTAAAGTTTTTTTTTTATTTTTCTCTTTTTAGTGACTTACAATTATGGACAGCTCTCTTTACAGAATTTTCCCAAGCTTTCATTATCGTGTTCTTGTCACTTACTACTAACCGTCCAAACTCAATTCATAAGTCCGTTGAACGTTGGAGTTCTAAAGTATAATGATTACCTAACTATTTTCAATGTTACTATGTTGGTTGAGAGTGAGTTTGAACGTTTGGAATAATCCATTCACTGATTTGGGTCTCTTGGTCAACATACCGGATACTTTGATCCCATTGATACACCTTACAAAACTCAAATAATTGTCTACACCATTGCTGGTTACTGAATTGCACCAATTCACTCGTTCTTTATTTCTCTAACGATAATAGAGTGATGATTTCCTGAAGCGTATCCGCATTCACACTGAATGAGAGAATCCGAACCAAATTTCAGAAATCCGCCAAACGTTTGTGCATTAAAATGGAGTTATTTGGCCTTGAAAACCATGTTATTTATTGAAAATTTAACGCTGAATTCAAATCTTCTAACGAGAATGCTATGACTAACGTAGTTTTTTTTCTACAAGCATAAATAGTCCAAAAAACGTGTTTTTGAAACAAATTTTCTAGAAATACGGCCTAAAAAGTATCCAATTTTAGTCCAATCAACACCAAATTTTGATCACGTAAACTAGACTTAAATTCGAACAATTTAAGTTTAAAAACGATGGGAAAACAGTTTTGGTTTGGAAGTTATGAGGTCTCAAACACAGGTCCATTAAAACATTGATTGCTCCCTTATTATGCCACCTAAACTTGATTTTTTACCATCGTTAGAAAGCTCTAGCTAAGTGCTTTCAAGTGCAATAGTGTTCATATTTTTTTTCTCGACGTGGTTGGGAACGGTGCTCGAAAAACCTCAAAAAAGTGAAAATCGGCATCACTTTTTTTTTTACACTTTCTTCTCTACACGCTATATTAGAATGTTGAACGAAAAATTAGAGCTAGGCTCTTGTAGGCAGATAAATTATGAACAAAATGACACCAGAAACAAAACAATCGAGCAAGTATTCTAGAAGTTATAAGCTTGCAAAGTCAAAACTTCCTTTTTTCGCGAAAATCACGTTTTCCGGCGTTTCTCCGCGTCTGGAGACGTAACTACTGGATGGACTCAATTGAAAAAATAATGGGACCTACCTGGATAGTAACCCTTTCAAACAAAAAAAAAAGTAACCCGATCGGACGTACAGGAGCTGAACGCCGGTGGACAACACATACCGAAAAAAAAAAAAAAAAAAAAAAAAAAAAAAAAAAAAAAAAAAAAAAAAAAAATCCCGCTAGACGACCATAGTAACCTCCTCCTTGTTTGAAGTCGGTTAAAAATTAATTAATTTATTCATATAATTTTTTTTATTATTTTTTCGTGTTGCTTTGGACACAAATTTGCCATTTCAATTGACCGGATGAAATATGAATGTCTATTTATAGGCCACGTGCGTTCGAAATCCTGGATCGGGTTTCATTATATTTAAATACATGCGCACCGCGTGCCGCTAGAATTTATGCCGAAATTTCAACGGATCGTGGCCCATTGAGGTGTAAAAGTGGCATTTGAATTTCAAGTCGACAGTCGAAATATTTTTCTACCCTGCTGCTAGATTATAAAATGAAATTTACACTCCTATCAATAGGTGGACAATAGTCGTGTGCCTGAATGTAAAAAATCACGTTATCTACCACGAGTCAATCTGCATCGGGATTTTATTTTTTGATTTCCTCCGAAACTGGAGCATACCCGTTTTGATCAGCGACCGTTTCCAATCGTTTGAATTCAGGAGATAAAAATGAAGGGACGAAAGTGAATCGAATCGGCAGTAATCATTTGCTTGTGTTCTAGGAAATAAATTACGAGCATTTGGAAAAAGAAAAACTTTTTCATCGCTATACCGGTTCAGTTTCAGTAACAGTCGTTTTGCAACAGAAAGTATAATATTGTTTCTCGTTTTCAAGTACAAATGCACCTCAATTTTTATCAAAATTATTTAATTGGTACAAAAATGTTTCTCAAATTTCTTTACAATGAATTGTTTTTTGAGATGCAAAGGAATTTACGAAGAGATACTTTTGAATAGTACATACCTATCAATTTCAGTAATATTTTTCTGGTAGTACGAAAATTGCGGCGAACGTTTCGTGCTTCTGGTACAAACTGATAACATTTTCAATTTTTTCAAATATTTCCTCCCAATGGAGCCAATTTTTCAATAAATTTCCCTATATTTCCTAAATTTTTCTTATAAAGTGTCTCGTACATAAAGCGTTCTTCCTATGAAATTTTCTTAAATCCTTTTTAAACGTCATTCTCAACCAAAAAAAGTGAAATACATTTTTTATCATGATTGGCTTACATTGCTTTATTGTCAAGGGCAAGGAAATCTCATCCTAATCTTCGACGAGGCGGCCCCTAGGCTGTTACCTACCAATCGTTGCCGTGGTTGCCTGTATTGCGTCAAGAGAAAGCGACCTCGACCTTGTGACTGAAGCAAGAGAGCACAACAACTAACAACCTCGCCTTCTCCATCTCGTATTTTTTTACTGTAACCCGTTCAGACAAGCTCCCGCTCTTCCGTTGGGCCCGCTTTAGAACCTGTTATTACCGAATCGATCCCAGCATCTTCATTTCTTCTTAATTTCATGGATTTTATGCTCATCGTCGATTTTACTGTTTGCTGTAGAATAAGGGAGGAAAAATCAAGTGCAAAAGTAATTGCGATGAATTGGACCAGTTTGAAATTTATTTATAATATAGTTGAAAAGTAGATTAGCTTTCCGTGTGGTCGAAGATATACAGCCCGGTGGATGCTCGAATGGGAGAAAATACATGGAAAAGTACTTCTTGTTATATCTCTATCTCAGCTTCCAATTGCAAAAAAAATTAATTTTTATAGCGCCTTAACATACGAGGGTTGGAATATTGCAATAAAGTGAAAAACACCCTTTAAAAGTATTTGTTTTCTACTACTTGATTAATTATTGAGGTTCAATAATCCAGAGAGCAAAACGGCTTGAATAATCGACATTTCCCCACAGTAAAATGTACTCATGTTTCAGACTCAGGTTTCTGTTGGAAATATTGGCATATAATACCGATCTCAAAACTATAAACTTCTCAACTCGGTTTGTTTATACCTAGAAGAATATTGTGCGCGATAACTATTTATTGCAGCTAGAGAAAGTCGTAGTGCGTGCTCTATATTTCGGTGAACAGATTGAAAAACTAGTCGGTCATTTTTCAAGGAAAAGATGAGCACACTGCACTTTCACTCCACGTGTAGTGAGCCAACTAAAACCTGCAACCAGTGCATAGTTCAGTTTTTCTTTTTTTCAAAAGGCTCAAGGACTTTTTCGAAAAGAGAGAGCTCAGAGCGGTCCATGGGTTCATCTTCACTTAATAGTACAGTACCGGTTACTATTCTTTGGAGAACTACCAATTTTACTGGTCAGAGGATATAATAGTAGCCTTTCACTTGAGCATAATCATTTGAATCCTCAAATTGGTAGTATTATAACCGAATTCGATGTTTTACAGGTTAGATTTTTGACAAAGCACTTTTGAAGCGGGTTTTCGATTTCGGTATTGTATGGGAGTTGAAGTGCAAAGAAAAAATGAAAAATGCGATTAAATTAAATTTAAAAAATTGTGGAATCCAAATGACTGGGTTTAAAAATATTTTCGTTGAATATTTATATTTAAGGCTGCCGTTAATTTTAAAATTAGCTCACTGAGAAAAATCTCCGAGAAATTCACAAAACATTCAGTAGCCAATAAATAAAAAACCACACGGATATATTTAATTAATATGACCTTTTTTAAATAGCGAAAATGGGGTTTTCCATTTTTATAAACTGGATGTAGGCTAAAAAATAATCATACTCGTGACGATACTCTTGTTTCAACTTTCAATAGTAATAATTCAATTGATTATTTAATAGAGTCTTACTTTAAATATTTCACGTAAAAAATCTCATCGAAATTTTCATACCGACAACCTTCTCAATAATGAACTTCACCAAAAATACATTAATAACAAACTTCAATAGACTCGTGTCTGAAAAATGGACTCTTTAGTTACACTAAAAATCTCTGCGTCACCTGCTGCCCATCTGGGCGGTAATCGATTAAAACGATTGCGAAATGGTTTGACAGAATGATTTTCGCCGACCACAACAAAAACATCCGAATAGACCCAGTAAATCAATCAGACCGCACCGAACAAAAGGATTTTATTTTATTTCTCTAATGGATTTCGGCGCAGTCTCGACGCAAAAAATGACAAATGATCGAGAAATGATGAATGATCCTAATGACGGAATACAGTGAGATAGGTATGTTCGGATGGGCAAAATATTGCAATTCATTTCGAACAAAATGATGCGTGATAATTCCTATATGGTGACCATATGGCGTCTTTTGTTTGAGTTCGTTTTTTTCCCTCTGCAGCTTAATCTTCAGCTCAAAAACGCATTCCAGTCCTAGTTTTCCTAATTACTTCGCTATGAGGCAGGATTTCGGTTTACCAAAGAAATTTCGAAGTTGCTTCGAAGAAAAATTATGACTCAACTATCGACGGGGAAAAGAGGTATAACTGGGACTTGATACATGTCGCCGAATATTTTTAGCGTGCGTTGACTTTCATTCTTTTCTAACAAAAACGAGGGTTGTCCCGTCTGAATGCTAAAATCGCCACATTGAGAGTGTTTCTGTTGTATTTGCTGGCCAATTAGGCGAGCCGGCTGGTGAATTTACATATTCTAAGCGAAACGTTACATTTCACATTTTGAATTTGAAGAAGTTGTAAAATTATCAACGATTTTTTCAACTAGTTTGGAGTTTGGAGGAGTTTTCTACCAGTTAATATATATATATCCCAACAAACTAAGGGATAAATTTCGCGGAAGTTGAAGCACGTGGTAAGGTTGTGAAGATGATAGCGCTCGGAAGAAAATCAATTGAAAAATATTGAAACTGATTTGTAACTCCAGATTCTCTACATTTCCGCATCATCAGTTGGCGGGTGCTTTAAATTACTTCTCGGGTGGTTCGTTGAAATACTCAGCGTTATTTGTTTCATTTTAGAATCTCCCAAGTTGTGTGTTGTCGAACTTGAAAATCAGAGGGTTCTCAAACCAGACCTTGTACAGATGATCGTCTAACCGGTTTGCCTTGTAAAGTTAGTACCTACTAGTCCCTATAATCGCCGTACCTACGCTTCGAGTCCACGTGCTGCTGGATAGATCAGTCGGTTGATCGATAATTCAAAAATCGACTATGGCTAAGATTAACGAAACGTGAATTTAACGAAAGCCATTTCGTATTTGATAATTTTTAAAGTTAAGGGTGTTCGAAAAGTTAAATTTCTCTGGTCGATTATTTACTGAAGATTTTTTCAACTTCTATATACGAAATTTTGGGATCGTCCCAAAGTTCAAATTTAGAACGACGTTTCCAAAATCTGGACGGGACGAACAGAACTGCTGGAAGACATGTCCCTTAGCGAAGCCCAATGTTTCCGTAAAATACTTACACGGCAGCATTAAGTCCAAGAAAGTTTTAATAAAATGCTTCTATTTTTACTTCCATATGAAAAATAGTTGTCAGATATACTTTTTGGCTAAGCGTCTCTCGTCAAAAGGCGTTTCCGTGAACCATTAATCGATGAAACGACTAATAATTCGATGTAGTTTTCTCCTTCGAACCAAATTAACCTCAATCGCTGAATTTCGGATAATATACCTAGCGTATACGCAAGACAGGTCAACATTTTCTGTGGAATTTGGATTTTTCCAGACAACATAATCAATTTATTTGAACGCTCAAAGGCTTGAGTTGTTATAGCGGGTAATTGGCTCTTAATTTTGGCAAGAAAAAACATTTTCTAACCCCCCTCAAAATTTGATTTTTTACGTCTCAAGGCATGTAGAATCCGAATATCCAATAACAAAAATTCTGTCTCTTCGCCGTACGCCGTCAATACTTTTCCGGCCAAACTACAATAGCTACATTCTTGAAATGTTCACCAAAAATCAATCTCGGTCTCACGACGGCCCAATTCTTGAACCACATTGCTAGCTCAATTTTGAGTGTATTTTTGGGGGGTTTCGAGGGGGAGAAAATTCATAATTTCCAAGGTTTTTCAGAAAAAGGTGTATTTGGTATCAATTTCTATAGATTTTTGGACGCTGAATCGAATGAGACCTTCCTGGGGTCGATAGCTTTATTGGTTCTCTCTCTTCAACGATACCGTAAGGCGAAAAATTCAGATTTTAATAGGGAAATTACGAAAAATAAAAATGATAAAAATTACAAAGATGCTACCAAGTTTTCCCCTATAGTTACCAATCTGTTTTTTGGTGGGAACGTTCACAAATGTTCAGAATAATTACTATCACTAATGGATAATCTTCTTAAATCATTATTCAAGCGAAGGAATAGTAAACCACTGTACAATCATTTTTTTGCAGCGTTTTATCGTGGAGGTCGCATTACTGCCCTTTTCGACAATTCCTATACTTCGTTGGTTTTTCTATTTTTGGGGTAGATCAATTTATTCATTGTCACTCGATTTGTCTTGAATCAACCAAACATTTGACTGATCGACCGAGCGATTTTGATGATGGTTTGAACTTAGACTGATCGAGAAACCGAGCCCTTTGATTACATCATAAACAACCTCTATCGTATAGGTGCTTGAGTACTACTGTAATTTGAGTTCAACTTGAATTACCTTTCACTGTAAGGTTGAGGAATATTTCCTCCTATTGTTTTGAAACCATACGATATTAATAATATTTTATTAATAATTAAATAAAAATCATTTTAGAATAAAAAACTAATATTTCGGATATTATCTTTATGTCCCAAAAATATATCTCGATTACCAGGATATTATGTCCTGATAAGGCACGTTTTTCAGCCCCAATCGTCTCCGATTTTCTCGACAAGAGATTGCCACCCTAGACTTCGTAGACACTACGAGATTCGAGCGCCACATCTAGGTTCATCTGGCGAGCGGCAGGTTGAGTGCCAACATTCAGTTGGGAATGCTGTCACGAAGAGCAGCTCATGGTAAAGGATTCTGCTCTTCTGCATCCATTCTCCTCAAGTCGCAACGTGCGGTGACACCACAACGCCATAATGGCTATTAAATCCAAACAGTTTCCGTTGGATAAAATTCTGCTTGCGGTTTTTTCATCTATAATGCCATACAACGACGATGTACTTGGGATTATTGAATGTACTGGTGACAATATGCTCCATCGCTTCCCTCAATTGCGAATGACTGACAAAACAATGTCCTGATTTTCAACACTTTTCAAAACATGTTTTCAAGCTAAAACTAGCACGTTCACTGTTCTCTTTCCAAGCTTCATTGTTCTTCAGGTGGTAATTAGTTCGCCCTGAGCTAAGAGAGTGAATAGGTTTTCGCTTAGTCGGTTCGGCATTGCCGGATGACCCAGATCCTTGGGGCGTTGGCAGTTGAGAAGAGACGCAGAAGAAGCGGTGGAAGACGGAATTTCTATGTAAAGAAGAAGAGGATTGCCGCGGTAAACAAGAGAGAGGAACAGGCTTGCGTAATGAAAGGCTAAGTTGCTGCACAAGGTGGAATGGAAAAGAAAGAAGAAGAAGAAGAGGTTGAAAGGAGAAATAAGTCGATGGTTGTGTTCGTGAAGAAGAACAGCAACAACAACTACGGAAGAACTGAGCGAATAGAGAAGGTTGGCCTGTGCGAAGGGCCATTGACCTGCTGAGGTGTTCTTGGGTGCCTGCAGGACTCAGGCCCGGAGTGTACCGTTATGTTAGCCCGGCACTCGCAGCGACTGGGGCTCACCCATCGCCAGCTCAGACTGTTTCATTGGCTGTCGCCTGGCTTGAAAAAACAAAATCGCGCATTCTTCCAACAGGGTCCGCCCTGAATGATTCGAACACTTGCCAACGTCGAAAGCCATTTTACTTTCCTTATTGTCGTCCTCCTATAGAGTTGGTGCATCAAACTGAAATCGTATTTTTCGGAACGTCTCCTTTGAAAATTTATTTCCAAATAATTCGATCGAAAATCGAATCAAATTGATGTTTGAATTCAATTTATTATATTCAAAACAGCTTTTGCTTCAAGGAAGACTTCGGAAGATGATTTTTCATCCATCGTAAATAGTGTCCCAAGTGAAATTAGTCTCCCCAGAAAAGAGGTTAACTTCTAACTAAATTTGCTTGCATCTAAGAGAGAGAGAAATTTATTCATAGAAGAAAACACACATTTGAACATTTTAATGAATATTTTAAATATTGAATAATATTGTTTGGCATTCGGCGAAGCCCGTGTTGCCAAAAATCCAACCCCCCGAAATATCCAAACCCCCTGGTAAATTACTTCAATTCAAGTAAAGCCAATCTGTCTTCTAAATTGTGCAATCGTTGGTCCATCGTTCATTGGCCATTTTCGCACATTCCACAGGTTCGTACATTTCATAAATTGCTAAGAAATGCTATGAACTCTAGCACCCAAAAAATTTTCCTTGCTACGGCAGTATTTTGATCAAATCATTTCTGCCAACAAACTAGTTGTTATGCGGTGGGAATTATGATACTGCGAGTTGAATCAGAAACATGATTGCACGTTTGGCCGCGGTCCGTTCATTTTCTCAAGGACTTCTGAGGCTGACGACCTCCCAGGTATAATTTTCCCAGCTGACCTCGCCACATTATCATCTAGGTGGTCAGTTCGTTTCCTCATGGGAAACCGTCATTTTATTAAACTTATGAATAAATGTAATGGTTCACAATAGCAGGATTCATGCGATGAAAAAATTCCTACCGCAACAATTCACCAGTGCTTAAAATTCTCCATCTGCGGAATATTCATCCTGAAAACTGTCGTTACCGCCTCAAAATTCGAAAAATAAATTCTTCGTTTGGTTGTCGTCGCATTTGTTGTTGTAGAGGGGTTGTGAGGGGGAGAAAAACCCTTATTCTCCAGATTTTTAATGGCTTGCCGAGCACTTTCGCCCATTCGGGCATCTTCAGGGCGACGTGGAACCATGAGGAAATAAATTGGTAGACATTCTACTAAAAAAATTGACAGGATTCAATTATCTTTCTGTTGATATAAATGAATAGAGTTACTTTGGGAAAATAAAGTACTTACCAGTCAATAATTTCGTAATTAGCAAATACTCTCACACATACAAAACGAGACTCCTTTGCGTGGCCATCTGCCGAAAATACCGCTCAATATCAATTTCCCATTTGAAAGATACGAGTTTTACTTGAAACCAAAGGAACCGATGCGGACGGTTCGTAAACTCCCAACAGCCTTTTCCAATATTTGCTTCTACGAACACTCCACAGGAAACACAAATATGGACACGGACAAACGTGGAATAGCTTGATGACTTTACTTGAAAAGGACTGGTTGAGTTAGGTTGGGTTTTTATGAATATTGACAGTCGGGTAGTCCTTTGAGAACTATAAATTCCGGGTGGTCTCGTCGAAAAATCTGTTCAAATCAGCCGTCGTGCGTGATTTAACTGTTTTATTCGAATCGTGCTTCACTCTCCGTCGCAGTCGATTGTCGATGAAATTTTATGACGAATGAAGAAAAATCATCGATTTAGCGTCTTTAGGAAAATAAATATACCGCCACGTAAGTTGTTATGCGTTTTTATTAATGAGCTGGAAACGCTGATAAGAAATTAAAAATTCTCTTGTAGTTCTTTGAAGCGTTATATAAGTTATGGCAGAAATAGCTGGATTTAAATACTATCGATGTCATTTGAACTTTCCCACACGTCCTATATGACCGATCAAACCGCTCTGATGAATCGACTCAGGTGTCCAGTTCGTCACGATACAATGTGACATCATTCGCTTCGTATCAGAAGTACATTTAAACGCTTGGCTGAATGTAAACTAAGAGCTTATAACGTTAAACTGGACCCAGTACAATTGCATCGAATTAAAAAACTGCAAATGATTGTACAGTGGTTTATTATACCTTCGCTTCAATAATGATTTAAGAAGGTTATCCATTTTTTATAGTAATTATTCCGACCATTTGTGAACGTACCCACCTATAGGGGAAAACTCCGTAGCAACGATTGAAATTTGAATCATTTTTATTTTTCTTAAATTCCAAAGTAAAATCTGAATTTTTCGCCTTACGATATAGTTGAAGAGAGTGTGCGACGAGCATTACAACGACTATAGAACGATTTTCATAGCTCCAAGAACTCTCGATTTATAACCTCATGCCAAATTTCTGAAAAACTCTCAAGTTCGACACAGAAGTTGCGATAACTCGAGAACCAATAGAATTGATGGTCTCATTCGATTCAACGTCTAAAAATCTATAGAAATTGATACCAAACACACCTTTTTCTCAACATGATTGTACAGCTGTTTTATCATTGCCTAGCTTTAATTATAATAATTGAAAACCAACCACTTGTACGATTTTTTCAATATAAAATGTGAATGATCGGATAATGTAAGGTTTATTAATGATTTTCATTCGCTCGCAGACCATATACATTCGATTCGGCACCTCATCTTCCTTGTAACATTATTTCTTTTTTCGTGCCACCATTATGTCTACTTCATAAGTAGAACACAATGAAGAAATGTTGTCTCTATGGCCATTTGAGTTGCATGTGCCTGAATATAATTTTGAATAATAATAATAATATATGAATTATAATACAAAAAAGGTTCAAGTAGAATATTAGATCTAGATTTTTAAAATATTATTATTATTACATAGAATATTATAGGCTATTATTTTTAAGGTTGAGATTATTATATTCAGATATGGATTGATTATTATATTTATATTTAGATTGATTAGATGGATAGATTATTAGTATTATATATTTAGATTATTATATTTTCATTATGTAATTAGTTTAGGATTTTTCAAGTGGAAGAACTGATTTTGTTGTGAATCTATACTTACTTTTATTATATATCCTTATGCCCACATTTTGGCTGTAAATCAATTGCTCTATACACAAAAGACACTTTCGAATTCAGGTCTTCGAACTCTTTCGAGAGAAAAAAATCAAAGACATTTCCCCGACGAACTTGAGAAATCGAAAGGGACCTGTCGACCTTTAACCTCGTCAGGGCGAAGGGCAGACAGGCAGTTCCGTTGGGCCCTTGCAGACAGACGGTGCCAACGGAAAGTGAACGTGATGGCATCCCTAGTGAAGAACCCTTCCAACGAAGCATAACGAAGATCCTTGAAGTACCCTTGCCCTTTCCTTGACTTCCTGCCAACTCGTCATCGCTTATTGACGCTCTCAAAACACCGCACCAGGCTGAGTCCAACAGGCTCCTTGGTTTATGATGCATTGTTTGCTCTGGAGGCGTCGGCGTCTTTGAGCTGACGGACCGGAGATGTTGGGAAGATTAAAAACAGCTTCCACCTTGAGGAAAAATTGCAGCATTGCCACAGTGCGATGTTGAAGTATGATTTATTCGCCTTAGCGAATACAAATCTTGGGTTTTCAGTTTCTTGGAATTTATCATTTAACATTTTTTCTTCAAATGTCTCTTTTGCTCTCTTATTCTGAAAGTAATTTGACAACGAAAAATCGTATTTTTTTAAAGTTTTAAATTTCAGGGGTATTCATAGTTGTGGAGTACCGCCTTAAATAAGTTCCGGGACATCTGCCGAACGAGAACTGATTTAGTTTTGACGATGACTTTATCTAATGAATTCTAAAAAAATAAAATTTCCCAAAAAACGCGTTTACATTTTTTTGTTGCATCTTGATTTACAAAAATGACCAATCCAAATCCTAATTTGTGTGGTTTTTCTTCAGTTAGCTTTGCAATTCTTACGGCAAAGCTTCAACACAAAATTCACATTTTTGATAAATTTTTAAGCTCCCTAAAATTCACACAAACTAGCTTAACTAGTCTTGAAGGTGTTCTTGTGTAACCGAATCCATGAAAGGAGGTTGCTAAATTGCTCTTGAGTTTTCTCACAACTCGTATTTCAAATTCGAGGGGAGTTTGACCTATTTTCTTCCCCACATTCAGGTTGTCCTTCTGAAGAACTTCTTTCACTACTCTTCAGTTCAAATCACCACCATCTCCCGCATCCCATTCTCAACTGATCAGAGTCGGTTGTAACCCTCTTGCTGGATGTCGGCTCCATCTCGAGGAAGACTGACGGCCAAAAGTTCAACGAACTCCTGTGTAACCTTCACCGTCAACATCACTCAATATTACCGATGTAAATAAAAATTTTTAAAGGTACCTAATGAGCTATTTCTTTTTTTTATAACGAGGGAAGGAATACTCAAAATAATCGCATCTTAAAATTACACAATTTCTCGTTAGGTGATTAATTTTTATGGAATACATTTTTACTACAGCTTTCCTTTTAGAGTTGTTTTTAATTTTTAATAGATTTCTACCGTGGAAAAGATGATAATTCTCTAATGATGGTAGTATGAAAAGCATTTCTATGTTTGCTCCTTCTTTTTATTGTCAAACGGTCGTCCTCTTCCGGCGAATGAATGCTGAAAACGGATTTTATAGACTGTTGGAATTTTTTCATAATCTAATTATCAATATTATACGCATATTTTTATTTTTTCATCCGCACAGGATTTTGTTGCGCTATCACAATTTGTCGTAACAACGTGCTATCACGAAGTCCGAATCGAGCATCAATTTCGCCGGCACCGGTGAAAAAAATTGTAACTTCAACAGCTAGTTTTCTTGCCATGACAGAACCCATAATATGCTTTTATGACATCACGATTCTCTTGTCGATCACAAGACCATCGGTTGGACGTAAAAAAGTAAAAAAGAAGATATTGTTATTACAGTGTTCGGATACAACGAGCTCTACGAAATGGTAGGGCTGATGTTTGAAACGTGTGCTTTACGTTGGATCTTCCAATCACGCTGAGATATCGAGGCTCAATACTCTATTTTTCTCCGTTATTGCTCTCTGAAATCGTTCGGAGGAAAAACAAAAAAAAATTATTGGTAAGATTGGCTACCCGCGATCATTGGTAAGATTGTGTCATCCTGTTCGAACGGCAAAAAAAAAATAAAAGTTTTTGGGAAGTTATTTTATAGCATGCGGACCCAAAAATACATATAAGTACTCTAATGAAATAACAGAAAATGCGAGTTACCAGGAAGTAGAATAATTAAAATCAAGAGACATTCAGCTGGCATAAAGAAAACATTCAAGTCACTAAAAGTTGAATTATATTTTACTTTTGCGGTTTGTAAAAATCAAAATGTCGTCAATATGCGAATAACGCGAAAAAAGGTAAGAGCGATAAAAATCTGTAGTTCTTCAATCGCCAACCCGAAGACCTTGACAGTTCAAAAATATTGATTTTGCAGCCTCGAAAATCCGAAATACAGAATTCGCCCTATTGAAATCGTGAAAAAAGCTCATAACGTAGAGCTACAGTGTGTGACCTAATAGACAAAAATTACAGAATAGACGAAAATTACGGCACACCTGTTAGTTTCTCAAATGAAAATTATAAGACCTCAAACGTTGGAAAACATCGACTCTTATGTAATTCATCGACTCTTAAATTAAAAACTTTGAACAGTTATATATCTCGGAAATACTGTGTATTATCCAAAACAGCTAATTTTGCACATTCACTAAGAAAACATTCTCTGAAAATTTCTTTGCGTTTCATTCAATTTTCACGGAAATATGGCGATTTATGTCATTTTCTAAACACAGAAAAACAGACACTTGTTCAGAAAGTGTTTCTGAGCATAGTACTGTGAAAATTTCTTTCGATTCGCCTCCGTTCCGAATTCGACTTTTCAGAGGATCACAATACTTTCATTTACTACGTAATACGAGGTTAATGTGAAAGACGTTAAAAAGGATACTCATTATACTGCGACAAAAGTGATTTTCAAGTTATTTGACGTTATAATTTCACGGGCGTTCCAAGCTGGTGGTTTTCCTACAAATACGTCGACCCTTTCGTACTGTAATGTAAATTTGAAGAAAACAATATTTTTCCAAGGCCAGTGCACTTCAATAAAGAATCGGATGTCAGTTTTTCGGAAAGCCGTCGTAAAATAACCCGTTAGGTCGTACGATTGTATAAATTGTAAAGAAATCAATGTTTTTTGACATTTTTCGACATCCTTGAAAAAGAATTCCTTCCTGAGTGTTTTACAACCCAACGAAAGGATATACTCTGCTGTCCTTTGAAAACAGGGAAATAGTCAAAATCAATGCAAACAGACGGCATATCTAAGGCTTCTTTGTTCAAAAAGGGTCAGACAAAGGCCAAATTGACATCTGCCCGCTGTGTTTGTCGACTGAAAAGAAAAGTTGGGTCATTTCCGTAACTGAAATATTACGTCAACAAATTGAGCGTCCATTTGTACTCGTGTCAACTGCCTTGCACAAGGGAAAGTGTTACCGTTGACCTTAGGAGAAGGGCAAACAAATTCTATGTATATTTGTCCGTCCCAAATCAGAAAAAGCTTTGGTCGCATAAAAACATCATCCTGAGAGCGCCCTTCCGGGTAAAACAAATTGATTTTCCTTCGCTGCCTCTACAAATATAACATAAGGAAGTGGTCGAAAGGGCGAGTGCAAAGAATCAAAGCATCTTTTGAACCCCTGTAGGTACATGCTCGTTATCAGGTAGTCCACATGTATGACTTCCAATGAACTTCCTACCTAAGGTCAACCCGTGGTAAGTAATGGTTTTTTTTTAACTTCTACTAGCTGTTTCGCTGAAGACTACATCATTTTCCTAATTGCGTTCACCTTCGACCGAAAACGCTGAACATTTCCTTACCTCAAGCCAGTTCATAAAAATCCAGCATTGTATGAAAATTGAGAAATTATATTAATTAATTTATCAATTAACCAGTTGAAGAGGGATAATCTTTGAAGCAATCAGAGTTGATGGCTGGACGGTGGTCTCACAAGATTGGGGCGACTAACAAGGGCAATTAGTCATTTGAGGACAATGAATTAATCAAGGTGATTGGAAGTGTTATTACGGGGTTATAAAAAAGGTCATTGAAACCGCCACTGTCGAGAAACTCTGGCACCTTAGTTTATAATAAATTCAGTTGAAGAATATGCCTATTGAAGCGAAGAGCTATCATCTTGTATTTACTCGCCTTACATTACTGCGAATTAATGTTATCGGAAAATATTAGGTTTGCATTAATATGTATTATTTTTATTGGGAAAATTCTCAGTGTTAGAGTGTGACAAAAGGAGCAAATCCCTGAAGGAATCAGAGTAAAACTCGCTGGTTTCTGCCACCGCTTCGTGTGGAAGGGCTTCGAGGCTTTTCTTGCGCAACAGCTGTCGATTCCCTTCATGTACCAGACTAGGCCAGGCAATCTGGGAAAGGGATGATCACCTCGATGAGGGTGAAGTGCTCATAGTGTGTCCGTGTAGGTGAACAGCCTCTTGAAACCCCTGTTCAGACTTCACTTTCATTGGAAATCCTTAAAACTACGTCCGCTGTCTGTTATAGTTCGAAACAGGAAGCCAACTGTTGCATGTGAGGCTATTTAAACTAGACAGCTTCCACTGTTCGTTCCCCTACCCATTCATCGAATTTCTACCCTTTGACTTGGATTTGTCGAAAGGAAGTGGAGATTTTAGATTTGAAACAGCCTTTCCTGTTCTGGTAGTAGGATTGACAGGTGCGTCAGGGTTTGGCGAAATCCATTTGGGCGAACCATTTGTCACCCTTACATTCATAACATCCATTCAGCCTAGTCCATTCTGGTACCTTCATCTTTGACCTCGTTTTTTCATCAATCGCGCTCAAAATTTAAAATGTTGTAACACTGAAAGTAAGTTATGAAGGAAATCCTGTCGCTGACCAGGCTTCGATCTCCACCCATTCCAACTTATTTTCGTCGCCACGAATCCCATCTTGGAATTACCAGTTTCGAGATAGTGTGATAAAATAAAACCATGGAACTTCTGCAAGGGTTTAATCTTTGTAGCGTTGAGGAGGAGATAAACTAGGCGACAGATTTATAGGATTTTTATTTTAGCTCGGCCGAGCACTTTCGCCTCTTCGGGCAATATAGAAACACAAATCTATAGCCTGGTCTGTTCTATAGCCCGGAAAACTATGGAGCGTGACAAGGCCAAAATAAAAACCCTGAGACTCAGTCTCCCTCTCAACACTATAATAAAAATGTGACGATAAGAAGAAAGGTTTCTTTTGTTGCACCATATTGCATAAATTTGCCGAAAAAATAGGGTAATTCCAAATAATAAAGCAGAAGGATGCGAACACATGGGTTTTAATTGAAAATAAATATCATTAACAGAGCAATAAGAAGCAGAAGTGACTAGGTTTTTTTGCTTCCTGAAAAAATGCTAAAGTGCACTTAAAACATGTCCATTAGATTCGACACGAGGTTGAGGTAGAGACATTGATTGCGACGTTATCTCATATTTCGTTTTTATATTTCTTCTAGCGCTTTCGCCGCTCTGGGCCTCTTCAGGAAACATCTGTCAATTAATAGCTATTGTCGATATTTTTATAAACTGAGGATACGAGACAAACCACAACGTAAAACATGTCCGGATTTTCGGCGACGGCCTACGGCAACCGGATAAGTGTGAATCGTTTTCAGGCAACTTCCTTTTACAGCAAAGCTAAATCACCACATTTGATCACCATAGGGCGTGGGAGTGGCTTGCAAGGTGTCTGAAGGCCCTGAAGGAGATTCTAGCATCTATCACGAAACAGCGGACGAGTTCCTGCGCCAGGTGCAGTTGTTTCATTCATAAAAATTATTTCCTCCTCCCTTCCTGAGGAAAAACGAGACTCATCTTGAGACCTTTTCGACACTTTCAATTTTTTAAAAACGGATCCCACCGGATGCAATAGGACGCTGTCAGTTGAATAAAAAACTAGTTCCCTGAAAGCCACGTTCAAAAGGTCCTTTTACAGATGCAGTAAGGCTGCGCAATACAGTGAGCTCATATTTGGAGTTTTTTATTCGAGAAACGTAGTCGACTGTGAGAAAAATGGCTTGCTAGGTACATCTCTATTTGACGTAGTTCGTAGTTAAATAGTGTAAGCTTACCATTTCGCAAATATTGCTTCAAAAAATTTATAAACAGCTTGAAAAGGTATACGAACTTCAAATGGAAATTCCTTTTTGTCACCTTCACACCAACTGCTCACGATAATGAGGGGTTAATAATAACAATTATTACATTTTCGACAATATTACAGTTTTGAAGCCTTTTTTAATTGACTTTTGGCTCGCCTGTTAGGCTATACAATCCTTTTTCACATAATTAGGACGCCAATGATATTAAAAATTCATTTTATAAAAACTATTACAATGATATATTTGACGAGCTTAAGTCCGCTTGCTTTGAAAGCCCAAAAAAGCTAGTTGATACAATAAGCTGAGCCGTGGAAAGGAAATAAATTCATAGGAGGCAGGTTAATAATATTATAATTACAATCGACGATTTCCAGGAGCCTGTTTTTTGAAACGACAGATGTCTCAGGCCAAAGTATCAAGAAGTGACAGCGGCCACCGAAAAAACCCTCGGATTTTTATACAGATTCGGTCTGAAGAAAACAAAACGAAAGGATTCTGGTTTGTTTTGAGGTTTCAATATCTATTGTGCAGTCTCATTCTGACATATTCAAACAAACAGAGATTATAATTTAATTTCTGTGGTCATTATTGAGGGTAAAAAATTACACCTGCTTAATGATGCCCAGCTTCCGTATAAGTAAGATAATTTAAAAATATGTTCATTTGATACAATAAGATAGGAATATTATGCAAAGGAATAGACATCTGCTCCATCCGTTCCCTGCTTGATAATTTTACTGTATTTTATAAGTGATGGAAAAACGAAACTCCGACATTAGTTCGACAAGAAACAATTTTAGAAGACGCATTAGATATTATTTTTAACTTTAAAGCCCCAAAGTCACGTCTATTTCCAATTTGAAATTTCCTTAGGAATTTATTTTAACGAAAATAATTGATTTTTCGTAGCGTATTCAGTTGAATATGGAAAAAGGTCGTAACGAACAAATGATTATTTTATTCATCAAAATTCAGGTGGAAGGCATGGGACAGGGAAAGGGAAAAAAGAGAACGGATTTGAGGCGAAATAGTTCCAGCTTCCGAGTTACTAGGCTCTCGTTAATTAAACAGCAACCGGTTCTCGATAGTATTTTTTGTGAAGTCACCACAGATTCTTCTAAGATGTGCTTGAAGTCGTTAAGTGACACGGTCGTAAAAAAACGCCCATGCTAAGGGAAAAAATGCCAGCGAAAAATACATAGTTATAAAATGATCGCGTTCAGTCTCCAAATTATATTCAATTTTCACACCAAAAATGCAAATTAGTATGAACATGTTTTCGCCAAGGCAGGATCGTTGATTCGCGGGCGGTTCCCACCCGAAAACGATCGCTCGAGCGGAGAAGTCAACGAACTCAGTCAGCCTTTTCTGGCCCTGGCCTCAGCTCCGAAAATTGGCGATCCCTTCTTCTTGGTCTTCAAGTTCTCCAAGGCCCGACCGTCCATTTTCTGCCGGCCAAATCGGCCGTGCGGCAATCTTCTTCGATCGTGATCTTTTGCCATCGTCTTTTCATGAAAACGTTCGGCCATTTCATCCCATCGACATGAAATTACAGGAATTGAGGGAATTTCAGGGCATTTCCTTCCCTCCTGAGGTCCTCGTTTCATTGCAAAAATACTTCTCCAAAATATCGTCCAGCAAAGATTCTCCCACGTACAATAGCATAGTAATTAAAGAAATATTTTATAAATCGATCGTGCGGACGTCACGAGGTCCACAAAAATATTTATTTATCCCACTGCAAGGGCGTACGACCAGAAATTACAGTGACATTAATAGACGCAATTGCAGCACCAAAATGGAAATAAAACACCTCTTTGATTGGATATAATTAGGATAAATAATAATATGGATGCATATATTATGACCATTATTGTCATTAGCAGACGGTGAGTCGTAGTTTGAGGAGCGCACATGTTCTCGATGGTCGATGAGCCTTAATAACTTCGGCTATGCGTGTTTAGGTGACATTTGGATAGCGACAGAACTTATTTTTCGTTCTTTTCTGTCATTTGTCCTTTCGTGGCTTTTGGGTAGAAAGGTAAAAGAAGAAATATGCGTTCTCTCATGTATTTGTGTTTCTTATGTATAATGTTCCTGTTTATAATCGTCAGAAAAGCAGCTAAGCTAGGAATTTGACACGGAGGGGTTTGAAGAATTCGATAGCTAAAAAACCAATCGCGATTTTGTGAATTTGATTCATTCTAGTTGAAGTATTTTTAGTGTATTATAATGTATACCAAATTGGCGAAAATTCCCAATGGCCGAAAAATTCACTCATTCCTAGGACTGAGCAAATGGAAATGCTCAAACCGAGGACAATCAAATTGCTCAATCTTAGACTGTCGACCCCATGGCTCCACGTCGCCCCGAGGAAGCCCGAACGGGCGAAATTGCTCGGCCAGCAAATAACAAATCGGAGTCGCCTGGTTTTTCTCCACTTCACTCCCCTGGGACAACTAAATTGTTGACATTTTCGCCAAAGATCAATCTTGGTCTGACAATGGCAATTCTTTGACCAAATCGCGACCTCAATTTTAAGGGCATTTCTGGCGGTTTCGAGCTGTATTTACCAATGTTTTTGAAAGAAGAGCGTTTTCAGTCCTCTTCAGTTTTACATCAAATTCAGTTGGCACCCAAGCGCAATAACATGCTTTCTGCTTGTTTTAAGGCTCTGTTAAGTTTTAGCACCGTCCTCAAACCTCATCGTATCAATAATTTTCAATCAACCAATTGAATAAAATCGTTTTTCAAATGAGTCGCATGTTTTTATTGTCGGATTCGTCTACTTAGTATCATTCTATCGTTCCATCGTCGCATTAATTTGTTTATTGTTGGAGTCGAAGTGTCCTCACAAACTGTCCATTTTTTTTTTAAGTTACTCCTGCTAATCAATTTTATTACCCCTGTTTACATCTTACCACTTAGAAGGTACCTAAAATGACAAGTAGGTAGGCGAAAACTCTGCTAAAAGTGAGAGATTTATGTTATTTATAGTAGGTCATTCACTTCGTAATTTAGTTGTTCATTTAATTCGTCATTTAGTTCTTCCTTTAATTCGTAGTTTATATTTCCTAATAAAGAAACATTGATCTAAAACATTCTGTCTTCTCCAAATTGTCGTTCTGAATGTTATCCATCGTAATTAAAATTAACATCGAACTTCTTTGATTAGTCTGCTCCAATCTTTGTGTAGAAAAGTTATTTCCCACCAGGTTCGGAGGTTTCAATGAGCTTTGATTTTCTTTCCACCGCCGACGTCACACAGTTACCCAGATATCCCACAAAGCTGTAGTTAACGACCTTTTCCCTAATCGGAAATGCAATAACCAACTAACATGAACGCCAGTGTTAATTTTCAGAGCGTTTCGCGACATTTTCGAGAGTTTGATAAGGACTTTAGCATTATTTCGGGCAATGGGCATAATCTTCGGCCATGGGACATTTTTTCGGCCATTGGACGTTTTCAAAATGTTCAATCCCTGAAATAGGCGTGCCACTCACATTTTTTCTATCAGTTCGATGATTAAACTATCCGGATTGAGCATTTTCATTTACTCAGTCCATGTAATGAGAAATTTTTTCGGCCATTGGGCCTTTTCGGCTATTGGGTACAACATATACAGTAGGAAGGCCTTCCTTACTCCGGCGTTCATATCCCTTCGATATGACTTGGTAAGATTGGACTGGCGCTAGTATAGTATCGCAATAGACTACTCGTGGACTCGAAACCGGTTCAGTCTGACATTCTCGAACTTGATTCTTGTTTTGAGCCTCGGATTGTGACCCAGATTTTTCAAATGTGAAAAGAACACATCAATTTTTTAAATTTTAACGGGGGCGTAGCTCAGATGGTAGAGCGCTCGCTTAGCATGCGAGAGGTACCGGGATCGATACCCGGCGCCTCCAAGTTACACTTTTGAATTATTTTTATCTCGATTTACTGCAGTCTCTTTTTCTAATTTTACATAACAGATTGCTGAATATGTTTCATTACACTAATGGTGGATTTCACCAAAAAAAAAAAAAAAAAAAAAAAAAAATATGAGTTTGGAGTTGAGCTGTACAGGCAACGCCAACAAGCTAGTGAGATCGAAGGTTGTTGCTGAACAGCTAACTCTGGCTAACTCCTTTTTAAATGAGAACTCTCGTTGTATTGAACAATACAATTTCAATTATTTCGACAATATTGTGTTACAGGGGTTGTGAGAGGGAGAAAAACCAGGCGACTCATTCTCCAATTCTTTATTAGCTGGCCGAGCACTTTCGCCCATTCGGGCATCCTCAGGGCGAATAGGAGCAATAAGGTCCACAGCCGTGGACACAGGCTGTGGACCCTAATAAGGTTCCACGTCGCCCCGAGGATGCCCGAATGGGCGAAAGTGCTCGGCCAGCGAATTGGAAAATGATTCGCCTGGTTTTTCTCCCCCTCACAATCCCTGGACATCAAGAAATGCGACGTGAAGGAAAAGAAGAATATTGTGTTAGTGAATTAATACAACATAAAAAAATAAATAAATAAACATGGAACATGGGGGGAGGTGATGTTCATTTACACTCTCCCAATAAATAGTTTTACTTCATATCACAGAAGATTAGGATGTAACCTGAGTACAGCTCATGTCTGAGAGGCTTTCTCTTCAGATGTCGTAGAGGGCGTTCGGGCGGGCATGCGTGTTGTAGTAGATCGCTGATCAGCAGGTTTGGGTGATCAGCGAGACGAAGATCAATTTTATTGGTGGAATCCGAACAGTTATCCAGATATTGGAAAACACCTAGCGTTGACGTCACGAGATGTTTACCGAGAAAATAAAATGAATATCATCATTTTTATAGCTGCTTGAAATAATGAACCACTTCAGTACTGGAAATTTACACGATGAACCTTCAAGAAGATTTCTTTAGAAGTAATGGAACTTTGCGGGGAGAGGCTTGATCATCTGTCCGCCGAAGATGACCGTTACGTGGGAGGCCGCAGAAACCCGGCCGACGAATAGGAAAATGATGGACTTCTTGGCCGGATCCACAAATACTTCCTAGGCCATTCTAGGTCTTTGCTCCCTCTGACATACCAATAGCATCCAAAGCTGAAGAACAGTAAACTATTCTAAGATGAAATTAGTTGCCCAGTGACTACAATTTTCAACAATATCCAATAATTTGAAAATGATTTTTGGATATCCAAATACTCAACAGATCACAGGAATTCTACGATAACTCTAGAACCGAATAGCGACTGAATTTGTAAATCGCCAACGGAAAGAGCCTCGATTCAAATACGGTGAAAACGAAAGACGTCGTTTGGGGTTACGGGGTTAGTTGCTTTGGTGTTCCATCCTGACTGTTTAGTGTCTTGGACAATGCCAGCCACGACAAGAAACCAATCAATGATTCGCCATTGTGTTGCCTAGGGTGCCATGGTTGTTACGCCCCGGCCTACGAGGATCAAAAAGGAACCTCCTCAGAAGGAAAATAACTTTCAATACTCCAATAGCAACGCCGCTAAAATAAAATTACTTCCAGACTAACGGTTAAATTCGTTCGATTTTTATTAATTTCCTAATTATCCAAAACATATTCCGCAGCAGTGATTCGACAATCCTATGACCTCGAAATTACATGTCCACGAAAAAAGTTTCAAAAGCCACAAAAAATTTTTTGGAAACGTTCAAGTAATTAGCATCGTCTCAAATTAGTTCGGTTTCCCTTCATGCATAATATTGTTATATAGGAGGTGTTGTATTTTTCTTCTGTACCACCATTTTTTCCAAGTATTTTGATAAATCGGATAGGTATAATCGTTGCATAAAAAATAATGTACGTTTCTACATGAGTACGTTTCAGTAAGAGCAGTGCGATATTTTGCTCCATGCAGGCGTAAATTTTTGACTCGAGACTACCGATGCCATTTTTTATGAAATGTCACCACCGATCTTCGGACATGAGGATATCCACTGATATCCAATCCTTATCCTATCCACTAATCCTCACAAATCTTTCAAGCAGTCGAATGTCTAATTTAGAGTTTGTAAATGATCGCATATTCTCTCTCCTCTCGACCAACCAGCGACCAATCTTCGAATTACTCCCGGTATGATATAGGGCAGCTATGTTATTACCTTGCGAGTTCGCCAATTTTCGTTCATGTAGAATAACAATAACAACTCAGTTGAGTAATGGGGGTCCCTACCTTCCTACACAGCCCTGGGAATCTCTCATCGTCGAAACAGGTTAGCGAACTCCTGTGGAATGGAGAACTGTCACTTGAGGAGGTGGAAGAGCTGAGAGGCAACCTAACGGTACACACACCAGTTCTACCAGCTACCATCTCAACTACTCACTTCCTCAATCTTGAAGACCCCAGCAATAGTTTGGTGGTCAAAGAATCATCCCAATTCGATTTCAGCCCCTTATATTGGCGAAGCATTACGAAATTTCAAGTGTTTGAATTATAAGTGGGACAATCGGGAAAATTATACATCAACATACGTAAACGCCTAGATAGACATTATTTTCCTAAAATACATTTTTACTTTTAAAAAAGTTGGTCTTGGTCACATGAGAAAAAATAATTTTATTACATCACTGTGAGCCTCTGATTCCTCGATAGTTTCATCGTTTCAGCAAACAGATTGATTACAAGTGTATGACAATAAAAGCAAGATGGGCTGTTGAGGTAAAAGGCGTAGACATTAACCCAGCTCTAATTTACCGATTCTGTTCACAAAATAGCCTGGATTTCGAGTTTTGAAAAACGTCGTTTGTTTTTGTCGGGAACAAATCTAATCTTATCTGAACGATGTGTATTTTCTAGAAAATGAAGTACGGCGGCCGCAATCTTCCGCAATCTTCTGCAATGGAAGCAATTTCAAGCTATTAAAATTCTCCAGCTACCGCGAGCAAATGGAATTTCAACCTTCGAGCTCGGCCACTCATCACCGTCGGAATCGGCCGTGTCGGCTCATTGGTCGGCTATCCTGGTCGTCCTCTCCCCTCCAGAAGTTCAGAGGGAGTGACCTACATACAGTTCACTCGCCTTCCTCTTTTATTTCGCCTTCTACGGCCACTTCTTCTTGTTCGTCGAAGAGGTTGATGACGCCCTCTCGCTAAACAAGTCACAGCGCGAATTTCCTTTCATTAGAAAGACTTCCACACTGCCCATTCCTCGAGATGACTAGACACCTACACGGCTCCGTTGGCCTCAATGCGATGAAAGAAGGGAAATGAGCTTGAACATTTGGTAGTCAGACTACGTTTTGGTTGCTTGTCCTACTTCCCTGACAAAAAGTGACGTGAGGTGACGCACGACGATTGAATATAATTGCGCAACGTGACGAAGATAATTTTACATAGTTAAAATTGGCGCATACTGATCGTTCTCATTGTTCGAGAGAACGTTTGCCCTATGATTGAAAGAAATTAAATCCGATTCGATTTTCGCGATTTTTTCTCAGCACGAATTTAGTGTTCCTGTAAAAATGCATAGTTTTTTGTAAATAATAAACTATTTCCCTTTTGTTGATATTTACCTAGGGGGTCATTATTATTCTTTGCAAATACCAAAGCCACAAAAAAATTTAAAAAAAAAATAAAAAATATTATTACCTACCTAAAAAAAACTCAAACTCATACTGTTTTAAAAAATACATTCATTTGACAATCCTTCATATTTTAAAGTGAAATCTGATTTCAACATGACATAATGAATTTCACCACTCACCAACTTACACAAACATTGAATTATTTTGAGATTGTTGAAACCTATAATAATCCTAACGTTGTTTTAATGTGTACGTTTTAGAAAGGATCTTTCAGATATTAGTTTCAAGCTAGTATTAATTTTTTAAATATTTTCCTGAAATGAAAAAACTGAGTTTACCCTTTGAATTTTCTTTGATATTCGAACGTAAAACGATGTTTCTTAAAATCCGTTGAGCCATGACAATTAAATGGTAAGAAATTATGCGTTGTTCCTGTACTTTCGCCCGTTCTGGCATCATCAGAGGTCCATAGAACCGTCCAGCCTTAAAACCAACCGCAAAACAGGTGACTACTACAGTTCCCTGTCAGTTCATTGAACTCAGATGTGTACGATAGATGTAAGAAGTAATGTATTGTAATCGGATACTGAACTTGAAGAACAGTCTCACAGCGCTTCTCACACTCCTGCTACGGTTGCCTTGAGTGCTCCTTTCAATGTCATCGATCATAACCGACATCCCATCTTTGTTTCATACTGTGACGATTATTCTTCGCATGAACTAAAAACAAGGCTAAACAGTTACAATATTTGAAAACAATATTTTCTCTTACGTTTCTCAATTCGAAACAAGGATAACGTCGAATTTCCATTCGATAAAAGTGATTGAAAAGCATTGAAGACAAGACAGATTTTCCTTTTTCCTACAAACTTTGAAACATGATTTTGCAGTCCTCGAGAGTATTATTTTATTGAAAGTCCATCGATCGAAGATTAGAAGAATATGCTCGGTTACCTCATATCGATCAGAGGTACTGGAAAAGCTGTAGATTGATCACATCGGGCCAACACTACCGTATTTTGAATTCGATGTAGGTCAGGGCACCCCAGGTTTCTGGCCTCGGGACACGTGGGCGGCTTTATACGATGTTACACGAAAGTCGTCAACACAACCGCGAACTCTCTAAGCTAGAAACTTATCCGATCCAAAGATATCCTCTATTTTATATCTAGATCTATTCTCGGCAACCAGATGCTATTTTTGCGAGTTCTTCCAATATTCACCGAAATTTCAGATTATCAAAATGCGTAGAATTGGTTCGTGAGCAGTTTCAATGGTTCAAGGTCATTTGAATAATTTAGAATCCGATATATGAATAGAATGTGACGATAAAAATAACCTCGAAAGTAAATTATGCGAGCTCGATCAAGATTACGTGAAACATCAGCAATTCTGTTGAACCTCTCTGCGAAAATAAAGCGAGTTTTTCTCACCAGACCCGGTGCAAATTAACGAAGTCACATCAGTCTTTTGCCGACGAAACACATCGTTCACATTGTTCAACAATGCTCTCAGTACTGCGAAGATTTACAATTATAAGTAAAACAGATGAGAAATACACTCGACTGTTTCAATTATTTTCTATTTGATTTGAGAGTAAACGTGATGTGGTTGGATCGTATTTGAAGTCAATAGACCTAAAATTATTCCTTTGCTTCAATTATGATTTAAGAAGACCCTGAGCTTGTGTTACGAGTAGTAACCATACCGAACATTATTTATGAACGTTTCCAACTAAGAATAGATGAAAGTAACTACTTATAAGGGGAACTCCTTAGCAACTATCGTGTAGACAACGAATATCCCCCCAAAAGTACCGTTCAAATTGCTATTTGACAAGAGAATTGAGCAATTTTCAGGCATGTAGCGTTTGTACGCTCGTAGTATCGGATTTTACATGCCTTAAAACGTAGAACATCATGTGGGGTAGAATTTAGTGATTCTAAAGGCCTTTACAGACCGGACGATAACAAAAAACATTGTTAACATTGTCAACATTGTTGAAAACATTGTTATTTGCATTTTTGAGTAACTTTCCTTTCACACCGAACGCAACAATGTTATCAACATCGGGCGAGGAATTGTTAATAACATTGTTACGGCACTTGAAAAATGTTGATAACAATTCCTCCCCCGAAATGTTATTGGAAACATTGTTGGCAACATTTTCTGTAACATTGTTATTTTTTACGTCAACATTGTTAGTAAAATTGTTGGCGACACCGAGTTTTACTAGACAGTAAACCTACAAATCTATCCGGCCTAGTGCGCATGCGCCAGGACTTAACCGATTTCTCGTCCACCAAATCCGATAGCCTCCGGCTATCGCTCCCTAGAAAGAGGAATAAAGGCGTTCGTTTACTTCTGTGCTATTTTCCAGGCACAGAAGTAAACAAACCTCAATATCGCTTTCAATATTCCTCAACTGCAGTGTTCATGGGTCGTATAATAAGTTTATTTTAAAGCGATTTATTTACTCGGTGATTAGATGTAACTGACGGGAGGGTAACAGTTTTTGAGCAGGTGTAGCCGCGAACCCAGGATAACATTTTTAGAATAAAGGAGTGCCGAGATACAAAAATGCAGTACCTTTCAAAGTAAGTAATGACATTGTAATAACACTCCCCTTAATGTCAGCTCGGCAATTATTTCGGTGCCTTATGCCACTCAGCCGCGCTCCAACTTCAGAATACATTATTTAATATAATACGTTCCGAAGTTGAAAACCACATTAGGGTAGCTCCTGTCTGTCGGATCCGCACTCCTTTTCAAACTCTTGAGGCAATCGTGGGTATTGATGTGGATTACGAATTATTAAGGAATAGAAAAAATTGCACCATACATACATACCTATGTCTAATAATCTTACTACTACTTTTCCTGCGGAGTAAGTAGGGAATGCAAATTTATCTTAACCCTCTTGAAATTTACATTTAACTTCCATTTTGTTTCCATTTTAGGAAGGATAACATTGGCACATTGAGTTGAAGCTGGCTCTTTACATTCATCAATATGCTGTATACCCTGGCGCTGACGAGTCCATTGAACGTCGGAACAATTTTACGGCGGCTCTCAAGTTTCTATTGTAAATTAGTAGTAATAAAAAATGCATATTAAAATTTCTCAGGAATTTAAAGAGACTGTTACTTTGAAGTATACTATTTTTGGAGAACGCACCACGATGAGTACTTGAAAACCACCACCACCACGTCTCCACCTTATCGAAGGAAGACTTATGCTAAGTATTGAACGTTTTTTAAAAGGAAACCAATGAGTATGTAAGAGGGAATTTTGTGTTAATAGAAACCAGAATCAATTTCAACCAATTGTAGCGTCAATTTTTCAACATGGTAATATTTTATGATGTCTCAAAAAAAAAAACGAAAACTGCAGAAATTCGCCTTGGTTTTGTTTTATTTGTCAGGTTGTCGCATTTTTATTATAATAGGATTTAGGGGAGAAGAAGACCGGCAGGAAGGAACAAGGAACACGAGATTAAGGTAGCATAGTACAAAAGTACACTGCGAGTTAAAGGACAGTGTTGCCACGAACGTGGGATGAGGAAAATCAGCAAATTAATGGTTCAACAGTGGTTTGTCTTTGTCATCATAAATTATTTTAAATCACTCAATATCGCTTGATGTTCAGACGAAATCCATCAACGAGGGTGTTTTCCAAGATTACAAACTAGTCTGGAACAATTTCACGTCCCATGAAACGGTTGATAGTTCAATCACTACTTTCCACATTTACACTGACAACTAACTGAATCGAGGTTATCCGAAAGAAAAACTGCTACTACTTTGTAAGCAATTCGTCGTGTGGAGACTTTATTTAATTACCTACATGAAATAGAATCATCGTCTGTCACATATCAAACAATGAAATAATTATGGTTACAAGACTCTCAGACAGTGCCAATTCCATCAAATATTTACAACAACAACAACTATTTGAATAAGCCAAACTGAAATACCGTTCTAGGGAGCGTTGGCCAGAGGCTAACGGATTTGAATGACGAGCAATCGGCCAAGTCCTAGCGCATGCGCACTAGGCTGGATAAATTTGTAGGTTGTCTGTCTGACTGTCTAGTCCGAGTTTTGTTATCGAGCCATGAGCGATAACAAACCGGCATTTGTGACTAACATTGTGGATAACATTGTTAGAGAACTAGACCCAAATAAAACAGACGGAAGAATTGTTGGCAACAAAAAAGTTGACGACATTGTTGTCAACAATGATGGTAACATATTTTCTAGATCGCCTCATTTTGTTACAAACATTATTGTTATCAACATCTTATGTTAATAACATTTGTTTTCACTAACATTTGGTCTGTAAGCACCTTAATGGTTTATTATTGAATAATAAACAAACATAACATCAGAAAATCGTAGGTAACTAATTGAGTGAATATCAAACGATACGTGATCTATCAAGTACATATAATATACAAATGGAATATACCCCAAACCATAGGAGAAAATCCTGTGCGGTTCGGGGGGTTGCCATCAGTTGCAAGAAATTAAATATTATTAGGTAGAAAAGGTAATTACATTTGAGCCACTTTGTGTGTTTGATGCATCAAATCAGAAAACAAAAAATAAATAAATAAACTTCAATTTACATAAACGCTAGTCATCCAGTTCTTACACTCAGCGGGGCCTTTCCTAATCAGCCATGAAAAAACTTTTTTTTTTGTATACATTTCGGGAAAAATCTGATGGCTGTCTCATTTCATCTGGAAGTAGTCGGATCAAGTACGGCATACAAAAAAATATGTGCTTGGAGGTGCTCCATAAACGCGTTATATCATGGAAGTACTGAAATTGATCTGAGATTCGACTGTGTCTGATTTCGCTCTTCAATAGTGAAGGCCTTTTTTAAAAAAGTTCAATCTGACCTGTTGATTGACGGGCATTTGGCGACATTTCACGGCCAATTCCTGCGAGATAATCAGTTCACTTTTGTTGAAAGGCAACATGAAGATCTCTTAATTTTCTAAACTCCTGTTCCAATCCATTCATGGAGTTGAGCTTCCAATGAGATACACCTCGTCGAACGAGCGCACCGCTAAATAATGACCGCTCTGTGGCATCTTCAATCTCGCGCCAGCAGGTAGCCATTAGAATGGCATGTAACTGCCAGTACCATTCGATACCAACCTTGAAGGTAGAATTGAAGCAATTTTACGGCAAGCGTTCAACCGGTTCGATTCCTTCGAGGAAATTGTCGGGAACATTCAATTAGCGGTCGGAAGAAGGCTCTGAGGGAAGTAAATAGCACAACCGATGCATGATAGCTTGCAATCTTTCTAGGATTTAATCTCCACGCGGCCGGTCCAGATCTGAGTTGAAACTTGATTCAACGCAATTGCGAACGTTTAGTCCGTCTGCAAAAAAGGCTGAAATGAGCTATTTGCGATTGATTGAAAAAATTCCAGGAGTGGAGTAAGAAAAACCTAGAAACCTAATGAAGCTAACGTTTTATCTCTGGATAGGTTACCTACTAAACAAAATCGATTGGTATAAGATAGGCAATAAATATCCTTGCAGATTATTTTACTCAATTATTTTGATCGTGCAATTCTAGTTTTTTGCTGTTGGGGTTGAGGGGGAGAAAACCACGGCGACCCCAACAGCGAAGAACGGAAAAAGCGACAAAACCACAACAAATTCTAGTTTTTAACTTATTTGTAATATATCACACCCATCGTAGAATAATGTAACAACAACAGTATAATTCACTCTTAAACAGCTTGGTAGAAGATGTGAAAACTGTTTGTAGTATACGAGAACAACTCCGTTCCGCTAGTAGTGATTGGCTTTGAATATGCCGAGGTTCCCTAAATTATTAATTAAGGTTTGTTATTCAATAGTAAACCATTGTAATCGCCCAAGAGAATAAATCTCTAACCTTGACTCAAAATTTGATGTTATACGTTTTACGTAAAAACCAATAATAATTGTTTAAAAAGGCTCAAAAAATGATTGTAGACTGGTTTATCATTCCTTTGCCATGCGCTTATGTTAGTAACTATCGCTGTCATTTTTTGTGAACGTTTCCGCCTTACAACTATAAAAGGGGGAAACTACATAGCAAATATCGCAATGTTAAAAACTTTTATTATTTCCTGATTATTTAACTAACAACTAAATTATTTGCCAAACGATTCAGCTTAAGAGGTGTTTGGCGAACATTTAACCGTGTACAGAAAGTTTCATAATTCTAGAAAGTCCCGAGTTATGCCATCTTGACAAATTTTTCAAAATCTCCAAATTGCACACAAAGTCTGCGATAACTTGTGAACCAATAAAGACATCGACTCCGTTATGATCTCATTAGATTCAGTGTCCAAAAATGTACAAAAATTAATACAAAACACACCTTAAAACCAAAAAACATTCTAAAATTCAAATCCCCACTAAAATCCCCCAATAATACCCTTAAACCTGAGAGAGGAATAGTTGGAGAAAAGAATGATATCACTCCCACTCGAAGGACAAAAAAGTAATGAAAACTGAGCGACACAATTACTGAAAAATTTCAAACTTCATTTCAAAGAAATTACGTTTTTTTTTTAAATGTTACAGTATTCTACGAGGTATTTTACCTAAATGAGAGCAAACTAGGCGAAGGAAGGAACAATAATAAAACCACGCTCCAGGAAGAAAAATAGGGTTTCAATGCAGCAAAGGTGCTGTTTCCCTAAAATAGGATCATAATGTTCCATAATATAAAATGATAATATGAAAAAGTGGACAATTCCATTTTCAAACCGGAAACATATATACATAATATCTACAGAACATTCTACCAATTTGCATTTCTCGTTTCTTGTAAATTCGCTCCAAAATAACCTTGCAACGCCCGGCTTTAATTATTATACTGACTTGTAATTAATCAGTAACGGTTTTCCACATCGGCCCAACGGCCTCAATTCTCCGTGATTTCTCAATAGATTAATTTCATCCCGTGGGAGGACGGGATTGGAATCGAGTCTTTCGCCCCAAAAAGTTGCAGTTCATCGTCCAGCAGTCTTGATCGTCAGACAGGATTCGCGAGGCGGTTGATGAATATCTAGAAAATTATAGCAGCGAAACTAGAAGGAGGACAAGGTAGAGAGCGAAGAGAATGAAAAGCCATCAAACTGATTTATAAAATGTTCAGAATTTTTGTGGCTAATTTTAAAATTATCTAGTCCGTCTTTTTTACTACGATGAAAAATATATTCTTTTAGAACGACTGTAATTTTAAAATCATAGAAGCTATTGTTATGGTCGCATTCAATTCAGCATTAAAAATATGATTTTCCTCCTTCTTGTATATTAAAAAAGCATCTGGATGAAGCTGTGGATACCTTCTTTAATTTTATTTTCAATATTATTTTCATTTTTACTTTGGAGTCAAAATTATTATTTACCGATCGCTTCGTTACAGTTTCATCATTTTAATTTTCGAACATCTGGTATCCAAATTCATTTTTTCATGGTTACGAGTTTGCTCAATAAAAATTCAGTCTTCCTTTTGCCTTCACTCGTGCTTTCTCAATCTCACATATTTCAAACAGCTAAGTACCAATCCCTGACATTATTTCTCCGCGACATTATTTTCCGTCGAGAGAGACTCAATCCAAAAAGCCTTCGATATTTTGAAAATTGGAGGGATCTTCGAAATTTTTTGAGAATTGAATACTGAATCAAAACGTTGAATTTTTCGTCCGTAAAGAAATTTCTATTTTGCTAAAATCTAAGGATGTATCATTATTTTCTATGAAAACGTATCAGCGTTGCAGCAGGTGCGATTTTATGATTTCACGAAAACACCCTTGGGCGAAACGCTTAGTTCGCCTGCTAAAGTATGATCATAGCTTATCCATATATGTATGTTTTTTTAGCGTAGGGCGTGATGAGGGTCATAGAAAGCTCATACACGCAACGCCTTAGGCGTAAAAATATTGTTGAAGACGTACAAAAAGGATCAAGAAAAGTTATTTGGTGCCACAAAAGACGAATGTTTTCGTCATTTTGAACAGTTCTTTTAAAAAATGATAAACGTTCACGTGTGCATGACTGTAATTTCCAAAACGCATAGCGCGAAGACTAAAAAGACCAGATCTGAGTTAAATACGATAGAAATATGAGCGGCGAACCTTTTTCGTACTTACTGCTCGCCATCTGGTTCGATTTACGTTGATAATTATACGTAGTACTGTGGTACACTTCACTGTATCAATCTGGCGAGGCACGCGATCGTCTATGGAGCACTCATTTTTCCACAGCGAAGAGAATAAATTATGAGATGTGTTGGACCGTGTAAACGGAAAAAGAAGACTGATAGTTCCATTATCATATAGTGATAAGAAAGGATATAACCAAATAATTTTGTAGTTGCAACGAGCGAACTTGCTTTTGTGTGAATAAAAATCAGATTCTGATTTATTTGTTCAATTTCCCGAAGGAACAACAAGACCAGTGTAAATAAGACGACGTGATCGAAATTTCAATACTTAACACTAACTGCTTCAGAGATATAAGAATTAATTACTAGCCATCAAAGTCAAATTTTCGATAGGTCAAAGCCTTGAAAAGTTCTTCATGACAAGCAGATTGTCAGACGGACGATTTTATTTTTACCTTTGGCTCTCACACCGTGTAATTCCATGTAATGAGATTTTTTACCGGGATCTACCGGCTTCCAAGTCAAAATATTGGAATGCTGGAGGTTTTTAAATGTTCGTAACGATGAGTGAATGACACTTAAGGGCTGGTGACACATTTTTGCCTTAAAAATGATCCAATTTTACAAAACTTGGAATTATTGCAATGCTCACATACTGCGGAAACATTGTCAACCTAATTCGTCCGTTTTTCTATTTTTTGGTCGCCTAGCTAGTTTTTAAATAACAGTTGTTGTAAATTTACTAGCGGCTATCGTACGAGTTTCTTGATTTTATATAATTAGTTATACTGTTACCTACTCAAATATGGAAGTACTGCGTGATATATGAACACCACTTGTTTATTTATTGGTTTATCATTCGATAATGCAACCTATCGTCAAAATGGAAATCAGGCTAACTTGTAAAATGCCAGGAAGTTTTTAACGTAATTATTTCGCAAACGTTTAACTGCTTTAGCGTACGCTGAAGCTCGAATCGCGACGACATGGGGAAATAAAAAAGATAAAATGAACTCGCAATAAGGATATTTTCAAAAAGATTATTCCTTTCTTGTTTTATGGGATCCGTAATTTGCATCAACGCTAAACTTATCTTTATTATTTTATAACCCTTATTGTAATTCACTGTGCAGAACAAAACACAATAACCCGCTAAGCGATTAATATGACGATTTCTTACTGAAATTACCGTACCGTTACTTAGGAGTCAATCAGGATGACCTTATTGCAAAATACTAGCGACAGCACCAACAATATCTTAGTTAATAAAATTCGTGATGTTCGTCGACCTTCCGTTTTTCTCGAGCGTTTACACGACTGCGGAAATTGAGATGTGAGCAACACGTTTGCAAATCGTGCTTTGAGAAGTTATTTTCAAGGTTATAAAGAGAAAATTTCTACTCGGGAAGATTCGAGTCTGAAGACGAGTCAAATTTTATTCAAAATAAAAAACCAAGTGCGAACATGCGAAAGCTCTTAATGGTCTACGTTGTCAAAAAAAAAAATAAATAAATAAAAAATAAAAAATAAAATAAAATATAAACGTTAGTTTTGTTAAATTAGGGAAAAAATGTTCCTCTATTCTCGCTCTAGAGATCATTATGTTTTTGAGGGTGCATCGTCAAAAAACATGATACTTACTAGATAGAAATTTGTTGAGTAATTTTTTGCCTCAATTTTGCGATGGAAAATAATCGTTTGACTGGCTTAGTATACACAGGTAGCAAAATTTCATTGTTGTAGGTCGTGCTCTAATTTGGTATGATACGTCCAAAAGCTGTAAAGCTCCTTGGAATGTGAACCAAGGATAGATCCGCAGTTGAATACTTTGAATACAACAGAACTCTAGGACAATGAAAATAGTCTGTTTCTAGCTAAGGCAAGCTTACGGAGCTGAGACTCCCTTCAGATGCGATGATGGTCGAGGTTTACGACCACTTCGTGCCATAAGCAGACGGCAAAGTGCCTATTACTGGCAGCCACGTCATTTCCTGTGCAAGTTTGACTACTACTGCAAACAGCGTTGTACTTGGACGCTAACTAGAATTCCACTTTCTCGAAGGAAGCGGCCACATTCAAAAACCTTAAGCTTCAATTCTGTAAAAACCATATAAACACCTGTCGAGTGAACCATTCCATTGAATATATAATAAGCG
Source organism: Tupiocoris notatus (assembly GCA_037159825.1). Lineage (NCBI taxonomy): Eukaryota > Metazoa > Arthropoda > Insecta > Hemiptera > Miridae > Tupiocoris > Tupiocoris notatus. Next base: position 94,884 of record JASJUZ010000024.1, on the reverse strand, counting down.
GGTTACGTTCGATTCGAACAAATATCTAAAATATGATGAGAACTTGACAAAGTGTTGTTGAAAAATCAGGCCATCAATATTGTATATAAAACCTTGCCGTCCTAATTAGACCGAGGTTTTAGTAGAGCAGTATTTTCACACATGATGGTTATGAGTATAAATTCCAAGCGATTTTCATTGTCTTTGTTGTGCAACTTTATCTTTGTTTAAATGAGATAAAAATGTTTCAACAACTCACGTCGACAACTGTAATTTTCCGGAGAAAAAAATTAACCAGTCCTGAAAATGTTTTTAAAATTCAGCAGTAAATGCTTGTAACTGTGGTTTATTATTCTTTTCAGACAGTCCATCAACTTGTAAGTTACCATCACAAATATTTGCGAACATTTCCACGGAACAAAAAGTTGGTAATTATGAGAGAAAACTTCTAAAAGAATAAAGTAGTTTTAATTATATTTCTTTTTCTTGATTACTTAATTGAAAGTAAATTTTTCCCCTAACGGCTAAGCTTAAGAGAGTATTTCACGAGTATTACGAGTATGGAAATATTTTTATAGCTCCATCAAATCTTGAGTTCCAGGCTTTCCTAAATCTCTCAAAATCTCGGCAATTCCACTTAAAAGCTACGATAGCTCGACAGGCATTAAGCTATCGACCCCGTTGAAGTCTCATTCGATTCAGCTTCCAAAAATCAATATACATGAATTGAACCAAACGCACCCCATTAAATCCCCCAAAGTACCTATAAAACTTAGGTAGCGATTTGACTGAAAAATTGAGCCATTGTCTAACCAAGATATATTTTTGGTGAACATTTCAAGTATGTAGCTCTTATAGTTGCTTCAGAAAAGTATTGAAATTGGACGGACACAGCTTTTTCCGTAGGTATTTGATATTGAAACGTAAAACATCAATTTTGAAGGGGCTTAGAAAAAATTGTCCATGAGCTATTTTAAAGGTTGATTATTGAATCACAAACCAAAATGGCACAATAATTGACAAAAATTACCGGCTTCAAAAACATTTCCAAGTAGGTAAGTGAAGTCGAAATCAATCGCCTAAAAATAAGCAAAGTTAAATTCAAGGTTCAGATTACAACTCTTAATCTCGCGATCTTCGACCACCTAACAAACATACTGCATTATTTGTTCAACTGGTGAATGAGTCAGATTTAAAACGTTCTTCTTCCCACTCGTTTTAAAACAATAGCTCAACCAACGCAGCTCCGCGGTTTCCGTCTTTACAACAAAAAAATGAATCAGGTCATTCCTCAAAGCTGAAACGTCTGTCAGGATCATCAATTACGACCTCATCTTTCGAACATGCTCGTCCATCATTTTATTCAGAAAAATCGTCTTCCCGTACCTCTCAACATGGAAACTTGAACTTCTTCACTCGAGCTTTCCTTCTCCGTCGTATCGACTCTCCCACGGCCGTCACGGGGTTCTCTATTTTTTGGATTCGTTTCAAGAATTTCGCAAGGTGTGTCATCTGTGGCCACACGCGCAGCAGCGAACTATTCACAACACGATGTGTAGAACCGCGTCTCGTTCGCAATTTCAAGATCAAATCCGCAGTTGAGGATAGACGGAGTCGCTTAGCATATAACTTGGGAATTAAATTCCATTTTTGACATTGCCCAACTGGCGAAACCGAATGTTTTATTCGGGTGTTGAACTTCACGATGGCCTGATCTATGGAATAATTTTCTTTACTGTCCAGGGGGCGTGAGGGGGAGAAACACCAGGCGACTCATTCTCCGATCCTTTATTATTTGCTCGTCGAGCACTTTCGCCGGTTCGGGCATCCTCAGGGGGTGACGTGTAGCCATGGAGTCCACCGTTTTCCTCCCCCTCACACCCCTGGATATCTAAAAATGCGACGACGAGGAAATGAAGAAGTTTCCTTTACGTTAAAAGCAAACATTTCGCTAAAAACTTCACTCGGTAAAATACCTTCTATCGGTTATTGCACAAGTTAGTAAATAAAATTTTAAAAAAGTACTCGTAATTGTTGAAACTAGTAAAAACAGACTAGAAGAAAAAAAGACTTGGAGACTAATCGCTAGAGAAGCGAGATAGTTAATCAAAATCGTTCTCACTCATTTTTCAACTTCAGCGATTTGTTGGGATTAATTTTTACGACTAATCTGAAACAGAATATTCAAAGTATGTTTCTTGCAACTCGGCAACGAATTCGAATAGTGCAAACGCACTTTCGAACAAAACTAGCCCAGTCATCCCGGCACTCTGCCACCGGCGAAGATCCCGACGATTTTCCCGGGACATTTTTCACAACTTCTATTTCTTATTGTTGTTACATTCGTTACTGTAATGTTCTTATGTTGCGGTCTTCGCCGGCCAACAGGTTAGAGCCGAGGCAGTCTCAGTTTTGCTGCTGTCCAACTGTTCAGTGTCTGTTCCAAGTCACGCACGCCGACGTGACTCTTCAGTTTCGGATTGTCCACTCGACTCCGTTCGTTTCAAAATTCCCTACCGCCCGGACACTGAAAAAGGGTACGCTTAGGAATGCAAGTTGCTCGGGGGAAAAAATTTGCCTCCACTCGACAATAATTGTTGGGAAGTGTTCTTGTCATCCTAAATTCCGTGCGTTTTCACAAGAGAGGAATACTGTCAACTATTGAGCGGTGATTGAGTGGCTATGATTGGATTCTTAAAGTGTTTTAGAGATAAAAAAAGAAATAGTTCTAAATAATTTCGGAGAATCTAGAGCATGAATTGAATAAACTCAGAAAACAGATAAGCGCAATCATAATTTTACAAATATCCAAGATAGAGTTTGTGCTCTTTCATGCATTTTCATTTTACGTATTAAATAGTAGTATGTGATGTCATATCTCCGTGACAAATCAATGAAATTCGATGACATATTCAGTGATCAATGTCCGAATGAATTTGCAAAATTAAATTTGAATGGTTTTTGGATAACGCGCAGTATTTACGAGATAAAGCGTTTCAAGTTTTTCCTATTATGATTTTTATAGGTCATAAGGCTCAATATTTTTGATCATTCGAGGTCTTAGAATGTTTGCTATGACAAGCAGATGACGCTAGATTGTTATTGTTTAACACAGTTGACTCCTACATTATATGATTTTTTTTGTCATTACAGGAGTATTCTATTTTAATTACTGCAGGCCGTACAAATCAATATATTTGAAGGCTAAATGTTTTGAAAATTTTAAGGATCCACTTTTTTCACTTTTTTGGTTTATTATTCAATAATAAACCATTGTAATCGCCCAAGAAAAAAAATTTTCTAACCCCCCCTCAAAATTTGATGTTTTACGTTTCAAGGCATGTAGAATCCGAATATCCAATAAAAAAATTTCTGTCCGTCCGCCGTACGCCGTCCGCCGTACGCCGTACGCCGTCCGCCGTACGCCGTACGCCGTACGCCGTTAGCAGTTTTCCGGCCAAACTGTGAGAGCTAAAAATTTGAAATTTTCACCAAAAATCAATCTCGGTCCTACGACGGCCCAATTCTTGAACCAACTTGCTAGCTCAATTTTAAGGGTATTTTTGGGGGGTTTTGAGGGGGGGAAAATTCATATTTTCCAAGGTTTTTCAGAAAAATGTGTACGTGGTATCAAATTATATAGATTTTTGGACGCTGAATCGAATGAGACCATCGCCGGGTCGATAGCTTTATTGGTTCTCGAGTTATCGCAGCTTTTGTGCCGAATTTGGGAGATTTTCAGAAATTTGACACGAGGGTATAACTCGAGAGTTCTTGGAGCTATAAAAATCGTTCTATACTCATTGGAATGGTCGTTGAACACTCTCTCCAGCTGTATCGTTAGGCAACAGGTTTAGTTTTTAATTAGGAAATTAAGAAAAATAAAAATTATTAAAATTACAATAGTTGCTACGGAGTTTTCCCCTATAGTTACCATCTGTTTTTCGGTGGGAACGTTCACAAATTTTCGGAATACTTAAAATGACAAATGGATGGTCTTCTTAAATCACTATTGAAGCGAAATAATAATAAACCACTGTACAATCATTTGCAGCGTTTTTTATTTTCATCTTTTTCATTCTATTTTACAAAACTTGTCGTATATCAGTAGCTTCACACCGTACTTTCGCGTTTTGTACTTTTCCCGTTTCGTACTTTTTTTTTTTTTTTTTGTTTTTTTAGACCTTTTGCCAAGTTTTTCAGAAATAATACGAACGAGTTTCTCTCTTTTATAATAAGTTATACCTATATGCTGACTTCAACATGGAAGTACTGTGTGATCTATGCACACAACCGGTTTTCCTCGTTATCAACAAGTGATTCACTATTGACACGGAAGCAATTTCTCGTCATCCATTCTTTTAAAAAATGCATTACAGTGCTCGTTGATGAAAAGCTTCAGGCTAAACGTGCTCCTGCTGAATGCACTTTTCGATTATCACCCAATCATAAGCAAGTCTCTGCAGTTACCTTGAACTTTACTTCATATTGTCGTGATAGATTATCTGTAAACTCTTCCTCGTTAAAATTTGTTCATCTGTTGAAAAACAGATACGATCTTTCACGCTGGAGCCACTCTTTGTTTTTGTTGTGGCTCCGGTGAAAAAGGAGGCTATAGTGAATCTGATAATTTCTCTCGAAGCGAAAATTCTCTTTCGGAAAGGTGACTTGTATGGGGAATCACTGGAGGGGAATAGAATCCGTTAGCTAACTGAACTTGGCTTAGCCTGGGGTTCAGCTGTATTGGAGGCCTTCGCGAAGGACGGCCGACCTGCTGTAGCAACATAATCTTACCTGATTAAAAATAGAACTCCATTGTCGTCTCACTTGTAAACAATAGAGCGATTATTCATCGGTACGTAGGCGACACAAATTAATTACACGTGAGTGATTGATAAGGTCATTTTTAAATCACCCAGAAACTGTTCCAAAACTGTCAATCCCGAGGTGGCAATAGAAACGAGTTATAAAATAATAAAATCAAAATAATTGGAATCGCTTTGTGGTTGAATGAATATAACAAAATCGTTATTTTTCTTTTCCTTCTCGTCGCATTTTTTGTTGTCCGGGGGTTGTGAGGTGTAGAAAAACCAGGCGACTCTTTCTCCAATTAGGGCCAGCTAATAAAGAATTGGAGAATGAGTCGCCTGGTTTTTCTCCACCTCATAACCCCCGAAAATCGTTATTGGATCACACAGAAACGTTTCCAGAAACTGTTCATCCAAAAGTGGCAGAACTGCGACGAAATCGAGTTATTAAGGAATAATAAATCAAAATAATTGGAACGACTCTTTCTTTGAAAGACTGTAATAAAAATTCTCCAATAACACTTACCTTTATTTTATGCACCTATTTTCCACTCACCTATTCATTCCAAAATCGATTCGTAGACCTCACAAATTTTTCCTTGAAAAAATCTTGTTTTCAAAAAATTGCATGCTGCCGCATTATTGCGCTCTATCAGACGTCTTGTCGAGTTGTCACGAGAAATGGCACAATGCAAGCGGTTACGAGGGTCGACTAAATACTAAGCAACCGTGAATCTCAGGTTCGTCAGCTCAACCTACCTGCTCATGACGGCCTGTCTGCACCTTCTACGAACGCCAGATGCTCACTATAGCGCACAGACTAGCTGCGTAATAATAGTAGTAAACCATCACAAGGTGTATATGACGGTGCATCTCCTTTCAGGGGATTACAGTGGAGTCAGTACATTTTAGAGGCAACGGAGGTACCTGGTAGGGCTAAATATCAGGCAACCGCAAACGACCTGTCGAAACTAAAGAGTAGCCGGAGTAAATGCTGGTACTCGAGCTGTAGAAAAACTCTGACCAACTGGCCGATAGTTATCTCTTGAACACCATTGATCCGAACCAGATGCTAAAATTTCGTCAATATTTCCTAAAGCCTTTTACTTTTATTTTCTTATTTAACCGAGTTCGAATAAAGCGAAAAACGCTGCAAATGATTGTACGCAGTGGTTTATTTCCTCTGCTTCTATTGTGATTTAAGAAGACCATAAATTTGTCATAGTGACCATCTCAAACCTTTGAGAACGTTTCCACTTAACAGCTGATTGGTAACTACGAGAGAAAACGTCTTAAAAAATATCGTAATTTTAATAATTTTAATTTTTCTCGATTACCTAATTGAAAGTCAATTTTTTTGTCTAATGGTACGCCTAATGAGTATGACGAGCATTCCAACGAGTATGGAACTATTTTTAGCTCTGCAAATTTTTGAGGTACAGGCTTAGCTAAATCTCGAAAATTCCACGCAAAAGCTGCGTTCATTTGAGAATCATAACGCTATCGACCCCGTTGTAGTCGCATCAGCGTCCAAACAGCAATAGAAATTAATACCAAATACACCTTTTTTCTGAAAAACGTTATTCCAAAAATGCCCTTATGATCAAGGTAGCGATTTAGCTAAAGAAGTCAGCCATTTTCCGACCAAGATTGATTTTTGGTAAAAATTCAAGTTTTGTTGTTACGATTTCTTAAGAAGTGTGCTAACGACGGACGTACAGAATTGTTTTTATTGTGTATTCGGACTCTACATGCCTTGAAACGTGAAACATCAAATTTTGAAAGGGTTAGAAATATTTTTTCCTTGGGCGATTACAATAGTTTATTATTGAATTATAAACGAAAAGCGTAACGATTTCAACAGAAGCGATGTTCGACTGAAAACTTATGTATGTGTGTATTTTTTAACGTGAACTTATTAACATTTAATTAAATGTTAGGTTCTGTAGACAGATTAAAGCCTAGAGAACTTCTTGTTCGGCCTTCATAAGTCTTGTGATTTTAAAAATTCGATCGTTCCTCCTCACTCATTATCTCGATCGATCGAAAACGAAGAAGCGATAAAACCGACTTATTATTACGGGAGAGGAAGAATCCGAAGAAGCTGTAGCAAATAGATATATTTTTTTATGGGTGCGGTCGCCGTCAAAATAGCCGAAGAAGAGCCAAAGAAAACTACTAGTCGTTTAAATGACAGAAGATGCGAGTTCTCCGTTTACAGCAGAAATGTCGTTTTTGAAATTCTTGTCTCGTGGAGATAGAATAAACAAAACTACGTTGGAAAATTAGCCTGGATGATTTTACCAATGTGAATAGAAGGGAATCGATTGACAACATTCTGTAGAATAAGTTGCGAATTTAATTTCTAAAAAAGTGACAAGTGAATTAGGTTGAAAATAAAATATTTTTAGTATATTGTTGATAATTCAATCGCTTTTGCCTCCTTGGGCCTTCTAGAGCCTTTAATTTCAAGGGTGTTTCAATCAATATTATGTATAAGCACAAAGCTGGGCTAAAATGGCAAGAGTGGTAGATATTAAATCTTTTTAACAAAGCTTCTTGGCAGTAGTGAGTTGTGAATATTTTCAACAATAATAAATTTATCTTCAATCACCTTGCAATATAAAGTACGTACAATCAGGAATTCTGGAGTGAACAAAGATCATCGTCTATTCAGTTTGCATGGCGGCCATTCCATTTCGCAAGGTGTTCCTGTTTTGTATTCAGTTCGGGAAATTATGCTAACGAGGATGGATTGAAGATAAAACGAGCTCACTGTATATCCACCTAAGGACTTTGATATCCGACCTGGGATGAAAGAGAAACATGGGTTTTCTAGTGCCCCTGCTGCGATGTTTATTTATTTTTTCGATTTTTCGAACGAGCCCCGAATTAAAAATGGGCTCCTTATTTCGTCAGTTTGACGAAAGAGAACATTTCGGTTTCGAATGTTCCGGAAATCGGGATTTATATTGAAATCGAGAAGTAGTAAGAGAAAATCAACTATCAAATTGAAAATTTATTTTGAAGAGGGAAATGAGAAGGGAAAATATCAGCAATTTGCCACACTTGGTGGTCTACCTGAGAACGGATAAATCCCTCTTGTTTTGTGTCCCCGGCGCACATAATTATTATTTATTATTTTTTCCGAGCAAATTGCCATGCCGTGTTCAGATTCCTATCAAAGTCGCCGGTATAAGGAAATGGCAGAAATCCTGAAACTCCCGACGAAACGCGAATCGAAACGAGTTGCGAGCGATAGTAGGTCAACTTCAGTTCACTCAGTTGTCAGCCATGGACTTGCACTTGGCCCCGCGTCTAAAGGTCACTGGCCTCTTGCGCTCGCACGCGTAACCAACTGGCTCACTGCTCTCCAATGAGAAAGGCTTTCCTCTCTTCTTCTTTCCCATTATTAATGCCAAATAATGAGAACCACTCTGGCATTACCATAGTATTTTGTTACGGAGGCTGCATCGCGGGAAGAATAAATTATTATTCTTCCCAAACCACAGCACACGAATTATGCTACCTTGAGGAGGCCCGAAGGGGCGAAAGATCTTAGCCGAAACGGCCGATTTAGAAAAAGTAGCCTAATGGTCCTCTCCTTCGACCATAACGATAATGGTTTCTTTAACAGCCGATTCTCGGATTCGACCGCTGGAATTTATCGTGATGCCGAAGACATAAAAATCTCACCAGCGTTTCGTTTTCCTAGTTGATTTACTCGTTTTCGACATTTGACGACTAAATCCGAGTGTTCGTTTAAGAGTACCGTTTCGGGGATTTTTAAGCCATAATAACCTTAGGAAAAAGCACCTGATGGCTTTCGACTTTATTGACGTTCGAGGGGACCTAAATGGACTGGAACCTGTTGTACGTGGACTGGACTGGTCCGGGATTGGGAACCAAGTACCGTTTGTCGAGGGGTATCTGAACACATCTCTGAGGCATCCGATTGCCGTTTAGAGTTAGATTTTTATTAGCTCAAAACAAAGTCCAGTTTTGAATTTGATTGAACTGTTGACGAATAGCTGAAACTCGAAAACGGTATTCGGTACGATTCGTTCCTTTGATTTTGCATTAGCCTATCAAAGCTGAGGTAGAAATGGAGCGCAATACATTTGAAATTTGTGCTCATCAACTCATAAAAGTATGAGGATCAGAAAAACCGAAACGGATTTAAATTTTTTTATGAATCTCATTTTCAGAGCTTCTTATTTTACCTAATCTTCATTTCTTCGTCTCGAGCACTATGCGATCGAGGACGGAGATCGTAACTTGAAACCCTGGGCCAAACTACAGACAATTAATGAGGCAAAGAACAGTAATGGCGCGGTAGAGCTGTAAATAAAAATAAAAATCCAGGTATGCTCAAGAAATCCTCAAAGAACATCTCAGGTTCTAAAGCCATCGAAGACGAGTCAACGTTCCATGACTTGTTGATGATGGCTCGTTAGAACAAGGTGACTCGAGTGAACCTTTTTTCATCGCGAATCATGTCCTTCTTTTATTGCGAGACAAGTTCGAACAGGTCTCGGAGAAGCCTTCGATGGCGGAAAATCTGCGCCGAGTTCCCGGTATCGTCTTGGTCCGGTTGTGCGGTCTGCGGTGTGTGACCGTAAGAGACGATCTTCTGTCGGCCCTGATGCACCTGACGACTTGACGGATGACTTAACATGGTCATAGCTATTGACAACAGGTTCCAATGGCTCAACTTGGCAACTTTGACTGCTAACGGATTGTTCAGCCTATGTCAGGTGAAGATCTAGGGATTCCATTCTTAAACAGATGGGAAATACACGCTCGATCGAGAGAGTTTTCGAAGCAATTGATTAATCGAAGCTATGAAATCTTTACTCTGCGAAAATATTCGCCTGAAAACCATATTGAAGTTATTCCAAGTTTTTTTCATCCCTCTTACTTCCTATGGTGTATCCAGTTCGCCTCAAACGCCAGTAACTCCGCGGCGACCCAACGTAACTATCGTTTTGACTAGAACAAAGTGTGATTATTATGTAAATGTGAGTACTATACCCATATAAATGTTCGCGATTCAAAAGTAATATGGGAAAACAGGTTCAAATTCACTAAAAACACTTCTAAAAAATTCACATTCCAATTAAATTGAAATGAAGTTATAAATAAACAAAATTGCCCACCATTAAGCCTCGTTCCCACGGGGCGTGGCACGCTGGCGTGACTCACGCATTCGTGGAAGACGACCCGTGTGAACGATGTGTCGTGAGTTTGCCTCAGAAGCCTCCGGAAGCGTGGAGAGTCCACGACCGCTCACGCTCCATATCAAACGTGTTTGATTTTGAAGCGTGAACACGACAGTTGCCAACTACTTTCAACTAGGAGCTCGTTCATCGCGGTCGGCTTCGCAAGGAAAACTGAATCGTGAATGTGACTGTGTGTGAACAGCCCACGACACTCAGCTGGTTCACTGCCTATCCCCACTCCAGTCGTGAGCCAAGACAGTGAGTACGAAAGAGTGGCACGATTTCGTATTTTAGCCCCGTGGGAACGTAGCTTTATAGTCATTATTTGACAAATATGTGTTCGCATTTTGTTCAAATTATCCCAGTTTCTCGATCAATTGTATACTCCGAAAAAATCGACCAAATTTCACATTCCGGTAATTTTTTGTTAAAAGAATTTCATAAAACTGTTGTAGAATTCTTTCTTCTTGCGAAAATATTATGTGTAAATAGCAAACTAACGAAAAAAGCGTGATTAGTAAAAGCTCAAAAAATTTCCTAGTCACCCATCAGGAAAAAACAAGGACCTTGAAATATGATTCATAATTATGGGAGACGAATATGAATTTTATTCGGCGAAATCAAGACCGATTAAGTATGGAAATTGGGAAAGTGGAACTCAGGTTTAGGAACAGTGACTGAGAACGTCACAACGACAATAATTATACTTCAGGCCTTTTTCTTATTAAATCATTCGCGCTGGAATGGTGGAACGCCATTTCCAACCAATCTTAATATACTCAATCGAACTGAGGTAAAATAGGTATTATGATATTCTTATTTTTTCACGTTGACCAATAACAGCCAGTTTGACCACTCATCTTTGATCAGCGAATGCTACATCTTGTACTATGATGTTGGCACGAACGATTCTAAAACATTTCATCAAGAATATTTCAGCAAAGGAACATCGAGGTAAGCCTTAACAGACGAAATAATTGCAGCTATTTTGGGCTGGCTATGTTTACAAAATGAAAAGTTATCAGACACTTCTTCTACACACCTTATTAAAAAATTGGTGCCTTCTTCATGTGTTTATTTCTATAAAAACAATACAAAACCACCCAACCAATTGTCTAGCTTTTATGGGCCAATTATGAATCTAGGCCAACATAGCTTTCCTGTGAATGAGATCAAAATTAGACCGAGAGAACATTTATGAAGCGGCTCGCTCCTATCTCGAACGACGGAAGCAAGTTCTATTATACGTAGGATGTCGACAAAAAGTTCGAACAAAAACGTCTCTGCTCTCAAATATTCGGTCCGCTGTTTTACCGAAATCTTTATACGTTTAGAGGAAAAGCTGGTACCGTTTTACGTTTACTTTTTTATAATTTACTCTTCAACACCGAAAAAACGGACCTTTCTAACGGGGGATGGCTGAAATTTATGTTCCAATTAGAGACAAAACAGGGACAATCAGAACTGGGACGAAGAAAGGTACATTTCCAACGGAACATTTACTTCGATATTCGAACCGTAAATCGTAGCATGATTTTATGTTATCATTTAGGACATCACCAAACTAAACTAAATTTTTCAACGCTAATAAAATTGACGGAACTAAAAAGCAAATGATTGTACAGTGGTTTATTATTCCTTCGCTCCAATAACGTTTTAAGAACACTATCCATTTGCGAGAGTAATTATTTCGAACATTTGGTCCCACCGAAAACAAGAATGGTAACTATAAAGGAAAACTTCGTAGCAACTATTGTGATTTTAATCATTTAAATTTTTCTTAATTTCATAATTAAAAACTAAATTTTTTGCCTAACGGTACAGTTGTTGGACGACCATTCGACCATTCCAAAGAGTATAGAATGATTTTTATAGCTCCAAGAACTCTCGAGTTATACCCTCATGCTAAATTTCTGAAAATCTCCCAAGTTTGACACAAAAGCCGCGATAACTCGAGAACCAATAAAGCTATCGACCCAGCGATGGTCTCATTCGATTCAGCGTTCAAAAATCTATAGAATTAGATACTGTAAAACGTTGGAAAATATGAATTTTCTCCCCCTCAAAACCCCCAAAAATAACCTTAAAATTGAGGTAACGATTTGGCTGAAAATTGAGTCATATTCAGACCAAGATTGATCTTTTATGGAAATGTCAACAATTTAGGATTTATAGTTTGGTCAGAAAAGTGTTGACGGCGGACGGACAGAATTTTTTTTATTGGATATTCGGATTCTACAAGCCTTGAAACGTAAAACATCAAATTTTGAGGGGTTATAGAAACATTTTTTCTTGGGCGATTACAATGGTTATGATTAAAAAAAAACAAAATCCCCTTTGCCTGAAATCAGTAAATTCGCTCGATAAAACTCGGTAATAATTGTACTAAATAACTTGGTAACATATTACAATTTAGTCCCCGTTTTTTATTCCGTTTTTTCGTCGTGTTGATAAAATGGTTTTCGTTTTTTTTTTTTTTTTTTAGCTATAGATTATTACGGTATAATCTAATACACTAGGATCGTAGAGCCAGGTGAAGCGTGGTTTGATTTTTTTGCGACATGTGATTACCAAACTAAAGAATGACCTCGAGAGAGAACATTAGAGCAGGTCAAGGTTAACGATAAAAATTATAGGGCTCAAAATTATCACTGTTGTACTCAAAATTATCACAGTACTTTTGACAGTGGTTATAATCCCGTAAATTCCTTCTTCTCAGCCGGAAAATATAATGCAGATATGTAATACCTTCCGTCTCAAACTAAAAACCCTCAGGCAAACCGGCGGGCGGTCGTCTTGACCCCATTTCTGCTACGAACACTAACCTCCAGTTACGGGTAGACGCTGCCAAACGTAGCTCCGTCGTCTTAGTGTCCATCATTGTCAACAACTTGTTCAACTGGTTGACCTTTCGGATTCGGAACAGGGGAGCTAAGGGCTTTGTGTTTTTTCCTCATTGTGCCTTTGTGCTGATTTGTCTTTTGTAACCGATCTTGATATTGATTTTTTCATCGTCCGGTACCGCTTAGAATTGCGTATTAGTTACACAATCATTGCGTATTAACGCGGTAGCCGTTCAATATGGGCAACCTCAATTTTGTAATATGTGCATAAATCTGCGTAAAAACATGACTGCACATGCAGATGAGAGGGAAATTGAATTTGACCCTTTTTTCGGCTCGTAAATATTTCGTCATCGAACTAGTTACGCAGATGGGAGAATAATTGAATTCGATCGTTTTCGCATTTCATGTTTTCCGATGTATGGCATATTCGATTTGGGGGCAATTTGAAAACGAATTTGGCGTCTTTGTTCGTCTTCAGTGAAGGGCGCGTAGGTTTAACGAAGCAGATGTTCGGTTGAAAAGTTGGGAAAGCGTGGGCTTAATTGCCCCTCCAGTCGAATTATGTTAACGAACAATGGCATTTAATTCTATCGACTTGGACTGCGAGGAGCGGCATCTTCTTTACATCACCATTTTAATTAATAATTACGCGCCAATTGAATTAACATATATATTCAAGTCGGAGAAGTTGCTGGTGCTGGGCGAAGGCGTGAATTGGAGTAAAAACATTACAACCACTCTAGCTCAAAATCAGTATTGGTTCGAAAAATGGGGCATTTGATCCAGTTTTGATATTAAAACTCCATTTTTACAGTATCTGGAGGGTCAAAATTTCCTTACTAAAAATTTCACGTGCATTTTCATGTTTATATATTTTATTTTTAATTATTCAACCATAATTAAAAAATTCTATTTTAACTTCGATTCTATGTTAACTTTTGTAAATTGAGCACCTAAATTGCTCGTACCAAATAAATAAATAAGTAAACCTTTGAAATCGCACAAGAAAAAACCATATTTTGAGGGGGGATGGTTTATGATTCAAGAAATCTGTATAACCAAAAAAAAAGTTTTAAAAAAAACTGATTGTTGATGACAGTGGTTTGCTTGAATTAGGATTTGAAAATACCATTTTACTGGTTGTGATAACTAACCAAAACTCTAGTGAAAGATTCCATCTAACAACATAGTAACCAAGGGCAAACACCTTGGCGAAAATCGTAATTTCCAGCATTGCAAGTCAAATCATCGCCTGAAGGCACAGCTGAAGAGAGCGTTTGTCGTGCATTACAACGATTGTAGAACGATTGTTATTGCTCAACAAATGATTAGAGGATACCATGTGTCTAAATAAACTTGAGAAACATTAAATCTATCAACAACGTTGTGGCCTCATTCATTAGGCGTCTATAATAATTCTACAGAAATTGATACCAAATACACCTTTGTCTCATGAACGTTGGAAAATACGAATTTTCTCCCTCTTAAAACCCTCTAAAAATAGACTAACATTGAGGTAGTGATTTCGTTAAAAAATCAAACCATCGCTCGCCCAAGAATGAAAACTTTTTGATAAAATTTTCAAGACTTTAGCTATTATTGTTTTCGCAGAAACGTTTTGACGGTACATGGCAGATGGATATTCGAATTCTACAAGAGCCTTAATACGTAAAACACCTTTTTTGTAAATGTCAATAGTTTATTATAGAATAATTAAAATAAAAACAAAAAAAAAAAAAAAAAAAAAAAAAAAACATTCTGCCCGTCTATCGTACGCCGACAATCACTTTTAGAGGAAACTATAACATATACATTCTTGACATTTTCACCTCAATTTTGGGGTGTTTTTCTATCAATATCTATAGATTTTGCGACACTGAATCGAATGATGAGAGCATAACGGGGTCGATAGTTTTAATGATTCTCAAGTAATCGCTACTTTTGCGAGAATTTTTGAAATTAAGGGACATAGTTGGTTCCTGTCGAGAGTTAGTAGTTTTTGGCTTGAGGCTCGGCAGGTATGAACTTGTTTTAAATGTTATAAATGAGTTACTCCGTTGAGAGAACGAACACGAATACGAATGAATTTATTAAGAATTTTTGTTACTACGATAATTTGAATTTGGAGACCAGATGTTCGAAAAATGAAAATTAAACAACTGAAACCAAGTGACTGAAAAGCAATAATTTTGAGTCGAAATATAAAACGAAAATAAACTGAAGTGAACATTAACGAGGGTAGCAATAAGTTCTATACTCGTTGGAATGCTCGTCAAACACTCTTGTCTATTTTTTTGCGATTAGTTCGACTTTCAATTAAGTTGCTAAGAAAAAGACAAATAATTAAAATTACGATAGTTGCTGAGAAGTTTTCCTCATCTGTTGGTTGGTGCAAACATTCACTAATGTTTGGGATTACATGAGGATGGCCTTCGTAAATCACAATTGAGGTGTATGAATTATAAACCCCTGTACAATCATTTGCAGCGTTTTCTATATAATATCAACGCAAAACGTTACTTCCGCGTTTTCGGTAAACTAACTGAGGAAACCAAATCGGACGAAATTTCTTACATTTATTTCTCTTTATAAAATATAGACAAGATAGCAAATAGAATGGTATTTTGCGTCAAAATATAAAGTAGATACGAAGGTGCATCTTTTTACGGATAATGATCTCCACTAACCAGATAACCTTTCGGCGATCTGTGGGCGAAGTTGGGAACATCCTTAGCTGAGCATGAATTACATAACAAATCGTGTATTTTAAGTAGCCTATTGCTTCCAGAACAGGTTAGTCTTTTTCATCTTCCTTATTTAATTTAAAGGCCTTCCTTTAGCTACTAAGAACACCCACCTGGAGACGCGGCCAATTTAGATTACGTGATTCGAGTTAATGGCCCGACGTCGAGATTAATCGACTTCGAACACCATTCAACTCTTCGGGATTCAAAATATTCGGTAACACGAAGCGCTTGAAAAAATATGGTCGATAATGACCCTCGTAATTAGACATAATGAGAAGAAGGTAGTCTTTAAAAACTCATCTTAAAGTAGCCGGTAGCATCTTTTTGTAATTGGATTTGATAAATTTGAATATTCCCCTTGCTCGAAATGTTTTCGTCAAGCGAATCCTCACTATGGGTTACACTCGCTTTATGGTTGGCTTGGCAACGCGAAGGCGATTATTTTCAGACCCTCGAACCATGGACGATAGGAAGAAGAAATGTTGAAAAAGAACTGAGGTGAATCGCAAGGCAGGGCGATCTAACGGTCCGGCGATTACCTCTCGCGGATTCGCTCGGAAAAATTCAATTGTTCCGCACCGCGGATAGAAGATGGCAGTGCTGTTGAAGAACGGAGAAGTTGAGGCTTGGCCCGAACTGTGAGAATTCGCTGTGAGGTTTGCGGCCAAGATCTCATCACTCGGACGAATCGTGAGGCTATCATAGTGGTCGCTGACAACAAGTACCTTCCAAGCTCATCTTCATTGTGTTGCTTCATTTGAACGATGGAAATCACGGAGCCATCCAGCACATTCTTTAGTACTTAGTACTTTAGTACTCTTAAGTACATTAGTACTTACTTTATTGTACGGAAAAATTCGGAGAAAATCATGAGAGTCGGAAAAACGTCAAATATGGCTCTTTGACGAAAATTCAACTTCAAGAATGCGTAGTAAGGTATTTTTTGTAGTAGTTGTAAAAAATCTCATCAACAGACGATTAATCTCCAAGTTTGTTATCTGTTAGTCACAACACTGTTCTTATCAAGAAAAATAGTATAAACCGCCTAGATATTTAGTGCAGCATGTCGGGCAAACATTTGTTGAGCTCTAGGGGAAAATAATTTGATTTCTAAGGATAATTTTTATTTTCCGATTTTTATTTTTTCGTTTTAATCTGATTCTTGATTTTTCACGCTGAATCAAACGGTGACACTCTTAGTAACACAAATTGGAAGAGCCGTGAGACGACTTAATTAATACTTTCACATTTTATAAATGATCAGTATCATTCTTTCTCACTTCCCTATTGACTTAAAGTGGTTTTTTTATCCATACCAATCCTATCGATCGTTCCACTTCAACTTTCCTCATCCCGCATTCCCCAACATTTCGTTCAATTTTTTTTTAAAGGCCGCAAGCCTACTATAAAATGAGATAACAGCTAAATTACGCAGTCATAAATTTTTGATCGCCGCCATTCAATTCAGCAAACAAATTCTTTGCATTTTGGGATTTTTTTAAATTTTTAACTGATTTAATTGTATTTTGTACTTTACGTATTCATATTCTTTCAACCTTGTTAAGATTAAATTATGTTGGCTTAATTGTATTTACGGCAATTATATATTTTTGCCTAGTTATCAGGAGGATTTTTATATGATCATTTTATTTTAGTGTTTCATGGTTTGTGAGCATTTTTAGGGCTTTCTATGAGTTAAAACTCACTAAAAAGGCAGGTACATTTTTCAAACTTACCAAGGTTTTTTTTCTGAGCTAATTCAAAAGCAAAAATAATTCATAAGTGCTTTTGAAAGGTGACATTTCGACGCATCATTTCAATTTAACTTCACATATCTACTGCATGACTTAATAATATTATTAAGCGTTTGAAAAAAAAGTTTCGGAATTAAGATTCCGGAAAAATTCACGTTTCAAACTCTATTTCCACGGATCAATTCCACCTAAAAAAAAATATTAGGCATTAGAGAACCAAGTAATTTAACACTCTTTTTCAATGTAATCGTATTTAAATATGCACGCAAATTAAGGTAGTTACGGCCATTTTAGTGAAGTTAGGTCAATAACACAAAATTAATTTCAAAAATAATATAGGGGCATTGCTAGTGATGTGGAAAAATTTTAAGAACAATTTTGGTAAGAAATTAGTTTTTAGAACACGTAGGAGACAGTTCGGCCACCACTCACGTTACACTCTGTATATTTATTTTATATTATCATATTTATTTCATTTATTTATGCACTTTCATTTTTTCTTTGCTGAAAAATTCCAAAGGTTTTCAATAAATTTACAAACGGGTGAGTAAAAAAAGTTCTTTCAACAGGACCTCGGCTCCAAATTCGACTTTTCAGACGAACACATTGCTTCCATTTACTACGTAAACATGGAAGTAATTATAGGAAAATGGTTAAACCTCAGAGAAATCCGAGTGAAGCCTGTGAAATAACTTGAATCATCTGACTACATCATGAATCTTCACACAGTCCTTCGGCTGATCATGAAGCTATTTTCAAATTCCAAAACTGACGATCATACTGGTATTATAGGTGCTTAAGGTTCTTTATCCATGCTTGGCGCAATGCAATAGCGCATCCTAGATGGGCCGAAGAAAAAACTTAATGCGCTCATAAGTCTTGGAGTACCGAGGCATCGCTTATCGAAGTCGCAAGCGTTTTTTGCCCATTTGTAGACCAACGATTGATTCCGAGGGACAGCGGAGGTCAAGCATCTGTACGATAGCATCCTGAATCGACTCGAATGGCACATCTATTGCTAAGAAGTAACGATCAGTTAGAGAGAAGTTAATACAGGTTGCCACCAGTGTCTTTTGTCCTGTAGGATTGATTGGGAAATATTTATTATTGAATGCTAAGAGCCGAGCGCGCTATAAAATCAAGAGTGTTGTTTTTTTCTCTTTAGGTGATCAGAAATGGCACTTGAGTGCTTTAGAGAGGAAGTAGGAATATATATTTGATGTTCAGATTTAGTCGTATAATTTTACCTGTTCGCCAACAATGGAAAATCTTAGCTGAGAAAGCCGGTCGAAAATATTCTGTATCAATCGATTATAATTTCATGCCTACACTATTTGAAGCATTATTTGGAAACATATTTTTGCAATAAATTTCGTGAAATTTTGTCCTTCACGTTAAAGACAAAATTATCTCGTGTGACTCGGGCTCTAGTCTGCTTGAGAATCAGGCAATACAAAGACAACTCACGTACCACCTGATGATGCGTTTACGAGCATATTGTTTGCTGAAGCCGCTCGTACCGTGCGAATTTCTCAACCAGCTTCACAATAAATAAATTTCTGTTGCGGCATTTCTGGCTATTCTAATGAACTATCTGACCCGACTGTTGCAATAGAAGCACCTGCCAGCTGGAGTACTAGCACGTGATAAAAGTGGAAACAAAGATAACGGAATGAACATCATAACAAAGGTAACAACAGCATAAATAAGCAAGACTAATTTCATCTACTGAAGTTCATAAAATTATTTACAAACAAAAATCGAAGTTGAATTTTGGAAAGAATCTATTGGAAATAATATAATAAACACAATTATATATTATTGTTAGGAAGGTGCCAACAATAATTGAAGAGACACAAGATCGCAAATTCCACCCCAATCACAAGGTAGCCTTGAAATGATAACTGCTAGTAAAATTCATGTCGAGAATCTCGTTCGAGCTAGCGGTATTGTTCACGTACAATCGCGCTGATAAAATAAATCATAAAAACCGCTATTTTTACAGTCGCAATAGTTTTTAAACGGTTGTGCTGATTGAGACCGACAAAAGATCGTGAAACCGTATGAAAGGGAATGATGAATTTTTTAATGGAACCGAATAATTTTGCGCCGATTTTTACGAGCCAATCCGGTTCGGAACGTTATTAAATATACGACAAACGGATAAGCGGATTACTTTTTTAAAAAAGCACGAATTTCCCTACATTCTGATTTTTTACTATTTTGGTGAACATGTAGAATTCGGTCACTTCATACCACTACTCTGTCCATAAGTTATTATCTTTAAGTAGGAACTATGACACGGACATTTTTTCAAATCTCAGGCCCATTCTTATCATCATACATCAGCTTTTTTTCATATCATCAGCCGCTTCTGCTACCTTCCTTTTTGGAAAATTAAAACATTTAGAGATGAGGAAATTCCTTCTTTTTCTTTTTTTTATGGTATCAATTCTAAATGATTTTCGAACCCCAAATTGCTAAAAACCATAACGAAAG
Organism: Tupiocoris notatus; assembly: GCA_037159825.1. Taxonomy (NCBI): domain Eukaryota; kingdom Metazoa; phylum Arthropoda; class Insecta; order Hemiptera; family Miridae; genus Tupiocoris; species Tupiocoris notatus. The sequence goes on along the minus strand of JASJUZ010000024.1, from coordinate 75,029 downwards.
TTGGTAGTAGTAAGCAATCATCGAGTTTTCGTCGATTATGATACTGATGGCGTCATTATTTTAATTAAACGTGTGATGATATATTACGTTGAACACATTCTGGGACGCTTGAGAACTAAAATTTATATTTTCACAAATTCCGTTAAACTACATCTTTGCCCACCTTGTCGAACTGTACTTCATGTGCTTCAAAGCGATCACTGCCCTCGTGTGAAGTCATCTGCTCGCAATTCTCCAACTAAACTTCTTAGGTGTCATCGTTAATAGGAAACCGTTTATCGAAACTCCTCACGATTTCCTATTATCTATGGCTCATGAGAAGTTGTAAACTATCTGGAACATTCCCGCATCGCGTCGTTGCTCGCGCATGCGCGTTCATCTATAACTGACAAAAGCATGCGGGGCTCAACGGTTCACGCGAAAACTGCACGACGGAAAGACTGTCGTATGTCTCTGGGAGCGTCAGATTACAGCGCCGTTGCATGCAAGTTGGAAAATAACTGTATCCGAGTCAATAATGCTAAGAATTCTCACGGAACTGCGCGAGTCACTAGTTTGATTCTGGGTATAAAGAACTCACAATGAAACTAGGGTAAGCTGTTTCCCGAAATCGTTTCTCGTACAACGTATCAATTTTTTGCACGTAGCCTTATATATTTAATCCCGGAGGTTGTGAGGTGGAGAAAAACCAGGTGACTCATTCTCCAATTCTTTATTAGCTGGCCGAGCACTTTCGCCCATTCGGGCATCCTCGGGGCGACGTGGAGCCATCCACAGACTTATATATTTATATTCAGTTAACTGAGAGTGCCCGAAGAGAAGTGTGATGGCGAAAGCGAGAAGTTATTGCTGAGAGAGATCAATCACATCTATTATTTTTACTGATCAGCTGAATGATTCAGTTGTTTCTCTAATACATTACAAGTATTTCGGTCATATTATGCTGATGCAAAACTCGATAACAACAGATATTTTCACTTCGAGCAATTATCCTTACAGAAGTGGCATGTTTCCATTGGGAATGCACATGATAGCCATTGTGAAAAATGCTTGTGGCTCTTAAATATCCCTTTGATGAGCCATCTCATGAGGGCTCTTTGATAGGCCACAACATGTAATCCATAAACCGGTCAAATTATATAGTCAACTTCTTCTGAATCCACCCATCGTCTGAGCACAGAATTGAAATTTTTTTTTTTTTTTTCGATTTGTCGCTTTTTTTGTTCTTCGTTGTTGGGGTTGAGGGGGATACCTGTGGATACCTTGTAATGGTGCTACGAAGCCCTGATGATGCCCGAATGGGCGAAAGTGCTTGGCAGGCCAACAATAAAAAACAGGAGAACGAGTCGCCGTGGTTTTCTCCCCCTCAACCCCAACAACGAAGAATTAAAAATGTTTTGTTTCAATATAACCGAGTGATAGGTTTTTCATCTTGTTATCCATAAACTATTCGAATCGTAAATCGATTTCATTTGAGCAAAACCGAATATGGCACCCAAATTATCCTCGGCAATATATTTCAGCTTCAAGTAATTGCCGAGCGTTGGTGAAATTTGTTTCTTAAGGAAAAACCGCCAAATACATCTAATTACTGAGAGAAACTTCAAATGAATCTCTCTCTTGCCACTCCCAACAACAACCTCCGTATCCCTTGGTTTGAAATGGGATTTCTAAGCATGCATCAAATATGATCTAACAAAAATTACACCCAAGGCCAAGTATCGTCATGCTCGGGACTATCTTCATCAACAATCTCAGCCGATGGCTTGGCTTGACGGTGGTCTGTCACTTTTAATCCCTCGCGACTTTAACTACACAATAGGGAACATGTCCTGTGTTGTGATAGAAGTGTCAATCAATAACAAATCGCCCTTAGCGATTTTTCATTAATTATATCATCAGTTAAAAATGATACGGCAATTATTGTATTACAGTCACCCGAGAGTTACTTTACAACACCTAATGCGCATGGACAGTAATGAATAGTATTTTACTGTCCGAGTTCCATCTAGAGAAAGGATTTTTATGTCCAGGGGTGTTAGGGAGAGAAAAACCAGGTGACTCATTCTCCGATTCTTTATTTTTTGCTGGCCGAGCACTTTCGCCCGTTCGGGCATCCTCAGGGCGACGTGGAGTCATAGGGATCACGACCCCTGGACATCGAAAATGCGACGACAAGGAAAAGAAGGATTTTTATGATTTTATGAGGTATTTTCATGGTCATTAAAACGATCAATGTGTTTTGTGAGATTTTTTAATATTTACGCGACACAGATGTTATAGAAATATTTTCTTCTAATAATTTAATAATAAACCATTAACAAATAATAATAATAATCGCAAGTTTTTTTTTTTTTTTTTTTTTGTTGAAATGTGTCAAAAGGCGGCAGTTTCTCCACGATTCCTTTATGAAGCGAACGAATTACCATAGAAAATGTTTAAAAAATACAAACAGTTTAGGTTTTGAATTCTTCAACTAGTTGTTCTCTTCGAAAAAATATAAACAAAAAACGAAATTAAAATACGCCTAGAGTAGGTGACATTAAAATTTAACCACGCTTATTTTCCTCAAAGAGAATTCGTAGAGTAAAGATGCGGCACTTGGCTACTTGGTAACTCGGTATTTCAACAGAAGGAAACGAGCAACGGAACTCCGTCCTTTACCTAGATTTTCCATTAGGCGCATCCACTGGGACGATTGATGATGACAAGCTTCACTGAGCCTACAGTGGACACATGGAGTCAGCAATTAAGCTTCACGTGCTGGAAAAGAGCATAAAAACGGACAAGTTCCGCGCGCAGGTTTTCATAATTGTTTCCCCATATAAAAATTCCTGCAGGTAAAATATTCCTCTGAAATTGCGTGACATCGTTTCATTGATGACAAGAACTAACCTGAATGTGCAATTTTGAAGTGACTATAGAAGTGGAAATGATAATACAGCAATTGTACAGGAGTGAAATATTGAGGAGAAAACATGTCTGAAAATTCAGATTTGAAAACCTAATACGGTAAGCAAACAGGTTAAAAAAAGAAATTAATAAATAAAATGCTATTTAAATTTTAAGGTCAATTCAAAATGTTTTAGAGAAGAGAGTTATTTAGAAGAAAACTTGAGTAGAATTTATTTATTTAAAAAAACTTTTTTTTATGAATAAATTTTGCAACTTTTGAATCCTTTTTAATCTGTATTGAATGAATTTTTGAGTGGTAAAATAGCAAATAAAAGTTGTATCTGTTACCGTAAATAAATAATTAATTTTGTTAAATTGTTTACACCACTTTCCCACAAACATAGGAAAACCAGTACAACAGTTGTGCTATGGCTTTAATATCTGCACTAGAATGCCGGCGATCTAGACAGCCGCTCAAGTTGTTCATCCTTGAAGTGGATCATTTTTCCTGATTGGACAGCTCACTGGTCACCTGTTGTGTTGTGAGATACACCTACGCATGAAAACCTTTGGCAAACGCCGCCCTCACTCGGCATATGGCGCTGGTCGATCGTCTCACTTTTGTTGCCCAACATCTCTCTATTGTTAGGCTGTTTCCCCTTGTTTCCACTCAACGAAACCTGCGCATATTGCATAATCGGTTTCACTCTCAGTTTGTAGTAAGTTGAGCTCTTAATGCCGCTGAAGGGCTGCAATTAGTGCCCGAGGGCAACCTGTGCCCGTGCAGGAGATGCTATGAGTAAAGCAAGTTAATTCGAGCGAGCGAAATCGGAGCAAGTTTTCTTTTCCATGTTTAGGAAAAAGCCTGAAATTCAAAATAGAGAGAGAGATTACCAATAGAAAATACCTACTACGTTAGAGTTAAAATAAAAAATCCGAAAAATTGTTGAGTTAGAATGATTTCCGACTGAGATGAAGGGCTTTTCAACACAGCAGAAACACGAATCAGACATTTCTCTGATTGTCTCAGAGATGTTAGAAAGTAGCTGTGAGAGATCTCAAAAACTTTTCAGGTTCATCTGTGTTTTCTCACTTGAGACGTCTCACAGACAACAACATCTCTAGTGAGACGTCTCTGAGACACGTCCAGTGAGATTAACTTGAAATATTTTAACTGTGACATCTGTGCAGATTCCAGTGAAACGTTTCTGTGATATCTCCAGTAAGACGAATTTGAAATATTTCCAGTAAGACGTCTCTGAGACATTTCCTGTGAGACTTTTTCAAGATATTTCTATTGAGACATCTCTGAAACATTTCCAGGGAAGAGAATATGAAATATTTCCAATGATACGTCTTTGAGATTTGTGAGACGTATTTGACCCATCTGTCATTCTACTGAGACGTGGAGACCTGCTCGAGACGTCTTCGAGACACTCGTATGGGTTGAAATAGTTATTATTACTCACTAGATATTTACTCTTCTCCTAATTTCAAACGAACGCACCCCTAATATTCGATCACTCTAGCTGAAATCAACTATAATGCTAACAATATCGGGTACCAATCATCTCGTAGGAAATACCTGACCGTGTTCTGCACGATGAATTGAGATAGAGACGAGATTGAAGATGGGAAAGGAAATTATGCGAAGAGATTCACGAAGCGGCCACTAGAATCATGGGGATGGGAAATAGCAACAAGCGTGGAATGACGGAGCACGGACGGATTGACGAGAATGACGGAGGGGGAGCGGCGAAATGAGCAGTGAAGAGGTGAACAGGCCAACGACCGGAGACAACCCCATCACCACTGCAGCAAATAATTTTTCCCCACTATTGAATTTCCTTTTTACAATCAATAAATCGTCGAATCGACTGACTAATACTATTGCATGATACACAGGGTGTCTGAACTTTAGAAATTCCAAAACCAAAGTGCTAGTGTCCAACTTAACTGCAAAAAATGCGTCACAGCGTTTTTTTTTTTTTTTACCCCGATTTTAGTTTATTTTTGGATTTATTCTCGTGTTTTCGGTCTCAAGCCTTTAATAGAACCATAACACCCTTAATTACCGGGGTAAATTGAATGCTGATCCGACCGTTGAATAGAGAGGTTAAATACCCTATAACTCATAAATATAAAATTTGCTTTTTCTGGTTCGGTCGTGGTTGGTAAAAAAGTAAGATTTCGAACTGAACCGATCGCTACTTATGAGAAATTTCGAAACGTGGGTGGTTCATGAATTTGTGCGTTCAAATTTGGTTCAACATTACAGTTGATATTGTGTATATGAGAAAATAATTGATTTTGTTCCTTTCTGTTGTCATAGTACATGTAACACGTCCTTTATTAAATATTTTTTTAATTTAATTATCTGTGACCATTGGCCTTGAACAAAGAGTTGAGAAAATCATAACCACCTAATCCATTACCTCATTTATTCGTTATAAACTTCACAGAGCAACTATATAAGCTCGATGTTATATTTGAAGAAGATGGAGAACGAGTTAAGTGGTGACCTTGGCTTGTGATCTTCCTATCTTCCTCGGTGATTTATACCCAGTTTTCCTCCGACCGTTTTCACCTTCAAAGTTGTTTTCTTGGCTGCACCGGATCGCTCTGATAAATGATTCATTACTTGACGGTTACATGAATTGACATTGGTTTCATTCTATTTTTAGAGACAAAAGAGACTTCAAATGCCTGTTCCTTTCTCAACACTTACCATAGTTTCGTGAAATAATTTTCATTTCTTTACTAGCAACTCATAATCTGCGGGATAGCCGCCTGATTTTTATAATGACTCGATCGAAAACGGATGGAAAATAACGATAGATTTATAAAAGAAACGATTTATTCGCCCAAAACATCAAGCTTGATCAATCAATTGATTTATCTACTAACTTTTCAAATTACTAATAACATATTTTTAGACCGAGCTTTTATTAAATAAACTACTTTAATCAAAATGACGGATAATATTAGCGTACGATTGACCTCATCATTTTTCTACTTTCCTACCAGATTATAGTTATTTTTAATTTTTTTTAGACCGGGGGTGGAGCAAAGCGACCCAACGGTACAATGGCGTGCGGCCTCACCGAGGGAGAAAAACATCAGAGGACATCGAGAGGACACGAAGATTGACGACGAAGAAGGAACAGGAAAAACCGGAAGATCGAGACGGGGAAGACGAGGGAGAAGAAACTGAAATGGGCTTGGCAGAGTTGACGTGGCCTCCGGAGAAGTTAGCGACACTTGGCCATCATCAGCAAGATATAAAATGTACACGCCCAATCACACTTTAGTTGGCAGAAAAAAAGTGGAGGACGATTAACGATTGTTAAAATTCAACGGTGAATTTCTTCTGGCTAAGGCAACTTTTTCATTATCGAATACTACTATAAAGCACTTTATATTTTGACTGATACTTCAACTTTCTATATTTTTATGTTCAATACAAAATTTGTTTTCTAATATTTGTTTTTTAAGTTTGACTTATACTTTCAACTTTCTCTATTAGTATGATTATAGAAATTTTTGTATCAATCTAAAACATTTTCAAGATACGAGCGAAAAAAGTTTTTTTTCCGCTAAATGAAGTTTATAGACATTTCGATGAGGCCTCCGTGTTTGCGGAAAATATTGCGAATTTTTTTAAGATACGAACCGGATGATTATATAATTACAGTCATAAGGCCCATCACTTCACGGGGTAACCACCCTTCACTAAAGGCCCTCAAATTGCTCCGAAAAAATCGTACTTGGCCATTACCTAACGCTTGTGGAGCTTCGACGAACCTCATTCAACTCCATTGTACTGCGTACTGTTCTACGAAGGCCAGATGTTCGACTTTTTGCCCCTTGCTTGAGGTGATTTTCTACCCAGCAAACCTACCCACCCTCGTACCGTATAATTACTATTTCGATCTCTTCTGGTTCATTTGGGGCTACAACCTTGAAACTCTGAGCGTTATTGGTTTTCCAGTTGGGCAATTAAACTTGTCGGGTTGACGTTTTTGGACTCACGCCCCTATTCCTCTAGAGCTGCTCTCAAAATAGGAACATTGGGAATTTGATTCCATAGAGTGTTGTAAAAAAACTTGCCTCATCCTCATTATTTCCTATAGAGACGGTCAAATTTTTTCCTCGAATGTCTCTACGAGACCCGACATGATTTTGTATTTTTTTCATGGATTAACCATTCAAATTGAGATATTTGTTATCTACAGTAAAAATATCTATTCTAATAAACAACCGACATTGTATCCTTACAGCCAATAGTGGACCGTTGGGCCGCAAAAAACCTCCCTTTCTCTCGATCTACGGAAAACGGAGCACACAAGAAGGCGAAAAATCAGTTTTCATCGGACTGCGTGGCGGTGGAAGAAAAAAGTTCGATAGAAGATGGCAAGTCGGTTGTTTGGTGGGTGGTTCCTCGGTGTTCAGAAGGCGAAAAGAACGTTGACGTCTGCTGCGGTTGATGACCGGGCGCGGGTGGAACAGAAGAACAAGGAGAGCAAAGAAAGAGAAGTTGATAAAGAGAGATGGAACATCGAAGACGAAGGAGGTGAAGTGGAGGAAGTTCACCGCGCTCCCAGAAGAGTTTTCCGGACGCGAATAATACACCTCCCACTTCTGATGCCAAACGACTTCCCCTTTCCGCCATTATAAACCAACACAAACACAGTTTTCAAGTGTTGAAGTGGCTCCATCAGAAAGTAACTGTACATTTTGCCTTTACGCCACCACAGTGGTAACAGTGGGTACTGGATACTCTGCCGTTGATTACTTGGTGCCACGTTGGGCATTACAGGTACGAAGAAGGTTCCCACTATTAAGGTTCCTAATGTCTAATTGAAACTGTATTTTGGCTCACATAATTTTAGCTCGATGAGCTGAATTTAATAGTTTTGGTCTATTACTCAAAAATAAATCATTCTAATAGGCCAAGAAAAACATTTTCTAACCCCCCCCCCTCAAAATTTGATGTTTCAGATTTCAAGGCATGTTGAATCCGAATATCCATAGAAAATTTTTTGTCCGTCTACCGTACGCCGTTAACACTTTTCTGACGAAACTATAAAAGCTACATTATTGACATTCTGATCAAAAATCAATCGTAGCCTCACAATAACTTTATTCATTCACCAAACCGCTAACTCAATTTTAAGGGGTTTTGAGGGAAAGAAAATTCGAATTTTCCAAAGTTTTTCAGAAAAACGTAGTTTTGGTATCAATTTCCATAGATTTTTGGAGGCTGAATCGAATGAAACCATCGCTGGGTCGACAGCTTTTTAGGTTTACGTTTTTTAGCTCGAGGCTTTTGAGTTGAATTTGTGAGATTTTCGCAATTGAACATGATAACTCGAGAATCCTTGGAGCTAAAAAATCGTTCTGTATTCGGTGGAATGCTGACAATTTTTGTAAAACAAATATCAACTAATCTATGGTACAAAAAAAAATTAAAATCAGTATACTGACAAGTTTGACGAGTTAGATTTCAAAAATTATATTATATGAAGCGTGTATTGAGAGTTCAAATTCATTTTAAACGAGACAATTGAGTATTTATTAGATCAAGTTTATCACTAGGCAGAATAGTCAGTATGGAATTCTAACTAGTTCAGATATCTTTATTAGAAGAATTTTAAAGAGCAAAGATCCTCGACTGTTTAATATGATTTCAAATTTTTCTCGCCATAGGTAGTTCAATTTTGTTGTACCTTGTTATCAGTTGGATAAGGTACAGAAACCGCTGTTCAATTTCAGACCTCGCTAAAATTTATATTAGCATTAAGTATGATGTCATAAAAAAAAGTTCGCTGTTCATAACACTTAGTTCTTTCTTCGGACGATGATGAGCACATATATACTGCTGTTCACTCCAATTAGTATACCTTTCAGCGGCTAGCTACCATTACATAATAAATGATCATCCCTTTTGAAAGGATAATTATCTACGAGTAGCTTGCTATAAGAATTAACTGACGATTCAGTTAATTTAATTTAAATCCATTATGATATCTCAGATAATTAGTCGCCTAGATCATTAACAATATACCAATAAATATTTGATTAGGACACTTATTTTCGTATTTAAAAGTCGTATTTTCCAATTTTTTTGAAACATTGGTTTTTCCTGCTACAATTTTGTGCTACAATGTTATCAAGCAGTTTTTGGAGATTTTTAGCCGGCGAATCGAATAAGAGCCTAACGGAGTTGGTATATTGAACGATTCTCGAACCATCGCGGCTTTTGTGTGAATTTTTTGACATTTCAAATAATTTGCCAAGATGGTATTACTTGAGCATATTTCCACCTACAATAATTGTTAAATTGCTCAAGCAGTATCGTTGGGTAAATAATTTAGCCTTTAATTAGATAATTGTGAAAAATAAGTATAATTAAAATTAACATAGTTGCTACGGAGTTTTCCATTATTGGTAACGAAATGTTGTTACTTGGAAACGTTCGGAATATTCGGATTAGTTACTACCACAAGGGATCTCCTTGAGTAGTAATTAAAGCAATGGAATAATAAACCACTGTATATCATTTGCAGCGTTTTATTTGAAGCCACAGGAAATGAGGAAATGATGCGTTATTATATATTTAATATTCTCTATCAATAACCCATAACATGTCATTTTTCCCTATTAAAATAATCTGATTAATTAGCTGGCCATTGGCTGGCTATGAAGCGCAAACGCTCGTTCTTTCCCTTGGAGAATCACGGCGCGTAGAAACGTGAGAGGAAATCGCCAAGAGATGGGATTTAACAAAGTAACCAAAACTCCCACGTTTAAGTTTTCAAAAAACGCGAAATTCACTAAAACTCTCCATTGGTTCCAATTAAAGCAAGCCAGATTCCTCAGCGTTGTTTTTCCAGATTCATTTTTCCACGCGATTCCAGAAAAATTTCGCCGGATCCTTTTATCAAAAAGTTTTTAATATTTCTTACGATTCGTAGCACAACAAATAGTTTTTATCGATGGTATGAAAAAGTGAAAATAATCATCTGAATGAAACGACGTCGCTTCAGCATCGCTGGAATTCGAAACTGGTTCTTCTATTGCGAATTGTGGCGTTCTATGTCGCAATCGCGTAGTTCTAACGGCCTTGGCATTGGACTTGACTGGGATCGGCTTAGATGAGATGGGAATCTTCCTAAGAAAAACTGAATGTCCCCGCTACTTGTGGGAGGTCCGTGCATAAGTAGGTGTTACTGTCCCTCCTACCTTCCGGTTTTTGCGCGGACTTGCAAACACAACACAATTGACCTTGACTCACCTATAATTTATTCGGATTCGCGCAAAAACAAATGAGCCATCTTCGATTACACAAGTGGTTGCGTATGACGTCGCATATCGGTCAAACTCATAAAAATTCAGTTTCTGGATTAATCAGTAGCAAAGCTTGGACAAACTTAAATATACGGATCAATTTTTGAAAAAAAAAAAAATGTGTCTACACGGTCGTCATAGGGAGAGGGAAAATCTGAATTAGTATACGACCAAAAATTGAACTTTCGAGGTGGTTAATTTTTAAGAAAATTTATCTTACTCGATTCAGCAAGGGACATTTCTTGATGATACACGTTTAAATTCAAAACTCAGTTTCAAGAAGATATTTAAGGAAAATTCAATTGAACGAAATCCGTTGGTCTAGAAATTTGAGGTATTATTCCATACTGCTTGTGTTTATTTCGCAAGTAAGACGAAAAATCATTTTAAAACGCACCCTAGTCACTATTTCACTTAACACAATAATGTCCAGGGGAATTTCTCCCCTCACAACCTCTGGAGATCAAAAAATGCGACAAATAATGTTTATTCTACATCGATATTATAAGCATACCTAATCCCAACTGCACCTATCACCAGCCTGGGCTAATGCACCAGATATCACAATTATCACATTTTTTCTTTCCCTTCTCGTCGCATTCTTGATGTCCGGGGGTTGTGAGGGGGAGAAAAACCAGGCGACTCATTCTCCGATTATTTGTTGGCCGGCCGGGCACTTCCGCCCATTCGGGCATCTTCAGGGCGACGTGGAGCCATGGGGTCCACACATAAGGTATTTGAGGCTGTGGACCCTATGGCTCTACGTGCCCCTGAAGATGCCCGAATGGGCGAAAGTGCTCGGCCAGCCAATAAATAATCGGAGAATCAGTCGCCTATTTTTTCTCCCCCTCACAACCCCCGGAATTATCATATCTCAGTTTTTTTCCCCCTTGTATACTTGTAGAAAAATCCTCATCTAGCGCTGAATAATGACGGCGAGATAAGATTTAGAGGAACGCAGATGTTTCAAGTGTCACTGTCGGTAATGTTCCCAGTCGTTGGTCGCTGTTCAAGCACTGACAATGACTATAGAAAGACTAGAATGGCGAAGTACAGGCACTCGCTGTTGCTGGCAAAGGACGGTGAACTTCGGAGCCGCGGGTGGTTGAGCACAGTCTAACTGTACACTTTGGGCTTCTCAGTTCCCAGCGAAGCGAGTCGACTCTGCGAAAAACCGGTGAACTGAAACGATGAAATTGTTCTCCATTTCTAGGATGCGACTAAACCATAGGAATGGAAACGAGGAATCCCAGGAGCGGAATTGAAGATTTATGCTGTCGGATTATTAATTAATTGCGCTTTAGTAAAGATGAATTTTTTTTCAAATGGCGTTCGGTGAATGCTTTTTTGAACATGAAAATTCACTCCACCGGCGTTGCTGAAAACTATCAGAAACTGTTGAATTATTGTTCTGATTGTGCTCTGGAGACATGGAACCTACATTGAACTACCTATATACATTTTTGTAAGAATGAAACACCCGATTATTTTCTTATATTTGAGACCCAAAAATTTAGGAAAATTTACTTTTTAATTTATTATTTTAATAAACCTCTGTGGTCTCCAAAGAAATATTTTTTCTACTAATTGTTCATTTTCTTTAGCCAAATCGCTTAAGATTATTTTTGGGGATTGTTTTCACCGACACAGAGAGGTTCAGCAAAAAAAGTCTACGTAGAACAAATAAATTATTTTAATATTAATAAAAGGAAGATTGGAGAAAATTTGAAGCAAAAAGTCAAGAAGAACTCAGCACAGCGAAGAGGAATTTCACAAAAACGTCCCAAACAAGCTGCAAATGAATGTACAGTGGTTCTAACATTGTTTGTGAATGTTCCCACCGAAAAAAAGATTGGTAACTATAGAGTGTCCGCTATAGCAATGATTGTAATTTTAATCATTTTTATTTCCGCAATTTCCACATTCAATGCTAAATTTTTCGCCTAACGGTACAGCTGAAGAGAGTGTTTGAAGACCATTCCAACGAGTATAGAACGATTTCCGTAGCTCCAAGAAACCTCGAGTTATACCCTCATGTCAAATTTTTGAGAATCATCCAAATTCGACACAAAAGCTGCCTCTTCCAACACTTGGTTCCTGAAGGTTTTCCAAAGTTGAAGTAATGTAAGTAGGAAAGTTTGGTTTCGGTGGCGAGCGAACGGTGGTTTTGAGGGGTGAAATTCGTGTTTCCTGATGTTTTTGAAAAATGGTGTGTTTAATATAAATTTTTATAGATTTTTATTAAGCTGATTCAAATTAAACCATAATGGGGCTGATAGCTTTGATAATTCTCGAGTAACCGCTACTTTAAACTTCGAGACATGTGTCATGATAGTATAACTTTTCAAGAGTTTGTAGAATAATAAAAACTGTACTCGTTGGAACACTCTCTCGAGCTGTATCGTTAAGCGGTAATTTTGTCTTTTAATTAAGTAGGTAGTTGAGAAATAGAAAAAATTAAAACTTCAATTTTCACCAAGGAGTTTACCCTTAAAGTTATCAAAACGTTGTTAGGAAGAAACTATCTCAATCGGTCAGGATAGGACTCAATTCGTGGATGGATTTATTTTATAGCTTTTATTATTATTGAAGCTAAGGAATAATAAACCACTGTATAATCACCTGCCGCTATTAAATAGGAAAATTGAGATTAGAACTATTGTTTTTATAGAAACAGTACAAAAACACCTACGAGTCATGCGTTATTGCCTCTACTCCTTTCGCAGCTTACTTTCCGACACTTTTACCGTCAATAATATTGATATGGGAGGATTACCGTATGAATAATCTCGTACTGAGTAAATGAAAAGTTGAAATTTCCTACTCCAATTAACCTCACTTCACAATTCACATGACCGTGAATAATGCGATTTTTCTTTTCCTTGTTATGCCATTTTTTATCCACCCGTCCAAGTAGTTCTTTTGAAGTTGTTTCTGGATCGTAATTTAGATCTACAACCGCGAAAAGGAAAAACTGCGGAGAGCGGTGATTCAGCGAGGCGGCGAGTCTTTAACAAGGGTTAAAAAAACCGCAACCGTGAACTGCTCATGCTCGGAACATGTACTCCAGCCCAAACAAGCCGTCACATCATTAGTGGGCATCTCTGGAACGTAGAGCGTCGCAGGAATGGAGAAATATTGAGCAATCTACTTCATTAAACTATAGAACAATAGGACATAATATATAGAACATACTCGAATTTCTATCGATTGTGTACGATTATTATTAGTGTATTCGGGCGGTTTGTGCATCCAAGTTGCGCTATAACTTCATCTGAATGTGATAGCTCACACTACACAAGCACACCAAGCCGAGGACGCGAAATTAGGCGGGTCGGAACGATTGCGATGTTGCCAGCTTTCAGTGTGAACAAATGAGATAGAAATCGTGTTCTAGCGTATGAGATAATCGAAGGGTTTAATACCCAAAAAGCGCGTTTCGAAAACAAATTTTTATTTTCAAGAAATAAGAAACCGAGCGATGAAAAAGAGTGGTTAACATAAGGAGAAGATAAGTTTTCTGAAAGCGCGTGGGCTCGCGTGGGACGAGGAACCAATAAATCCGTAACTCACGCTGAACAATCCGAGACGGGGATTTTTATTGTGTCAGTGTCAACGTAATAAAAAAACACCCGTGGCTTTGACACAGATTCCGTATTAGGACTTCATGTGGAAGGCGTATAACATGGGACGATCCTTTTGTACGACACAAATGTCATTTTTCCAACGGGGGAAAAAGTCATTGATTTTTCTACATTATTTTCAATGCTACTTTTTTCAGATACGAAGGTTGAAAACCTTTAAATTTATAATTTGAAAAAAATGTTAAGAGAATAAATTCGATATAAATGAGGGAGGCAACAAAAGAAATTCAACCAGTGCAACAAGCACAAGAAGTGGAAATTTTTGAATATTTTGCTAATTCATTCTTGGTTAATTTATTGTAAACCAACTAGCAAAAAAAAAAAATTATTCGTGGAAGCATAAACTTTCGGCTTACTGTGTCGCAAATAGTGTCTCCTATTTTTGGAGCAAAACTAGGTCGCTCGGTTAGATAACGAACTTTCTCGATCGTAGGATAACATAATGTAGTGTGAAAGTACCCCAAATCCGATTCGCAAATCGTTCGAATCTAATTCAGAAGAGAATGACACTTTACTCATGCAATTACACGGTTCTATAAAAACGTAACGATAACAGAATGTAATTAATAGAGAAAAAATATGCGCTATGTGTTATTCGAGTGATGAAAAATTCTATTGAGGAAAAGTGACATTATTTTAATCAGAATCTTAACAATTTAGATATCCGGAAATAGGTAAAGCGTTAATGTACCGCCTGTGATTACTAATAGATTGAGAAATATTTACTCCTCGGGCCTACGAAAGCCAAATCTTTCAGTCCTTTACTCGTTTGTGGCAGCGCAAAGGTGTAAAAATCTAATGACTGCAGAGTTCTAATGAAATATAAGTAAAAACATAAGACATGAAAATAATTTTTTTGTGGTGAACGTTCAAGATCGATTATACTTTCTTACGACCTATATTATTCAACGTGTGGTCAACTATAACTGAATCTCGATTGATAAATAAACACGATAGCTGGAAAAATATTGCCCGAGCTATCTCTGTTGAGCAATATCAACACAGTATTCAACTTTCCATCGCCAACTGAAACGCTGATTAAGCTCAACTGATTTCCTAGTGGAGGTTTCTGCGCTATCAGACTTGTGTAATACTTACTCGAGATATACCTACGTCAATAATTTGAGATTAGCGACGAGCAAACGTTCCTGAATGATGAAAAAATTAAGCAAGGCCACAAAAGGTAAACAAAATATTTCATAGACAACGAAAGCAGTGTTGCTCTTGGATTTTAGCATAAGATCATTCCAACAACTATTTTCAATTTTCTCACTTTTTATCACCTGTATTTTTCTCAATAAAGAGGGCATCATACAAAGATGGTTAAAAATAGTGTTCAATTGACGAAAAGTGTTTATAACTAAATATTATACTGTAAATACTGAAATTTGAGCCAATTTCTGAATGATTGAGGGGAAGACTGAGGTCATGATTAATCAGCCGTTACTAGCCCTCGCTCAAAAATTATAATTTGATAACAATAAAACATTGATTTAGGACTCCAAGTATTTCTCGTGTATGATGAAATTTCGCATTTGGTTGTGGAAGTTTTGCATCGCATTGTTGGATATGAGTAGTGCAATACGTCCCCAGGGCTTGCGATCGTGGATGCCTCTAGTTCTTCTTTAGTATCGCCTTGGCCTTGAACTTTCATGCATTGGCTTCTCTCACTTGGCACCTTTCTGACTCTCCCTTGGTTGATAGTTTTCCAGTTCGAGACAATCGTCTTCGACTCCGAAGACGAGTTATGATCCTCCTGTCTCCGTGAGAGGTTACTCTTCTATTATTATTATCGCCACCATTTACAAGGGCAAAAATTCCCGTGCATTGAAGACCTCGAGGTCTTAACGCAATAAATCTTTCGATTATAATTGGGAGTTCTGAAATGCGACAATTTTTCTACTAGAGCAATATAATTTTCGACATTAAAATCCCAATGCGGTATATTGTTCGGGATTTGGCATTACTATCCAACAAATTGTGAACGACGAGGAAAAAATGCCCGTCTTAACTCCAAAAAAACCAGGACCAACGAAAGATTGTTTTTTTATGCATTACTAGTTAGTTTTAGAATTTTTATTTGTCGAAATAGAAACGAAATCCTATTTTTCAACGTTATACAACCATAGGTTCTTACTTCAATGTATACGTAGTAGATGGATGTATTTTATCGCCGAAAAGTCAATTCCGGAACGGAAGTGAATTCGGAAAAAATTCTTAGTAGTATACTCAGAATCATTTCCTGATAAGTGTCTATGTCGTCTATTGCCTGTGGTTAAAAAATGACAACTGCCATATCTCTGGGAAATATAAATGAAATTTTCAGGAAATGTTCTCAAGTCATCGATTATACTCATTCGAAGTTTTGTTATTTTGATTTTCACAGGCCAAAGAGCCAATATTTTTGAACGGTTGAGGTCTTAAAATGTTAGCTAGATCAACCAGATGACGCTCAATATTTTTATCGTTTGGCCCACACTAACTTAACGTTTGGCGAACCGTTTGTGTCTACGGTAAGAGCTTCATTAGCTATTTCACAAGAGCGAATTTTGTATTTTGATTTTTATAGACCGCGAAAATTAATGTAGTCGAAAAATTAAGGTCTCGAAATATTTGTTACGCCGGGTTAATGAAGCATTTTGGTTTATTATTCAATAATAAAACATTGATATCGCTCAAGATGAAAAAATTTCTATCTCCTTCAAAATTTGATGTCTCTCGTTTCAAGGCATGTAGAATCCGTGTATTCAATGAAAATAAAAATCTGTCTGCCCGCCATCGACACTTTTTTGAGGAACTATAATAGCTAAAGTCTTGAAATTTGCACCAAAAATCATTCTTGCTCTGGTTATGGCTCAATTATTTAGCCTATTCGTTCACTCAATTTTAAGGGTATTTTTGTGGAGTTTCGAGGATGTGTGTTTGGTACCATTTTTATAGATTTTTGAACGCTGACTCGAATGAGATTATAATAGAGTCGATAGATTCAATTGTTCACGAGTTATCGTCGCTTTTGTGTTATATCTTCGAGATGCTTGGGAATTTTCATTGATGGTACAACTCAAGAATTTACTCAGCTATAAAGTCGTTCCATACTCAACGGAAGGCTCATAAAACATTCTCTTCAGCTCTATCGTCAGGCAAATAATTCAACTTTTAATTAGATGCATGAAAAAATAATAATTGAAATTAAGATTTGTGACACACGCCTTACTTCCGCTTAATACAGAATTTCGTGCGTTTTACAGTCTTCTCACTAGTGTTTTCGTAACAATGTTGTATCGTTCTAAATTTGCTACCTTCGGATAAGTTTCTCGATTTTATAATTGGTTATATCTGTCTGCCGACGTAAACATAGAAGTACTGATGATCTATGCACAGCATCGGTTTGGTATCAATTTCAATTGATATTTGAACGCTGAGTAGAATGAAACCGTAACGGAGTCAAAAATTGTACATAGTTTTCGATTTTTAGTAGCTTTTCTGAGCGATTTTCTTCCTTTCAGACACTGCTGTTCATCAGATGTATATTTTAAAGTGAAGATTATATGTGCTTTTGTGTAATCAATTGGCCCAGCCAAATTTATTTCGACGAAACATGCCGAAACGTTCGAAAGAATTATATTGTGCAACTAGTGGCCAAGGACATGCTTCACTGGACAACGGAAGGAATAATCCACCTGAATGTATCCTCGCCAGGTGTCTTAACAAGAACATTCCTGGCACAGAAGAAGCCGCTTTTCTCCTTTTTACGATGCACTCGCTGTGCATTCGAGCTACCTCAAGGCAAAGTAGTACAAGCTCCAACCTAGCGCCTTGTGGGTTACAAAACGGCAGCAAATCATCCAAGTACGCAGTTGAAGTTTGCAAGAGCTGGAAGGCAAAATCGTCTGCGAGGATGACTGACAACTCTGGTCTCTTGGTAGGTCGACGACGATCAGGACGAGCGTCAGCTTTGCAGCGGACTATTATTAAGTATGAGGGTTTTCATATTTGGTTTGCAAGAAGTTAAAATTCTGTTAAAAAAAAAATAAATGAATAAATAAAATATTTGTACGGTTTTGACATGAGTTAATTTTTTGCAGGACTCGAAATAACTGATAATAAATGATAACGTTAGGCTCCAACCGAAACCAAGTTCGTGGAGCTCGAGATGGATAAAGATCATTAATGTCTCGACTGGAAAAGACACCCAAGAAGGCATTGTCAACCAAAATTTCTCTGATTTCCCTGGTAATAGCTCTGGACGTCCTGGACCAACACAAGAAAAAAACTTCCGAGATTAGCTGAGCAACGATCGTTTCGAGATTCCTTCAAACTCCCTCCAGACCTAGACAATCCTGTCATGCCAATTCTATCGAAGATCTGCGGACAAAGGACGTCGTGTTTTCGATCCACCAGCTCCATACACGTCCGTGTCCAATCAAAAATAGCATCAACTTCTTTCCCGTCTCCGATCTTCTTCATGATCTACGTTGCCTTTTGATGTGGCACAATAAAAAGATATTGCTCGCGATAAGCTGCTAAGATACAGCTGGACCGTAAGAAAAATTGACTTTTTGGCAACATTCCATCGACTGATTTTTGATTTTTTTGTTATTAACTAACCATATTTTGAGACGAGTTTGCAATTCGAAATTTCGCGTTTGTCAATTGTGCGTTGATAAATTACTCTGATTTTGAGAGAGACTTACCTACTTCTTTGTGGCCCTCTTCCTAAACAACGTAATTTTTGGACTTCAATGCGAGAATTTAAGTTTTCTTCCGCATTGAAAACGGATTTCCACTCCACGATTGGCTCATTCGCAGCCGGAAATTATTCGAAAAGTATAAAATTACATTAAATCCCAATTTACTCCAAATTAAAATCTCTTTGGAAATTCTTGAAACCAAAACTACAAATAATTCTCGACGCAAAAAAATACTAAATAAAAAAAAATCACGACGGCAAAATTTCTCAAGCGAAGGACATAATAGAGAGTAATTTTCTCGCGCTGTACACTTTGAAGATGTAACTGTAAACGTTTTGTAAAGGAAAATCGCACCTCGCGGGAGTTCTGTTCGAGGAATGCGACAATGTAGAGCGTACAATGCAAAGTCTCTACAATTTACCAACTCGGCGTTGAGATATTATTCCACCTGTTATAAGAATCCGAAGATAGGGAAGGATAGGAAGAGCGTGGAAAAAATTAGCGGTATATTTTCCACGGCGTCGTCTTCTCATGGCAATAGAAGTTCGAAATTCTTAGGCCTTCGTTGAGTGGGAGTCCAGAAACCGTCGAGCCTTGTTGCGAAGTGGTCTAGGGATAGCAAAAACCGGCTGAAAAGAGTAGAAAAACCGCGGAATAAACACTGTTGGTCGCAGACACGGACAATGGCGGCGAGAATGTGAATTGAAGCGGGAAATTTTCTCCCATCGCCGTTCGCGCATGTTCGAACAGGTTCCCGATGTTAATGGCGGTTACGATTCCTTCCGTTCCAAGGTCCATTGGTTCCAAATTAAGCGATTTTCGGCCATCGAACGCGAGTACGAATGCCGTTAGATTGCTCGCCAAATTATATGGACTAATCGTAATAAAAAAATTAAGTAAATGGAAAAAGTTGGGAAATTCTATAATTCGTTTGAAATTCATATAAAGCAGAGTAATTGTTAATTTTTTAGATTGTTTCATTTTGAATCGACATTCAATCACGAACCATACTGCGAAATGAATATTTTCGCTAATATTCTACTCGAATTGACCTAATTTAAATTGAGTAAAGGTTCCGAGGTAACCTTTGTTCGAGTTTTTTATGCTTCTCTTCCACACTCGATTGTCGTTTCGGTGACTAACGTGTGTTTACATCACAAATAAGCCTCATTATTGATTCTCTGAAGCTTGCGAGTAATAATAGACGGTTTGCAGAGTATTCAAAGCCTCCTTATTGGTCCTTGGACGACGTTCAGGTTTCGAACAGTGTGACCTATGACTTTAAGGCAAAACGGCCAAAGATAGCGCAAGGTAGTCACTTTACGACCTTTCATGCGACTGTATAATAAATATTCATCCGCGCGAGCAAATTGTGTTTCTTAAAGAAGAAATACCGAGACGAAAACCACTTCGGAACTACGAGAGCGATTGGCTTCAACAGGACAAAAAGAGTCGACGAAGAGGAGACAAAACGCTTCATATTCGTTCGCTAACGGTTTTTTATTTTCTGTGTACACTTCAAAAGGACCTTCTATTCAACAGACGAGTTAGCTCAGGTGTGCGTTTCATTACTGATTCAAAACGCATCCAGACTTTGAAAGAGCGTGATTGGAAACGTGATTACTTTCAATAGTGCCTCAGCTAGAGAAGGTGTGCGACCTCTGACGGGGGAAACGGTCGATTATTTATCTCCAAAAATCTGTATAGTTTATAATTGATATTTGTCATTCTACATAATAACCGACATGAAAAAAATAAATCAATCGAGCTGAAAAACTTTTATTGTGAAATTTTATTACTGTGATCAATTGCTAATTCTCAAAACGATCAGTATGGTCTGCATGGATCACATAGAATTCCTATGTTTGAGTCTGGTGACATCTATAACAAATTATAAAATCAAGAAGATCATTCAAAGGCCGCAATTCAATATTGTTACTGAAAAACTAGCTTACTGAAAAAACTAACTATACCCCAAAACCGGAAAACACGCGAAACAGGTTAATAACGTCGAAGTACTGTGTGTGAGCCCCACTATACAAGATACTTTTTGTGTAATAAGATTATTTTGTAGCACGGAGACCCGAAAATAAACATGGAATTGAAAAACGCTGAGGTAAAATAGCTGAAGACGCAAATTGCGTGAAAGTACGGTGTGTGACCCGAATGATAAAAATCAGGCGTCATTCACTCGCTGTAACAAGAACACTTCAAGACCTTCAGCGTTCAAATGTATTGGAAAACTCCGTAGCAACTATTGTAATTTAATAATTTTATTTTTCTTAATTTTTAAATTAAAATCTAAATTTTTCGCCATAGGTATAGTTGAAGATAATGTTTGATGACCATTCGAACAAGTATAGAACGGTTTTTATCACTCCAAAAACATTCGGGTTATACCCATGCCAAATTTCTGAAAAACTCGAAAATTCTACACAAAAGCTGCCATAGCTCGAGAATCAATGAAGCTATCGACCCCGCGATGGTCGCATTCGATTCAGCGTCCAAAAATCTATAGAAACTGATACTAAATACACCATTTTCTAAAGAATGTTGGAAAATAGGAATCCCCAAAAATACTCCTAAACTTGAGGTAGCGATTGCAACAAAAGATAATTTTACACATTTACTTGGAGCTCAATTTCTGAAAAACGGAAATATGACGACTCTTGACCAAAGACCTACGGACACAGGCGCACAAAAACTTGTTCGGAAAGTGTTTCTGAGTAAAGTTCCCAGAAAATTTTTCCAAATTCACGTCCTTTCTGAATTCGACTTTTCGAACGATCACAATACTTCCATTCACTACGTAATCATAAAACTGAAACAGGATGAAGTTTTTTGTCCAAAAAACGTTGCCACTTGCTGGCTTGCGGTTTCGCCAAAGTTGAAATTTGTCGACCGCAAATACATTCGACCGGTCCGCATATGTTTCGACAATGGCTCGGTCAAATTTGGCCTCTGTGGGGCAGATGTTCTTTGAGCGGATGTTCCTGTTCGTGAAGAAAGAAGCGTAATTTGGCGCTCAAGGTCAGAGTCAAAAAGGGCCTTCGATTCGAAATAAAACGTAAAAATCAAAGCATCTGCAGGGGCTTAGGGACTTGAAAAGTTTCGGAAGAGAGCAGGTGCATTTTTTGATTTAGGCAGTTGGCCCGGAGGCCAAGAGTCGACGGATGAGATAATCTGGACAAAGGATTTTCACTGCGCATATATCTTGAGGTTATTATTCGGGGAAAAAAGTTTCGTAAAACTGGCGAAAGAGAATTTGAAATTAACGAGCAGCTGGCCACTTCTGTATTGCAACATTTTCGTTCGAGGGATAATAATTGAAGGGCCAGTTGGTCATCTTTTCTGTAAAAACGAATTTAAGATGGATTTTTATTACAAAGCGCACAGGAAAATGAATTACATTAGTAAGGAAATGTAACTGTGTTGACAGCTTTAATGGTTCTCAAGTAGTTGTAAATTGTTAGAAAAATATTTGCGAATTCGAAAAACTCACCTATGTATATACTGGAGCATATTATAAAGTTTTATTGCGTGCGTTTCATGTTTTTTCCAGACTTAAACGTATGAGTTTTTTTTTACTTCGTTATTTCAGCAGCGGTTCGAGACTTTGTGAATAAATGTTTTTCCTATACTCGTTTGGCGGACACTTTCCAGCTAAATCGATTGGGAATCAATTTGACTTTATACTTGACAAACTTGCGTTATTTCCAATGCTTTGGCTCTTATATCACCAATTGAAGTAGCGGACGTGGAATTAGGCGGGTATGAAATATGCGATGTTGCCAGCTCTCTCGACAGCTGTCGATTTGAAGGGTATTCTTGGCAACAATGGGCGGCCGAATTTGCCACTAATTGGCAATTTGAGGGCAGAACTAGCCAGCACTTGATTCGTTAGGACTAAAGCAGGGTCTCAGGTTTCCGTCTATGCGTTTTCGTATCTGCGTTTACATTCATGTTGGCTCGGTGATAGCATTCCCGCGTCGGGTAGTCAACTGAAATGCAGAATTCATTTCACGGATGTCTGTGATTTCTGCTCAAGTGCTGCAACTCTGCGGAAATGTCCATCCTCCTAATTTAGTGTCTGCTCATATAAATGCCATTCGCATTTGTTGGGCTCAGAAATTATTACAATCTGGTGATGATAATATTAAAATGATTCGTTGGTAATTATGAGTAATTAACCATAGTATATGCTTCTTCTCCTTGTCGTCGCATTTGTATGTCCAGGATGATAGTATAATGTTTTGGGGCGATTTTGGTTCAGGGTTTATCGGTGTATAGGTGTCATCGCCGCTATAAGTAAAATTCGCTCGATTTTTAGGCTATTTTCAAAGAAACAATTGAATGACGATTTATTTTTCAGTTTTTTCATCAGCAAAGATCATACGTCTAAAACAATCTACAGATTATGATTCATTAGTTCACTTTTGAATTTAAAATGTCACCATTCCCATATAATTCATCAATATTTACACCAAGTCTCCCAACATGGGCACCAATATTTTCCTATTATCCATAGACAATATCGGTTATCTAATGTTCGATTCCTTCAGCGCAAGTGACGCCGGTTGATCTCCTCGCAGTCAAAGATGGCGGCCCGGGGGCCCTTGACTTTGTGCTCCGTCGCTCCCGTGCACTTCACCTGAAGACCGGGAACCGGGCGACCCGAAGACGAAGGAACTTGAGGAAAGGAAGTACCTGAAGATCCTAGGGGTAGGAGGACCGTACCTGGCCGAGTGCCTTCACGGCGGCGTCTCCAGCGGTTTCCCCCACTGCGCGTTCCGTTCCAAGCGGTACCCCCTCGGGCCCCACTGAACCTCCTCGTCAACACTGAGCAACCTTGGCCACCGAACAACGGTCCTCCGGTTCAGCCGCTCAGTCCGGTTCTGCCCTTGCGCCGAGTTAGCACCGGCGGAGCGGCCAAATTCGTGCGATTTTTTGTGGAAAATTTTTTAACCATGTGATTTTGATTTATTATTTTATTTTTTACTTTCAACTCAACCGTCGGAAGAAAACCGTTCTCGAGGAAAATTCGAGGGGGAAAATAGAGACAGTGACTTTTCGTGACGTGCGCGAAACGCGAGTGAGCGATGCCGAAAATTTTCTTGATCAAAAATCGGCTGCAACAGCAGCAGCTGAGGTTGCTCGAGGCTCAGAAAAGTCGCGAAGAACTGAGCCCACCCGGTTCACCTGAGCCGCTATCGTTGATCGTCAATAAGAACAACAATGGTGAGCGATAATTGGCATTAACTTTTTTCGAAACTTTAAATTGAAAAATATTCCATGTTTTTACAGACGAGGAAAAAATGAGAATGAGAAGAAATAATGTTTAGCTCAAAACAAGGGCCGGTTGTGCCAAAAATTCGCGGTCAAATCAATCGCGTTTAGTTCTCATCTAGATCAAACGGTGATTTGTAAAATTCATCGTTCTCGCATTGATTGTGGTTTATTGCGGGTAAATCCGTTCACTCGGTAAACTGCGATAACAACGATCGCGAATCAAAATAGTATAAAATCGTTTGCGGAATCAGCTCCAAGAAAATCACAGGCCGATTAGGGAATCGAATTATTGAGCGCCTGTTGATCGCTAGAACGGACTAGTCGAGCTAATCTTTGGAAAAATACCCCCTCTACTGGGATGATAATTTTCCATTTTTCGACATGCTCCCTTTCAAGAAATTACAGCGGTTCTTTTAGTAAATTATGCGAGCTTATATATTAGCTCAAAATGTACTATCCGTCTTTTTTTACTCTGGATGGAGGAGGATTTTTCTGCGACAGATATACGTTTTTCGAGGGAAATCTAGATTCATTATGCCATACAAACGACAGACCAAGAAACCAAAGTCGTTTTGCGGAATTAAAATGCGTTTGGGGGTGAAAGACGATTTGCCGAAATCTCGGAACCAGCCAAACGGCTCATCAGAAAGATGCTCAAGTGTTGAGAAATACGAGTAATATGGAGAACGTCCCGAGTTTCCGATTAACCTATACTAACTTCAGAGGTTCGGTACCAAAAAATGGATATATTTTAGTCTTTGGTTTTTGTTTGCCCCAATTTGTTCGCTTATCATATTACTTCTGTTTATGCGTCAACGTGAAAAACCAAGCGACGCATTTAATATTTTTCACTCGTGAAAAAATCGAAATTTGAATAATGAAGCACGTGCTTTTCCCCACGACACGCATCAAAGAAAAGAAAAACGCTGCAAAAAATTGTACAGTGGTTTATTATTCCGTTGCTTCAATAATGATTTAAGAAAATTATCCATTTGTGAAAGTAATTATTCCTAATATTTGTGAACGTTCCCACCTGACATCACATTGGTAACTAGAGGGAGAACTCTGCAGCAACTGTTGTCATTTTAATCATTTTTATTTTTCTTACTTTTCAAATTAAAAGCTAAATTTTTCGCCTAATGGTACAGTTGAAGAAAGGTTTGACGAGCATTCCAATGAGTATAGAACGATTTTTTTAGCTCCAAGGATTCTCGAGTTATAATGCCCAATCGTGAGAATCTCACAAATTCAACTCAAAAGCCTCGAGAACCTAAAAAGCTTGCTACCCCGCGATGGTTTCATTTGATTCAGCCTCCAAACATCTATAGATATTGCTTCTAAAAACCCCTATTTCTGAAAAACGTTGGGAAAAACGCATTTTCTTTCGCTTTAAGCCTCCCCAAAAATACCTTCAAAATTGATTTAGCGATTTGGTCAAAGAATTGAGCCATTGTCAGGCCAAGATTGATTTTTGGTGAATATTTCAATATTTAGCTTTTATGGTTTCATCAGAACGCGTGGATGGTGTACGGCGGACTGACAGAATTTTTTAAATTGGATATTCGGATTCTGCATGCAACGTTTTCTCGCAACGTAAAACTCAAAATTTGGTGGGGGTGTTATTAATTTTTTTTTCTTGGGCGTTTACAATGGTTTGTTATCGAATAATAAACCAAAAGGATGCTAGAAATTCGAAAATCGATTTTGCCCTATTTTTCTGCACGCTCAAAGGCAAACCAATATCGTAAATAACTAAAAATTCCAGAGCTTTCCATTTGAGACGTGGAAGCACGTGGTGTGACACTAGAGGAAGTCTATTTTCTCTGAGACTGTTCGAGGTAAAGATGGTGAAACAGTTTGGAGGAGGAATATTTTTGGGGTGAAATGGACGTAAATCGAACCTTGAGATAACACTACGAACAATGTTCGACGAGGGATTGTCAAAAATATAATGAGTTGAGAGTAATGAGGTTCTGGCTTCGTTTGGCACTCCGATCCGATTTCAAGATAATTCCGAAGGTATTCAGACTGAAATTTCGCATTCAGACGTCGAACAACGGCCACTGGCCTCATCCTGACCGTACATATTAAATAGGCTGCGATCCCTATCTATCAACGGTTGTTATTATCGAGATTGGCTCCAAGCGATTTTCCAGTTCGAAGATTGGAAATAGGAATATATTTGTGGACTTATTTGTTTTCGCTGTAACAAATTTTACCCAGCCGGTTCGGCTCAAAATGTGCGAAGAGTAGAGTTCTTCGGAATGAAAACCACATTCTATGAGTTTTAACTCATAACTCTAAATTGTCTAGTTGGTTCTCGCCCTTATCGCAGTACGAATATTTTTTTATCAGAAAATCCCCATCAAGTATTAAGGTGCGTTATTCGGAGTGCTCCAGATGAACGCTTTTTTACAATCGTGGAACACAGGTAGCGGTTAAGGAGACTATCAGGAGGCGGAGTTAATATTCAGCTTTATTTCTATTAATTTTCTTCATCCGACTATTCATTTCTCTGAAAGATCTCTTCCGTGCCTCGAGAAATTTGTCATTTCGGGATTCCCTCTGAAGGCCTCTTGTCCCTGTTAGCGTACGTACAAGACGCAGTGTAAGCATTGCCAGCCTAGACTGCGAAGGTATGTCAGAGGACCTATTTTGGGAACATTCAGCCTAAAGGGCATTTGCTAATAATGTCGAATCTCCAGGTAGAAAGTATTCCGAATGTTTCTCATTATTTATACCTCTCGGTATAATCTTCGGTTAACTAACGACTCTCCTCCGATTGACGACACGTTTGAAATCGAGTACGATGACCTAAAAACGGGCGGCCTAACGATTTGCAACCCCTACTCTTCGAGGCATACATTGCTCGGATACCTATGACTCAGGTATGAGAGGGGCGACAGCCCTAAGAGCAATTAACATCCAAATGAGCCCTTAATGACTTGATTGAATTCACTTTTATGCGAATATGAACTGTCACGTTTCTGTCAGTCTTCATACAGTTGTTGAAAGTGTCGAGTGTCAGTGCCTTCCTTGGATTCTTGCAAAGGGCTTCATCACAACGGTTGGTTTGTCGAATTACTGCATGCGATTTGATGGTTCGTGGGGTATTTTTCTTGTTTCTTCGGTCCTTTGGATGTCATAAAATTATCATGGTCGATTTCAAGCCTGTTGAATTAGTCAAAGTCAGGTGACCGAGATTCTGGTCTATATGAGCGGAGGAATTACCATTGTTATTGATTTTACAAACATAAACTCCTCCAATGCTACGCGTTTCAAAGACGGTTGCAAGCCATACACGAATGTTCCCCTCGAAAATCGCCACTTGGGATGATTTATTTTTAAAATTCATTTGTGTTGGTCATCGTTCGCAAACGCAATAATGATTCGGGGAAGAATTTGCGTGAGTGTTCCAAACTGAGCTCAGCCAAGTGATTTATCACAAGCAAAGGAAGAAGAAGGAGTTCGCGAGGAGATGCTCTAGTTTATTAATAACTACTTAGCTTTTTACTAAAGACATTTCACCTGACAGTGAATCTCTTGTATTTTTCTTCAACAAATTAAAATACCGAAGTAGAACGCGCTGCATCAAATGCACGCAGTGATTTTCCAAGTGAAAGATCGTTGGTGAATGGCCAGCTATGATCTCATTTATTAAGCAGGGTTTTATTTTCTTGTTCCTCCTCATAAATATTGGCACGAAAATGAATTTGACGACGAAAAACCAGATAGAATTTATATTTCATTATTTGCATTGACCATAGCACCTTGAAATTTGAAACAACGTGAGCGGAAGTTGAAACCTTATATTGTAATTTACGGCCTTGGGCTTCTTGGCGACTCCGTGGAATCGCGTGTGATTTTAATGGTCGAGCAGAGCGAGTTAATCTTTCATTTAAAAATCCGTGAGCAGATTGGTAATAAATTATCTTTTGCTCAATGTACAGGAAATAACCTGATCGTAAGAACGTCTGTGTCTGGAGCAAAAACGCTTAAAGACCATTTTTCATTGCAGTGTCTTTGTTGGAAATGTAAGATTATCACTGTAAGAAAGGAATTCCCTTCACTCAAGTTGCAAACACGTCTCTCTCTTAGTAAACAATTTATTCTAGATAAGGCGCCCTGACAAATCGTTCGGATTGTCTCCTTATCTTCATAATCGTAATTAACGTTATACATTACCAACAAAACTTGATAGTAGTTTTCGGGCTGTGACGCGTTCACTGAAATTTTCCTATCGATAATACCACCGAGTGCTATTGCTGATGTAATCTTTCGTTATAGGTAAAAGGCTGAAAACAATTTCAGTTTTCCTTTGATCCTTGCGTTTGTGAGAGATAAGTTCATTGCCAGCCTGAAAGTAGGCTATTTCGATGCAGTTTTTATGGTAAGTTTGCTCAGTTATGAATAGCTACAGTTGATCCACTGATAGCGTTAGAATTGTACTGAGATGTTGACCATAATATAGTAGAATCCTTCATTACTTTCCATTTCTTTTTTTTTTTCATTTATTCGCTCTCGATAAAGTTTGTTAGCTATTCTCTTCTCGCGCAGCTTTCGGTTTTGTACAAATCCATATTATGAAGAACTCGGTTGTCCTCTCAAAAGTGAAACGTTCCCGGGAAGACGTCACTTGGAGATGTTTGCTGTTGATTTAGGGGAAGAAAAGGCTAGCTATGGAAGCCGAGTTCACTTTCGAACCCCCGAGGGACTTCCTTGGGTTTCTAGTTACTAACAGAAATACCGTTATTTTGTCTGCCGGGCCTAGAAGCGAACACGTGTTGGCAGGTTGAAACCTACGGCGTAAATTTGAACTGCATTTGTTTCTTATGAGGTGCAGCCATCCGTTTTCTATTTTCAACTTCAACACAAATAAATGAAAACCTTCCAATATTCGAACGGGATAATAATTCCAAAGTGAAAAACAAAAATGAGGTTGAATTATAAATTAATCTGAGTGTTAACCTTTGAGGTATTGATAGAAACTAAAATTCATCTTCCCCCTCCGTTCGACTTTTCATGTGACAAAAAAAATTGAACATGTAACAACTAAAAATAAAGTCAAAAATTTCAAAAACCGTTGGAAAGATGGCAGACATTGATTCCGATGTTTCGAAGATTTCTTTTAGATCTGTTTACTAGAAAACGGCAGTGAGTATCTAGCAGTGGCGCAGGTTGTCTCTTGAAGGATAACGTATAAGGCATTTGAACTTTTCTTCGTGACCCCTTCAATGGTATTGCCGACCAACTGGTACGTAGGCAGTTGGCATCACTTGGCATGCCATACCTTACCGATTTTGTGTCAAGGGAATCGCCCTCTCGCTTCTCAACTATTCCTTATGCGTCTTCGCTATTTTCTGTTTGGTACTTTTGAAATTTCGCGTATCGCCTTTGAGAACGTATCTTTGTTTAATATTCAAACGCTTCGGAAATACTCGAGGCTTGACAATCACAAGTGCTGTTGTCTTCAGGCGTCGTTAATTGGAGACCTTCGAATAGCTTTTGAACGTAGCTATCATGGATGAACTACAAATCTCTCAGGGAAAGATAGCCGCTATTTTATTGCCCGCAGACGAAGCTTGACGGTTTCACTATCCTTTGCCTCAACCGTCCTTGACTCTAAGGAAATGAGAAAATCTCATCTTGGATGTATTCTGCGCTATTTTTGAACTGTGAATCAGTAGAGAGAGAATAGATATTTTATTCGCCCAGCGTAACGAACGAATGTATAAAATTGGTGGAATTCAAGATTTCCGCGGGCCTAAAACATTCGTTAGAAATTGATAAAGTGGTAGGAATTTGGTAATAAAATGGCCATCGATTATGGGATACTGTATTCGAATTTGACCAACCCGGCGAAACACTGCGATCGCAAAACGACTTTTTATTCAAGATAATTGGAGTCCAGCTTTGAACTTGTATGAGAGCGGATCGTGAAATCAGTGAGTTAAAGCTTAGCGAGTCGCGTCTATTGTGAGGGTCGACCACAGAGGGTTGGAATTCCACCTGTTACGCTCCCCTTAGATGCTCAAGGCTCCCCCTTTTGATAGCCAGCACTGCTTTACAATACTCGACCATCCGAACGATAAAAACAACGCCCCAAACCCTTCTGTCTCGTTGATCAGGTGCACCAGATCTAAATGGAGTCTCAACAAGTGCACACGAGGCTCCCTTTAAGAGCAGCGATTCTTAGCCTTATTTTGGTTTATTATTCAGTAATAAACCATTGTAATCGCACAAGAAAAATCATTTTCTTACCCCCTCAAAATTTGATGATTTACATTTCAAGGCATGTAGAATCTGAATATCCAATAAAAAAAATTCTATCCAACCGCCGTCAACGCTTTTCTGACGAAACTATAAAAGCTAAATTCTTGAAATTGGCACCAAAAATCAATCTTGGCCTGTCAATAGCTCAATTCTTTAGCCAAATCGCTACCTCAATTTTAAGGGTATTTTTGGGGCGTTTTGAGGGGGAGAAAATTCGTATTTTCCAACGTTTTCCAGAAAAAAGGTGCAATTGGTATCAATCTCTATAGATTTTTGGAATGAGACCATCGCGGGGTCGATAGCTTCATTGGTGCTCGAGTTATCGCAGCTTTTGTGTTGAATTTGGGAGATTTTCAGAAATTTGGCATGCGGTTATAACTCGAGAGTTCTTAGAGCTATAAAAATCGTTCTATACTCGTTGGAATTGTTGTCAAACAATCTCTTTAACTGAACAGCTAGGCGAAAATTTTAGCTTCCAATTTGGAAATTAAGAAAAATAAATACATATAAATTAAATATGAATTATTATTATTAAAAGAATTATTAAAATAGAAGAATTAGAAAGAATTATTAATTATTATTAAAAGAACAGTATTACTAAAAGTAGGAAGTTTCCCTTATAGTTACCAATCAGTTTTTCGGTGTGATTGTTCACAAATGTTCGTAATAATTACTTTCACTATTCTTAAATTATTATTGAAGCAAAGGAAAAATACACCACTGAACAATCAATTATTTGCAGGATTTTTGTCGAATAAGTCGTTTTGAAAAACCTGTCAAAAGTATTGGTATATTTCTTTCGAAGGACCTCTGAACGCAGGTCACGTTGTAATGTGACTTTTAATGAAATTATATTAGTACTACCTATCTATTTTTATCGCCCAATTTACCATTATTTATTGCATTTAACCGAGCCAATTTTTTACCAAAGAATTCTATGGGCAGTATGTTTGAGGAAGATCCAGACGAAATGCTTTACGTCGTTTCCCACGAGGGCGCTAATAACACGATTCTCTCGTCGGAAGATAGTCGAACGCAGGTATACGGACAACCCAAGAGAAGAAATCAAAGGAAGCCGCACAAAAACAAACATAGTAAAGCAGTATAGTAAATCATACTTATTCTCACTTCAATGAAAAGCGAGCGTTTGCTATGATTTCTGCACCAGATTCACTTTTGACAAGTCCTTCCAACTCAGGTAGAGCTCAGTTATTGAGAAGTTTCGGCCAAAAAGAATGTGTAGACCATTCTAAGAATTTTACCGCTCCCGGAAAATTGTGCGTACTGTGAATCGTGTAAAGTTCCTCCAGGAAATTCTGATAGGTTAATTGATACTCTGTCAAATTTTTCACTGGTTCAAAATTAGTTATTGCAATACCACATGAGAAAAAAACCACTTCTCTTGCAGCTCTTACATTTCTAGACAGAATAAAAAATCGATTCAATCCGCGATAGCAAAATAGCAATATTTTATGGTGTAATTATTCTGCGATCGCTCTTTTTTTTCGCACCATTTTCTTTATCAGTGCTTAACTCCTTCACCAGAGAATAAGAGGGCATATTCCTCATAAAAGATAAATTTTTTTACCACATGACTAAGATCGGTAAACGAAGGCCCTCATTTCAGGCCTTGGCAACGAACGGTAGAAAATCTCAGTCGTGATCAGAGCTAACGAGTCTCAGGTAGAAAACAAAGGAGAGAATTGAAGAAGGGAGAGAGGAATATGAGAATAAAGCAAACGCTTCGAACCAGCTCTGTCACGACTCGGCCCACAAGGGATAACGCGTTCTTCTAAATTAGGAGAGACCTTTTTTGCTAGCTTGGATTTGTTGCACGTTAAAAGAGTCAAAAACAGTTCAAATCAGAATTTGTTCGCCGTCAGATTTTCCAGTCGTGAATCACTTGATGATCACTTGTTGACTGATGATTTTTGAGTTAAAGCATTCAAACTTTCTGCAGTGATCTGAGTAATTTGATCGATAAATGCATTAATGCATTATTTGGATTAAATTGCGTCGCAATTTGGAACAAAACAGCTTCAAAATTCAGCGCATTTTTCACATTAACTGGTCCTTGCAAATGCTGAAAATCTCTGCTTCAAATCTGCTATTTTGTCTAAAAATGTCTGCTATCCGGTCAAAGAATTCGACTGTTCTCTTATAAATCTATTAAAATTTGCATTTCTTACTATTAAAATTGAGATTTCCAATCGGACCATGAGCATATTGAGGCATGGCCAAGGTTAAGGTGCTATTGAAACGTTCTGCCCTTCAGATAAATCCTAATCGTTCAGTTTCGAGTCGAATCTTCTAGATCGAGGTCGCAGTTCCACGGACAGTGTCATCTTCATCCGTCGACGAAATAGCCTTATTCTCGGCCTTGGAATGGAAATGTTAAATGATCCGTGTCTTACCAGAAACACACTCTTGGGCGACCTTTTCCGCCCTTAATCGACCCAGGCCCATTTAATGCTTCCATTTTGCTACTTAAAAATCATTCGTCTTAGTCTTCATGAATCTATAGCGGTCGCTTAGTGGCCCGCTAGCTTTCAAAATCGGAAAATAATTCGAAATCGCCCTTAGGGTATCATTGAGCCACATCCGTCACCCGTCAACGACCTGAAGCAGAAGAAGAAATCCTAAAATGACATAAACATATTACGCTAATGGGGCTAGATCGTTTGGAAGTCTTCCTTTGTCTATTGAAAATATCATTTTCGAGGGAACAGTTTGCTCCTTCCAGTGTTTTACTTCTTTGTCCAACAGTTCAGCATTTCAGGTAACGCATAAAACATTCGTAACTGAGCATTCGAGGTTTTTTTTCTAGTCGAGTGGAGATATTCGTCAATTTATATTTGTTGCTCGTTTTCTTAATGGCTCTAGATAGCAAAACGGTTCAATCTCGCTAGGAATCACGGTTCTCATATTTATCTTCGTCATGCTTAATCTGGCCTAATAATATCTATAATCTATCATCGTTCCTAGAAATAAACCTAGGCAAAATAATTTGTTACCAGAGAAAAGAGAAGACTTTTGCATTTAAAAGTTCTTGAATACCCATAATTGAGTGTTCAATACTGTCAAATTAGAATTCTGACTTTAAAGATTGCCTACCCTTCCTTCGCGCTACCCGTGACAAGCGCTATTAACTAATTTTCGACCGAATACACATACTAAGAATAGCCATTCCCTAAGAAATGGCCGGCCGAGATTTCACACTCTGAGCGATGAACGTCCGTGAAATGAAACGAGGGCCAGAACGAGAACCAGTTTTGTCCAATAGCCGGCTCCGACTTTTGATTGAATCACTTGCTAAACTTGACCAAGGCTGAACGGGACCCGTTTAGCTAAATATCGAGAACTTGTATTTTGGATCGTGGAACTTGGAAAAAATAGCGTTTTCTTTCAGGCGATTACTTCGCTTCCAAGGTTGACTGACTGGACTAGATTCTGCTGTTTCTGGCTGTTAACAAGAATGTTACTATCCAAACAAGGTATTACAATTGTGGGTAACTGTTGGATCGAGCCAGAATTATCCGACTGCCTTGTCCTGACCTTGTTGCTTGTCACGACTTGTTCTGGCCGTGATGGGCATCTCAGGCCGAGAATGTTAACACCTGCAGTAGCTGTTATGAGATGCCGCTTGAATTTCAATCGGGTACCAAGAAGGAACGGTGCTACGTAACTCCGGTAGGAATCGACGAGTTACTGGGTTGCACTCGTTTTGTCAAAAAAAAAAAAAAAAAAAAAAAAAAAAAAAAAAAAAAAAAAAAAAAAAAAAAAAAAAAAATTTGATTTCGGTTAGCGAAAGTCTGAATCTTACCAAATTACCTAATTGCTGGACATTTGGGCGTTAACTCTGTTATGGTTTATTATTCAATAACAAACCACAGTAATCGCCCAAGAGAATAATATCTAGATGCCCACTCAAAATTTGATGCTTTACTTGTCAAAGCATTCAGAATCCGAATATCCAATAAAATATTGCTAACTGTAAGGGGAAAAGACTTAGGTACTTTGATCATTTTCATTATTTTATTGATTCTTAATTATCTAATTAAAAGTAAAATTGTTCGCCACGATACAGCTTAGGACAGTGCTTGAAGAGCATTCCAACGAGTGTAGAGCGTTTTTTACGGCCCCAGAAAGTCTCGAGTAATACCTTGCCAAATTTCTCAAAATCCCGAATGCGCCGCACCAATGTTGCGATAACTTGAGAACCATTAATGCTATCAACTCGGTTGTGGTCTCATTCGATTTAGCATCCAAAAATCTATGCAAATTGATACCGAACACACCTTTGTTCAGAAAAACCTTCGAAAATACGTATTCCCCCTCAAAACCTCCACAAAAAACACCCTTACAATGGAGGTAGAAATTTGGCTATAGAATTGAGCCATTTTCAGGCATTTATTTCTGGTGAAAATTTCAGTATCGTAATTTTTATTATAGTTTCGTCAGAAAATTTCGAGCGATCGCAATGCTATATTAATGAATAAGAAAATAAAATTTGTTCGGTCCGCCGTCTACAATTTTCAGAGAAAACTGTCATAAAAAAAACTGTTATACTTACAAGAAAAACCAATATTGACCTGATAACGGTCAATTCTTTAGCCAAATCGCTACCTCAATTTTAAGAATATGTTTGAGGAGTTCAAAGAAGGAATGATCCGTATTTTCCAAAGTCTTTTTGAGCAAACGTGTGTTAAGTATCAATTTATATACAGATTTTGGACGCTGAACCGAATCACGCCATAGGATTGATGGCTTTGACGGTTCTTAAGTTATCGCCACGTTTGTGTGGCATATACGAGATTTTTAGAATTTTGGCAAGATGGTATAATTTAAAATTTTCAAGAGCTATAAAAACGTTCGACAACTCTTGAGCTATATCGCTATAATATTGATCTGTTGTTAGGTGGGAACGTTCACAGATTTTCGGGATAGTTATCTTAAATCAAAATTGAAGTTTATTGCCAACTTAGCACTCTCTCAAAGCGTATTATAATTTTGCCAACTTGAAAAATATTTTTCAGCATTGAGGGTGTAAACTGATCGATCGTGATCAATGGTTTTAATATAATTCACTAATTTCCAATTGAATTCAATGAAGGAATGTTAATTTTATATGGAACCAATGACCACCATAGATCGTTGACTCCTGAGCAGGAACCGCGTCTATTTTCACGTCGTTTTGTAAATTCAACTGTTTTTCCAGCTAATCGACGTTTCATTGGATTTTATGATTTTATAATGATCGGGGAATTTCCTCTTGTGAATTTCTGCGCACGCAATTAGCGGTATGTTCATCATGGAGCCTCTCTCTAGGAGCCAAGGCCCATTAGGTTTCAGTACGAGGTTGATACTGTCATCTGATTGATGATGTTGATTCTACTCAATTAAAGACCTCCTGAAAGGTTGTGCGTGCGTAGATGGAGTTCAAAAAATGATTGAGGCAACTCCACTAGCTCTATGTTTATTTTCCCATTAATGTCGCACCTTATGCCCGATCAGTTGAAGGTTATCTCGAACTATACTCAAATAACCGTCGCTTTTTTTCATTTCTCCAACCGTTAAATACTCGAGCCGTGCTCAGTTTTCAAGTTCCTCCGTGGGACTTCTCCATTAACAAGGAGAAGGCTTCTCATTTGCATAAGTCGTATAAGGAATCGAACCGTGACACAAATCCTCCGGATTTCCTTCTTTTTTTCACTTCGCTCAAACTGTCTTTCATTGATGTCTGATCTGCGCCGTAATCAGACGGAACGAATTTGAATTCTGTACAACTCGAATGTTCCGAAGGTTTTTTTTTTAATTCTTTTTATACGCGTTAAAAATAAAATACAAACTAATAATGGAGTAGATTATTATGCTATTAGATTAAACATTCTGTCCGATTAGTATAACATTTTTCTTGGATGATGGAGATTAATTTTATCGATCCCACGGGAAATTATTGTCACTCATGAAAATTCATCACGATGGTGTCTGATCTTAAAAAGCTTGATTCTATAAAATTCGAGCATGATATATACTCTCGTGTTGTGAGAATTAAAATAGATAATTTACAAATATATAAATGCAATATTTAATACGATCGCTTCTGTTGCAGGTAAGCATTTTACTTCACATGGCGATTGCGTGAGTATTGTCACCAAAATTTATTAGATTTTCCTCCGGTTGGATTGGTTGGTTGGTTTCGTTCTTGATCGGAAACAAACGATTTATCCACCTTCTCGTTTGAAGACTATTGTCTAGAAATACACTGTCCCGATTTAACGTGGGCATCGCTAGTTCATTGTTCATTCTCAGCTGTGTCAGATGTAATCGTTCTTTTGCCCACACCGATCACGAAGTCGAAAAACGTTGGCGGTGTTCGAAAATCGAGCAAAAATCCATCGGGAACAGGTGCTCCGGAGTGAAAAGGCAGATGATTGTAACCCTAACCTTGAAGTCGCCATGTATTTAATTTTGATTTCGGCAGAGGCCCACCTGCTTTTGAAAGGCTTGGCCAATCACGTGGGCCAAAAATTTTTCGGCCTCTTCTTTTAACCTTTTTCCTCGTAATGTGGGCAGGTGCTTAGCTCGTACGTTCGATGTAATGATTCTTCAAGAGGGCCGCCCTTCGTTGGAAGTTATTATCGGTGGCTTAGCAAAAATAAAAGGACGCCCATCATTCACGGTCGTGTCGTGATTTTATTTTTGGGAGTCTCTCCGCAAACGGCAGCTGAGAATTTTTTCAACTTTTGCGTGACAATTGTAGTGCTGGAGATTTTTTCGCAAACCTGAAATTTTCGTTTTAATACTCAAGTCGCTTTAAAAAATACCTGCGGTTTTAATTTGATTTTTTTTAGCGACTTTGTAATTTGTTTGTTGCAACTTCGGTTGTGGAAAATGAAATAGGTTATTATGTTTAGCTCGATTTACCAGTTGTTTTTAACTTGAAGCCAAACCTCTCATTGAACGTGATTTGAATGGGCATTACAGAAATTAGCATTTTCCCTCAATTTCCGCGATGTTTCTACGCGCTTGAATTACAATAGAATTGAGCGTTTCCTGTTACAGCTGTACGAATATGTACTGGAAAAATGCAAATTTCCAACTACTCTCACGCTACGGGAATTCCTTTTTATTGGAGCCGTTACTTTTTTCAAGCACTGAATCGTTTTGGGATTGATTTGTATAGTTTGAGCGATTCAGTGTCGGTAATCGTCAGAAATCAACATTTTGAACGCTTTCGAAATTGATGCGGATAGTTGAGGACTCGAACACAGCGTTTTTTCACCTACAATGCTTATAATGACGATTTTAAGAATTATTGCCTTTTTTAATACGTAGATAAATATAATACATAATGACAACTTTTTTCTTCTCTGCTTATAATGACAACTTTTTCTTTTTTTTTTTTTAGTAAGTCCAAGGACTATTTTCACGGTACTTGCAATCAATAGCAATTAGTTTCCTGGACCGTTACTTCTTCCCCACTAGATTACTAACCTCGAAATGGCTGGAAATCCTTCACGGTAAATTTCAATCGAATCAGTTTTGTTCTTTGTTGAACACCTGCGGCCGTGCGATTTCCTACGGTCATTGTAATGAAATCATGACTAGTACTAGCTACTGGAACAGTTACTACAAGTGGCCTCGAACGAACGAGGAACGAGTCAATCTATGTCTTCTAAAGATGAACGATGATCATAATTATCTGTCCTGCTCTAGTTCTTATTAGTCATTATGACTTCTAGAAACGTGTATCAACAAATTTATGCGTACATGCCCTGCAAGTTATTCAAAATAATTCAAAGTGGCTTCATATTTAACTGCAGTTTGCAAAAACAATTCTGCATTTCATAGTTGATAATCTCAGCTTTGACTTAAGTCTTTATATTTTGAAAACCTGTTCTGCAGCTGTCAACGGGTAGTTTCTAGCCACTTAATACCATCTAACAAGGACGCGAAATCACCTTGAGTTTACTTTCCGGTCTCCTTCCAAAGCATTATCCACTTTCGAAGAAAAATCATTTCCTCGGCTCTTTTTATT
Source organism: Tupiocoris notatus (assembly GCA_037159825.1). Classification (NCBI taxonomy): domain Eukaryota; kingdom Metazoa; phylum Arthropoda; class Insecta; order Hemiptera; family Miridae; genus Tupiocoris; species Tupiocoris notatus. The sequence goes on along the minus strand of JASJUZ010000024.1, from coordinate 36,846 downwards.
GCGGAAACGGATAGCAGATGCAATAATTGACCTCCGAATAACAGAAACAATTTTCGCAAAAAAAAAATTAAACCCAACCTTTCTTCGTTTTCGATTTTAGACGGTATTTTTAATGAACGCAAGGAAACGACGAGCTCGTAATATTTTTTTCAAGTATACTTGTTTTTGGCCTGGCAGGATAATTGAATTCTGCTAACTGATTCGAATGCAGGATGGAGGCCCGATTGCGGGCGAACGACCGTTTGTGGCTTGAGGGGATCCACCTTCGATTAACTGAGACCTTGGAACCCGTGTTTTCTTCTTATTTGACCTTCCTGCCAAAAAATCTCAACAAGCCTCCTCGCTCGAAGCCGCTCGTTGTGAAATCAGAAATAAAACGAACCCAAATTGAACCGGCTATTCTATGATGAGAATTGGAAAACTCACAAAGATAACAAGTCCTTGTTAAAATTCGTATGATGACAAATGAATATGTATAACATGGTCGTGTTCTTATTTGGTTATAATGTTCAAAAACGAGATTTGAACGACCTAAATTTGCTTCTAATTGTAACCCTTTTTTCTTTTCTTTTCAATTGAAATTAGTTAGATTTTGTCAATTGTAATCCGATTGATAGGTATTTGACGATGGAAAAATTTAACTATTCTTTAGTTTGAAAAATACAAGTAGCTCTCGTAATTTCCTAATTTCCCATTCCTGTTTTTAGATCAACAGTTCAACCATTGAGTTGAGATCGCTCAAAGAAAACACTTAGCCCAACACTTTTTTATCTAAATTAAAGTGCCACCGTTTTTGAATCGATTGAAAAGCCGAATAAACGCGAACGAGGCCGTATCGAGGAAGGAAGGATGTAGTCGCAGCAGCTCTCAAAGTCAGGGCCCAAGGACGCGAAAGCCGCCGGTTCCCAAGGGGCTTGAAGCTGAACGGCTCGAAGAACCGGGTCAAGTTGTTTGTTCGGCAGTTTCAAGAGCACGGCCTGTCACTCAGGTCACACGTGTAAAAATTGAAGGTTCCAACCGATCAATTCGTACCGGCCATTGAAAAAATGTAATCATCGGTCGGTGAAGATGTATAAAATAATTCGACCATCAATATTGAATTTTTAGGTCTTTCAAAACCGTTCTGAGAAATTTTTATGTCGTATAATCGAATTCTTCAGTCGGCGCTTGATTTATAAATGATCAACTATTGAGCAATAGGCGGTCTATTTTCTTGTTTATTTCGCTCTTCTGCGTCGGAATGTAGTACAGTCCGTGGAAAGTAAAGGCGAAGCTAAGCTTTGATTCCTCTTCCCATAAATTAGCCGCCTTGGCCAGATTTGTGAACAGAAACCCGGCCGTAATAATTTCCAAACCGACGACTGGCGTTTCCTACATTGCTTAACCGCAATCCCAGCTGGTCTTTCAGGTGTTGTTTACTACCCTCGTTCTCAAACATCGAGCCTGGAAGGTTGAGAAATTTCCGAAAATTCCAATCGTGCCCGGATGGATTGTTGAATTATTTCCAATATTTTTATCTGATCAAGGCATCCTCGTATATCTTATGTTGAAACGCGTAATTTATTATTATTCGTCGAATTTAATAAAAAGCAACTAAGAATGAACTATAAATATAGTTATACCAAAATCCCTCCAACGTTGGGCTAATAACTTTATAGCGAGCCAAACAGCATCATTTTCTGCGGAAATATGCTAAAATAATAGTAGTATAATAAGAAAATAGTAATCAATAACACTAAGTAGATTTGTGACAGTGAAGTTCAAAGAAATTCGTAATTACGGTTTTTCAAATAAAACCCTCTTCTAGTTTCCAGTAAAAATATTTCCTTCGGAGGTATTCACACTCTTGAGTGAATTCTTTGCTGTTCGATATCCTAGAGTGGTATAAAAATAAATGTTTGGACCTCGACCTGGATGTCTCTAAGCCGTAAATGGTTCAATGATTGGTTTCCAAAACTTTGGCGCAATCAAACACGTGGAAGCCGTTTGGTCAACTCTTCAAGAAACATTCTTAATTTGGAATTCAAGCCTCTGAAATTGAGCGCCAAAATTTTCCAGATAAATATGCTTTAGCCAATGTGTAGCGTTCGTATTTATCCTCCTATCAAAAGAGAATCGAACACATTAGGGCCAATTAAAAGCACGCACATTGAATACAAAATAACAGCTGAGAGTGGCAGTGAAGAGTGAAGATGGAACCACTAGTCAACGGTTACCTAGAGGTGACTCTGCTTCGTAATAGGAGCTGAGACCGTGACGCTCAAGTTCTTCCCAAGGTGACCCCTCAGGAGTAGGAGGTGATGAAGGTAGGAGAAGCCGACTTGACTGCATTCCCAGCTCTGGCTCGACTGCCTTCTCACAGTATTCTCATCGACATCAGCAACATCCGTGCGGCAACTTCCCACATAAAGAGCACTTCCTTTCTATTACAATAAACATTCCCAACTCGAAAACGCTATTTTCCGCTCTAGGAGAGCTAATACTCTTACAGAAAACACTGCTACTTGCGGATTTCAAAATGGCCAATTTTCAAAACCGCTTCGGTTTTTGGCTGGTATTCATGAATACCTAACGCTTTTTAAGAAAAAAGCACAAATTGAAAGTTCCAACCGTATTTAGATCAATTCATTTCCATAATCGTTTAATCTGTTCGGTGAAAAGAACCATTTCGAAATTCTTGCTTGATTTGCTTTACTAACTCGAGCTCTCAGAATTACTATAGAAATCTATATAGACGAGCAAAAACGCTATTATCGATTAGAATAACAAGCTTCCAGAGCTGGAGGCCAAGACTTTTAATCTTCTTAATTATCTTCCATGTGATAATTTTGATGAGAATTGATTTGGAAAATTTTCAATTTCTTTAAGACCAGAAATGACTTTGAATAGCAAAAAACGCATTACCGTTGTCGCTGTTGAGATCAACTAGGCCAAAGACGTTTGAGCCTACAGAGCGGCCTTCATAATCCTCTAAAAGTCACTGCCACTGCCACTGACTGTTTTATCCGCTTTTAACTGATGGAAATAAATCTACAGAATAAATCTTCATAAAGTTCCCTTACTGAAACAATACTTAAAACTCACCGTTTCCCTTAGTTTATAGCTAAAATTGATTCGTTGAAACATAGGAAACTCGATTCATTTGGCTTGTTTTAGAAACGTTTCAGTGAAATTCAAAATAATGGCAAAAATGTTCGGATCTCTTTTTAACAAAGAAGATGATCTCACATTGTTCGGTCCTTGTTGTTATCGTTTCTAAGGACTTCGGGAGTAAAAAACGGCCGTTATTAGGGCTATGCGGTTTCCACAACCCAATCTAGTCGACCCTCGAAAAAACCCTCAAAAAGGTCAGAACTCGAAGAAACGACCTGCGAGTTTTTTCCGCCTTTTTTCTTGATTTTTCTCAATCTTCGAAATCGCCGGCCCTATTATTACCCTTGCTATTATCAGAGGCGGAAAATGATTGCGTGTCAGACGGTGGAGCTGAAAAAACGGCGAATAATGCCAGCAGAAAAGAAAGAGGTTTATGGACGTCATCATAGCGTTGCTCAAGGTCTCTGCCGTATAACGGCTGACTACCAATTCGCTAACTATTGTTAGACCCGACAGTGTTATGAGCGGTGCAGCTGATGTCTAACGACGCGTCTCGATATTGTCTCGATTTTCCGAGTCGCTTCAGTCTCCAACGCGTTCAAAATTTCTAAAATTGACGGAGCTTTAGATGAACAAAAGCTACATTGCCTTGATTTCGAATTCGTGAACTTGGTTTTAGGTTTGAAAAAAATCTAGGTGTCATTGAAATCATCGTTCAAAGGATTTGTTCGGCCTAATAATAGACCAGCGTTGGAGACTAGAACGGTTGGTTCAGGTGATGTCCTCTTCCACCTTAAAACTAAATATTCACTGGAAATGGCAATTTTTTACCTTGCACAATTATTTCAAAAGAGTTCACGTCATTTTTGAACTTCAAAATCAATTTTGGTCAGGTTTTCGTCGCCTTATTTCAAACTTCAAGTTGGATTGAATCAGAAATCTGAAGTCCTCGAGTTTCACCGATAAAGTTATCCTCCGGTGAAAAATGTGAGATCTTTGGAAGTTCATGGCGGTAAAAACGCTTGTTACTTCTGTTAAGTATGGGCGACAAGGATGCCCTTGACATCAGAGATGCTGGTGGAAGTTTCACGTTCCGAACAAGCAAAGTCGTGTAGCCTTGACTCTCGTTGACCCTCTTCGACTCCAACGATCCTCAAGATACAGGAGGATGAAGAGAGGCAGAACTCGTTTGGTCTGGTAAGGAGTCCTGGGTCCTGTAGGATCAGAGGGACTGATTGTTGCTTATGGTGGGGTTGGCTCTGCAACTTCTTTTTCTTGTTCTTCGGCTGATACCCTCTCCATTCCATCTACTAGCACCAACCGCCAGCTCGATGCTCCGTTTGAATATCCGCTAGAGCTCCCCCACTTGGTACTGTCCGTTGCTTCTTCACTTACCTAACCCTCGGGAACCTGTCTGTTGCGCTAGATCGCCTTCAACTAGCAGTTTTGTCTTTAGATACTCGATACCAACTTTAGATGGAGGAAAATATTTTCAAGAGAATATTATTCGTAATTTATTCAAGAGCCTGCTATAAGAAGCGCTGAGCAGTTCAAGGTTGTGCGAAAAAATTTATGCTTTCTGCAAAAAATTTATGTTTGCCAAGCATTATTATTTCAACTCGCACAACGATGTGGCAATGGATTTAAACGTTGAAATATTCACTCGCTATCTCGATTCGACAGGTAGATTAATAGTCCAGCTGAATATAAACGGCTACTTGGAACAAAGCTTTTAATGTTATTCAGTCATATTGAGGTTGGTGGCTCGGAGTGTAGTGACATACCGTACCTTCCAGTTGCTGAGCCGAATCGAAGGTCAAACTCGGAGGCTCTGTAACTACATGCAATGGGCGGAGCTTTCAGACAGTGGTTGATGGTGGAGACGGCGACCGTGACTCTGACTTGTTCAAATCTGTGAGTTGAACTGCTTGTGTAACGCTGCACGTCAACGGAGGTCTCGGCCAAGGCTGAGAACAACGCAACCTAGAGATTTTAGCATCTCATTGTCATCATAGACAACCGTTGGTTGCATCGGTACAATTTTCTGACTCAGTTCAGTCATTAAACGCGAATGAATATCTGGACCAAAAATTATATTATCTCGGGCAACTAATGTGGTTGAGTTTTCCGCCAGTTGTTCTATTAAGTTATCCATGGTTAATTTTTTTTATAAATGCGGAGTCGCTTGACCATATTTTAATAAATTTTACCTCAATTTTCATGTTAACGAAAAATGTATAGCTAACCCAGAACACAAGCAGTTGTGGGATTTGTGAAATTTTATTTATTATTATTTTTATTTCATTCAGTAAACCGCTGGGAAGTTGCGTTCAATAAAAAAGCCTCAAATCGTCCAATTCAACCAGTTTTGCCGGCTGAATGAGGTACCAATTCCAATCCCTCATTCTGATAATTTGGTTATCTCGAATCTCTCATCCCTTACACGTTGAACCATCTATTCATGTTCCCTCAAATCTTTCCGACCTCTGCTTCCTTCAGGATTTACTCATGGTTTAATGAAATCTTTCAAAAGCATCACAGGTAGAGACGGGTTGACAAAAGGGGTATAGTAGACTAGTTGGATGCCTGCAGGATGCCTCCAACAGCCTCGGAAGAGGCGTGGGAAGAAGATCGATACATCTGCTACAACCCCGCAACCCAATACTCCATCAGAAGCCTTCCATTTCTATATTTCTTACAAAATCGCGGAAACACCGGTTCTATTGCCTCAAACGAAAATTGACCTGATACGTTTTTGCAAGATCTGACCTGATTCCACTCCAGAAACCCTTTTGCACCCTTTTCTGGCGTGAGAAACTTGGGATGGATAGTTTACTTATGGAAATGGATGGTAAAATTACCATCTGTCCGACGAAAGAGTGAATTTCCCGTGAGAATGCTTTGCCGATTTCGGTCATCGGACTTTTCGAATAGGCTAAAGGAAAAATTATGGCAGCTGGGTTGATCCGGTTGAGTTTATTCTATTAAAACTGCTAATTAATTCAATCAATCAATCAATCAAAGAGTTTATTTGTAGAAATCCAGTGGACATTACAAGGGTTGGTGTAGATAATATAGGTACAAAATAATCAGTCTCTTACCAAAATTAACCTAAAACTGTTTAAAAACTAGATAGCACAATTTTCCTCCTAACATACTGATCAATACTCAGAAGTTTTCTTCAATATCACAGAATACAATAAATTAAATACAAACCATCTCTCAAAAGAGGAACCCCTCATTACACATTAATGCCCTCTGTCTTATCGCTGAGTACATGAAAGCCGCAATAGGCTGAAACTCCTCCGGCTTAGCACAATTCATCAAACCAACCGACCTCTCGCTATTCAGTTTGGCAACTCCAAAATACTTTTTCCTAGCCCCATCGAGGATTGAGCAGCTCTCGAGGAAATGAGCAAAGGTGTCCAACGCAGCAGGCGCATTGCAGATGGAGCATGACCTACTGGAGTCAAACTCCACTTTGGTTCCAGCAAATCTGAGACTTGCTTTTCTTTCCCCCATAACCCTAATCCTCGCCAACAACCTCTTTTGCTGAAGGGATAACTTTGACGATAGGTAGGTGGTAGCGCCATCGAAAACTAGATATCCACAAATGAATACAGAATCGCTAATTAATTACTGTGAATGATAATTTTCATATTACATAGCCTGCGGGCTTAATATTCCTTCGAGAAACCCATTTGTTCCACAAATAACCTTAAGTACTTCAATTCATATTCATAGGACAGTCTAGTGGAAGATTATGATGATTAATTCAGAATGGTCTCTTCTGAGACCAAATTATATTTTTGTGCCTGAAGATATCTTGACAATTAGCTAATTCCCTTTGAAACACGGAATCGTTTACGACTACACAATCTAGGTTGTTTGAAAATTTTCAAAATCAGCAAAGACTATTCCTGCTGATTTTGAAAAATTTTGAAAAAAATTACTATCTCGCCTGAAATACGATTTATCTTTAGATCTTGCTCGAGAGGTCCTGAAAAACGACTGCAGCTACAATGAGTCCTGCCGTGCTAAAATTAGAGGCCACTGCTGCCTCATGGATGACTCGCGATTTCGTCATGTCTTCTCTTTTTTCGACGGACCAAACGGACAAAAAATTGCTCCGAAAAAAAACCATGGCAACTCGAAGAAATAGTAGAACATGAAGAAGGCGAAGAATCTCTTGGTGACGGTCGATTCTTTTTACGGCCGCAGTTTTCGTCCGTGATGGCGAACATCAGTTCCGCTAAGTCGCCAACAACCTTCTAAGAAGAACATTGCTCGGAAATGTTAGAGTCCAATTGGAAGGGGTGGTCCTCCAATTTGGACGCGACTAACTACCGAGAAAAATTAGGTGCGCAAGGATCGCGACTTTCATTACCTCTCCTTCCGAACACCGACGATCTGAAAATGTCTCTATTTCGTTTTTGGATATAAATTTATAAAGGACCCCTGGCGGCTTTGCTACCCAACCCGCCCCACTCCGCTTGCAATTTGTTGGGGGTAGTGTCTTGTCACTACTATTTATATTTATGTATAGTGGTTAATTATTTGTGTATGGAGAGTGGGAATCTACAGTAGTTTTTATAGTAGTAGTTTCTATAATTTGGTATCTAGGTGGTGGGTATTGCATTGTACTTAGTATCATAAATTATTGGGTCTTTCAACTTGTGCAAAGTTGTAGCTGAGGTAGACGCTTCAACTTTTAAGTTTTCCAAGATTTGTAACTTGCACAGTGGATAACTCAAACAAAAAGTCGTCAATTGAGATGTTTAAATATACCAAAAGATAGGTAATTTAATTGCCCACATTTTCCTAATGTAATGTACCTATCCATTTTTCAACCGTTTTTGCGTTATTCAACAATATTAGTAGACTATACACGAAAACATGACATTTTTCAACTTCAACCGTTCTTTTCATCTATTTAGTGCGAAAGAAACAAAGAATGAACCATATATTATTGATATACACATTATCAAGTATCATTATGCTGAATTTGAGCTAAATCTATTCCAAAAAATTTTTCGCGAAAAATCCAAGGGGTACCCCTGCGATTTTTTTCAACCGATCAGTTAACGATTTTTTACTCTTCTCTCAATACAGATAAAAATCTGAAATTTTAAGGAAAGTTGTGTCTTACCAAGATGTATTTTTGTGATTTTTTTTATTTCTCAAAAAAATCTGCAAGTGGTCCAAAAAAATCAGTTTTTTAAAGCTCGAAAATTGGACTTTAACCGTGATTTTCGGGGTCAAAATTTATGGGAATCAATCGTTTTATTACGCAGAAGTCTTCATTTGAACGTCTTACACACGTACATAGCAAAAAATTTGGTTAAAAAATTTTAAACAGAGCCAGAGAAATTATTTTCCGTAAATCGAGTTTTTCACTGGCCGAAATCTCGAGCTTCGGTAAGAGCGAAAAACTAAATTTTCGTTTTCAAGCGAATTTGAAAGCTATTCTTATAGGAAATTCAACGCTGAATCCGAATTTGAGGTCAAAACGGCGGAAATGTGACGACCATCATAAGTTTTTCCCAGTTTTAGTACTTCGCCACTCCTACGTTTTTTAACCGACTTCAAACAAGGAGGAGGTTACTATGGTCGTCTAGCGGGATTTTTTTTTTTTTTTTTTTTTTTTTTTTTTTTTTTTTTTTTTTTTTTCGGTATGTGTTGTCCACCGGCGTTCAGCTCCTGTACGTCCGATCGGGTTACTTTTTTTTTTGTTTGAAAGGGTTACTATCCAGGTAGGTCCCATAATTTTTTCAATTGAGTCCATTCAGTAGTTACGTCTCCAGACGCGGAGAAACGCCGGAAAACGTGATTTTCGCGAAAAAAGGAAGTTTTGACTTTGCAAGCCTATAACTTCTAGAATACTTGCTCGATTGTTTTGTTTCTGGTGTCATTTTGTTCATAATTTATCTGCCTACAAGGGCCTAGCTTCAATTTTTTGTTCGGCATTCTAATATAGCGTGTAGAGAAGAAAGTGTAACAAAAAAAGTGATGCCAATTTTCACTTTTTTGAGGTTTTTCGAGCACCGTTCCCAACCACGTCGAGAAAAAAAATATGAACACTACTACACTTGAAAGCACTTAGCTAGAGCTTTCTAACGATGGTAAAAAATCAAGTTTAGGTGGCATAATAAGGGAGCAATCGATGTTTTAATGGACCTGTGTTTGAGACCTCATAACTTCCAAACAAAAACTGTTTTTCCATAGTTTTTAAACTTAAATTGTTCAAAGTTGAGTCTAGTTTACGTGATTCAAATTTGGTATTGATTGAACTAAAAGTAGATACTTTTTAGGCCGTATTTCTAAAAAATTTGTTTCAAAATCACGTTTTTTGGACTATTTATGCTTGTAGAAAAAAAACTACGTTAGTCATGGCATTCTCGTTAGAAGATTTGAATTCAGCGTTAAATTTTCAATAAATAACATGGTTTTGAAGGCCAAATAACTCCATGTTAATGCACAAACGTTCGGCGAATTTCTGAAACTTTGTTCGGATTCTCTCATTCAGTGCGATTGCGGGTACGCTTGAGAAAATTATCACTCTATTATCGTTAGAGAAATAAAGAACGAGTGAATTGGTGCAATTCAGTAACCAGTAATGGTGTAGACAATTATTTGAGTTTTGGTAGGTGTATCAATGGGATCAAAGTATCCGGTATGTTGATCCAAATCAGTGGATGGATTATTCCAAACGTTCAAACTCACTCTCAATCAACATAATAACATTGAAAATAGTTAGGTAATCATTATACTTTAGAACTTCATCGTTCAACGGACTTATGAATTGAGTTTGGACGGTTAGTAGTAAGTGACAAGAACACAATAATGAAAGCTTGGGAAAATTCTGTAAAGAGAGCTGTCCATAATTGTAAGTCACTAAAAAGAGAAAAATAAAAAAAAACTTTTTAAAAAAAAAATAAAACCGACTTCAAAAAGTTTGTCTATAAAATACACTCTGAAAAGGAAAAAATAACAAAAATGTCCCAACTTCGCAGCAACTCATTCGCCAACTACACATTTTAAGGACTACTTTACTACTCGTATTGACCTGACCACTTCCTGATTGATTGGATCACCTTCCCTAATAATATAAAAATTACTATTTCTCATTTCCCAAATGATTAAAAGATTTTCCTTTCACCTCTGAATTGCCTCCAGATTGATCATCTTTTGGAGTCGGCGCCTCTCTGGCAAAATAACCGATGGTTACAAATAAATATGAATTTACGATAAATTAGTAGGTGCCAGGTAATAAGTCTGGGTCTGGACGTAAAGATTCTTAGAGAAATCTGAAATGGTTTTTAGGAAAAGGCTTGAATAGTCACCTTCAAATCGATATTGTTAATGATCAGTTCTCATAAATGCTGATTTGCTCTGTTCAAGAATCGTGAAAACTCATGATATTTATATTCATACTACTGGTAATTCGGAATCTATAGGCTTCTCCAATACAATATAAGAGAGGCGCCGACTCCAAAAGATGATAAATCTGAAGGCAATTCAGAGGTGAAAGGAAAATCTTTTAATCATTTGGGAAATGAGAAATAGTAATTTTTATATTATTAGGGAAGGTGATCCAATCAATCAGGAAGTGGTCAGGTCAATACGAGTAGTAAAGTAGTCCTTAAAATGTGTAGTTGGCGAATGAGTTGCTGCGAAGTTGGGACATTTTTGTTATTTTTTCCTTTTCAGAGTGTATTTTATAGACAAACTTTTTGAAGTCGGTTTTATTTTTTTTTTAAAAAGTTTTTTCATCTTTGAAAATTCATTGCATTACTTACAGTACTGTTCAAATTTGATTAATTAATGATTCCTAAAGGAAATTAGACGTAGAAATCGAATTTAAAGTGAAAACAATCAAATCCTTTTACGACGGTTAACATTTTTTCAATCTTCATACTTTTGAAAATTCAACTTTGGAATTTTTTTTCGTCACGTTCGCGAATATGAAAAAATAGGTGCTGTGAAAGCAAATTGAGAACATTTGAGAAAAAATTTAAAGAAAATTAAAGAAAAAAAAATTCAGTATAGAAGCAAATTTATCTCGTTCATCGAGTTTATCTTCACTGTCTGGCCTGAGAAAATTTTGCAAGCTAAATATAGGTTCAAGGCTATACTTTCATCAATTTTAGTTGTCTACTAGAATGCTCTGAGAATTTAAACTATGTCAAATTATTCTTGAATCCGCTGCCGCATCGGCTTCATAGAAATTCACAGCCAAGTCTCCTCTATAAATATCCACCATTTGAATGTCTCAAGACAGAAGCGACGGCACAAAAGCTGCCCCATTGCTGAGTTTTTTGCATTCGGTAGTATTCACAGGTCTTATCTCCACATGGAAATGGAAGTTTGTTTAAGCCGTCTCCGTCGGCCTCATGCAAATTTCTTTTGGCCTTTCCAGGCTCCCAGACACGAATCGCAGACAGTATTGTTTACTTTACAATCTCACTTCATGTTTATCAGTGGCTAAATATCTACGTGTTATTCAAAACTGCTGGTAATTTGCAGTCTCTAGGGTCGAGAACCGGCCGCACTATTGAATCTCACAACGAACAGTTATGCGAATGTGTGAACTTGAAAAATGTTCAAGAAATCGTCAAGACATTGTTGCTTCAAAATGAAACGTTTTCAGGCGAGAAATCTCATCGATTTGACAGGTTCAATAAGTGGGACGACTAAGAAAGATTTCGGGTGTCAGGTCAACGGGATAAAGGAGCACCAGGGGTCCTGAGTGACGCAGACTGATCCAGTGTCCAACGACATGTTTTATGTGTTCCCATAGGTTGAGAACGATTTTAGCTCTAAAACGGTGCAACTATTGAGCAGCACTATATCTACAGTTACAAAATTCCACTAGAAAGAAGCCAAGGTCGAAATAAAAAAATACGAAGACAGGTACAAAGGAGCATCCCAATTGATTAGGAAAGTGTCCTAGGGATGTGGACCTTTGTGGATTCTCGGAAGCTAAAGAAATTTACCGTGGGAAAAAATTGTCGATTTTCAATCGACAACGACGATTCCATTTTTTACATAGCGCTTCTAATGATCTTATGGTTTTCTCGTGATTCCACAAGCTCAATTCAGTTTTTGTTCGAAACCAATTTAAAAAATATTCAAAAATTGTGATTTCATATTTATTGTCAGTAGATGACTGATGAATGAAACGTTGTAAATATTAAAACTATTTTCTTCTCCAGGTGGTCGCATTACTTCTTTTTGTAGGCCATAGGTACCCTTGGTCCTATAATGCCCTGAAGAAGCCCGAACGGGCGAAAGTACTCGGCTGAATAATAAAAAATGGAGAAGAGGTCGCCTCGTTTTTCTCCCCCTCAACCTACAAAAAAAAATATTAAAACTAGTTTTTCTAATTTGAAAAATCTTTTGAAAAGCTCTTCCGAGTTCCTCACAAAATGTCTTACGAATATTCTCGACTAAAGCAGATGCCTGATTGCAACATTGAAAAGATTATAAGTGACGTTTCCAAACAGAAGGGGATTTTTGTAGAGGAGACTTCTCATATTTGTCCAAGCTAAGCCGCCCTTGAAAAAATGATCTAAGAACCAATGGATCAGTTGAGCGTGAAGGAGACGTGTCTCATCGTGTGCACACACTTTAAAACTGTAACAAAACAGGTGCCACCTGCACCCTGGTAATTTGATGAACCCCCTGCGGCGGTTCGATCGAATCGAAAACCCTTTTTTAACCCGAATTCAATGGATTTTTTGTCAACCATGAATATTGAGAGAGAAACGGACCCATTTCTTCAGGTGCAGGTGTTTTAGGGACCGTAATCCATAGGAACGGACTTCTGTAATGCAGAGACGGTTGAAAGTTGATGGAAAATTACGTGGTCTCATGGAAATCGGTGAGTATTGGCTAAATGTGACGGTCGGTCGTTGCTTCGTTTTTCTCTTTTCAATTTTTACGGTCGGTAATAAACGGTGGCACCGAACCAATCGAACAAATGGATATTAGCTTGATTATGAACATTCCTTTACCTATAGTTTTCATAAAGCCCATCGCTTGAACTCGTAAAAACTCTAAGAATATAGCAAAAGTCACTACAACTTGTTGCTTTCTTGCGCAGGTACGACGTTAAAATGGAGATCCTGAAAAAATTAACTCTCTCTCGTATTATTCATCTTTGAGCACTTGAAGCCTCAAACTAGAGGAAAGTATTTCAAATATTGAAAATACTAAGGACGATCCTCCTAATCGTCGGCTGCAAGATTTCTCTTCATCAAAGACAATGGAAATTTTATTGTTTCATTCGAAGGCAATTTCTTCAACATTGAATCTTCGATCGAGGGCTGTTAAGTGTTGAGGCCAATTTTAATTGTTCCAACCACACGACTCATTTTGAATTCGCGTCGTGGAGCAAAGCTGTGAACTTTTTTTCTCAAAAAGAAGACGATACCTGCCCACGCTGGAGCGTTCTTATTGTATGGTAATCAGGCGTTGGCGGCAGGAGGGTCTTTACTAAGTTTGATGCTCAGTTTTATATTGCTCCGAGCCATTTTTCTAGCCCGATGCCCATCAAAATGCGATGATCTCGCCGGTGATCACGAAGCGGATATTCGCCTGGTTAGCAGATTCCGCTGGCCGTGGTCGAAGTAAAGGTCAGGGAGGAATGCCTTAGATTGACTCGGAACACAGCTCATCATCATCAAACTTGTTCGTAGCATTCGAAGCCGCAGCCCTAATCAACCATATGCAACTGAGTATCAAATTGCGGGCTGTACTGAGGCGAAAATCACAGCCGGCATTCGAAGTGGTCTTGTAATGGTTATTGGAATGGAGAATCTCCCGCCACTCGACTGCAATTTCATCATGTATGCATCGTTTCAGGCGATTTTCAATAAAGCAAATGCATCTGCAAATCGCAAAAACCGCATTGGCGAGTCTGAGTTCAGTGATCTTTCTCTTCAGGAAGGAAAACCGCAGTTGTAAATTTTTGGGCTTTGAAATCCACGTTTCCTTCGCTACTAGAAGCTGCTAATAAACGGAAATGGGATCAGTCTGAATAAAGGAGCGTGCGAAAGGTGCAAGTGGGAATCGACTGTAATAAAGTTGCATACAAGTGATAATTGAATTCGCACAAAGTTAATAATCTTCACCTCTTTCTAGAGCTCACCTGTCAGTCAATAGGGCAACGTCAAACGTGAACATGACAGAAATTATGAACGCCTTTCGAACGCTTTTGTGAACCTGTGACAGCCATTATGAGATGCTTACAAGCTCATAAGAGACCCACCGGCTAGCCTTGACCGTCGAAAATATTTTGCCTTCAACAGTCTCCGGGAAGCAGGAGATTTTTGAAAAATATACCGTAAAGGAGTTGTTTCTAAAGTATCTGTTCTCCAAGACCGAATGCGCATCAGGTAGACCAGTCGCGCCAGTGTAAAAAGGACAAGAAATAGACAGGACTGGCATTGTAACAAGAAGAAAGCCTTTTACACACAATAGCCTTTTCTTGTCTCGGCTTTGCTGCACTGTATGGGCACCCCCTCTCACAATTCACGCCGGATTGTTTCGTTCCAACTTCACCAAGTCTCGCCCGACTGGGCTTCAAACAACGATTTTCGAGTAGAAGTCAAGAGGAGCGCGAAAATATTCGGTTTCGTCGAATTTCAACCGGCAACTCAAAAATTGGCGTATATATCGAACAAAATGTTCGCACACCATGTTTTGTTTTTTAAAACTATTTTTTCCTCTGAATAATTCTGAAAAAAAAATTCGTCTAGTTCATAGTGAAATGATAGCTATGTCGTCCAATTCTGGACTTGAATACAAAATAACTTATAATGAGATTGATCTTTTGAATTGATATAACTTTTCAAAAAACATTTTGCAGCTTGACGAGCAAGCCAGCCATGGAAAACACAATTTATATGAGGCATTATCAAAATTTTGTACCTGGATAACTACTCAAATTTTTAGTTAGTCGTTATACGACTATAAAACCGGCTTTACCTCCGGCTTAGACTTGTTTTGAGCCAATGAATATGAAGGTGACTACTCTTTTTATGGGAAGCATTATCCAAATTTAATATTTTGCACTCACGATTTCAAAACATTACCCGACAATCCTTCTAGGACTACCAGACGTAAATGAGTCATTGACGAGAATTATGATTTCACTGAGTGGACAAGAATTTACCTATGAATGGGTGCGGTCTGCTCGAGGTCTCTACCTTCTGAAACTCAAGTTCTCTGCATAGAAGATAGGCGTGTCTGCGGTCAAGGTGGCACCAGTCATAGTAATCTTATCTCCGGCCAGTCACGAGGAAGGCTTCCACTTCCACGTTCTTCTATTTTAAATAGCCTGACAAAATGGATGTCTCTCTGCGGCAACTCCAAAGATTTATTTACCTCCTAATCTACCTCTGACTTTTTTTGCCGAGAGAACTTGTTACGAATTCATAATCGCAGCTTTATACTCGCGAGGAATTTTTCTAGGCTCGGATCACGTCCATTGCCATGAAAGAAAGAAGTAACCGTTTGGCCAGTTCCATTTAAGCATTATACTCCTCAATGTACCACAAACAAAAACAGCTGAAGAGAGTGTTTGGCGACGTTTCAACGAGTATAGAACTATTTTTATAGCTACAAAAATTTTCGAGTATACCCACGAGGCAAAACTCAGAAAATCTTGAAAATTCCCACACAAACGCCGCTATAACTCGAGAACCGTTAAAGCTGCAACTCCGATATGGTCTCATTCGATTCAGCGTCCAAACATCCATAGAAATTCATAACAAATACAATCTTTGTTTGAAAAAGATGGAAACAACGAATTTTCTCCCTCTCAAAACACCCAAAAATACCCTTAATATTGAGGTACCGATTTGGCTAAAGAATTGAGCCGTTTAGGTGTTATAGTTTCTTCAGAAAAGTGTTGATGGCTGACGGACGGAATTTTTTTATTGGATATTAGGATTCCACATGCCTTGAAACGTAAAGACCAAATTTTGAGGGGGCTAGAACATTTTTTCGTGGGAAATTACTATGGCTTGTAATTTTGGAACTCGAGAGTTCTTGAAGCTATAAAAATCGTTCTATACTCGTTGGAATGCTCGTCGAACACTCTTCAACTATACGATTAGGCGAAAAATTTAGCTTTTGATTTGAAAATTAAGAAAAATAAAAAGGATTAAAATTGCAATAGTTGCTAGGGAGTTTTCCCCTATAGTTACCAATCTTTTTTTCGGTGGGAACGTTCACTAATGTTCGGAATAATTACTATCACAAATGGATAATCTTTCAAAATCATTATTGAAGCGGAGGAATAATAAACCACTGTGCAATCATTTGCAGTTTTTTTCCGTTTCATTCGTTTTTTCCTCAGCCAAATTAACCTTATAAAGTGTTGATCCTCTTCGTCCTTGGCCCCTGGCATCATCGCAGGTTATTCAACTTCGATCTTTTACACTGTTTCTCCATAATGCACATGTAGTCACCAACACACTCCAATTAGCGTTATTGCCGCATTGGACTGTTGTGTTCCGCAGCGCGTAACGGGATTTCCGCCTCGCCGTCACGGTGCACTCAACAAGTCCAAACATGTTTGAACCTTTCATGGCCTGCGGTGGCCTTGCGCTTTAATTTCGCATGCCCTCAACCTCCAGTGTAGCCACCTGCTTCATTGGCTTCACCTGTGTTTCATGCGGTCTTCGTCGTTAGTCGACTTCATTGAGGACTTGATAAGTACGTAACATCTGGCATTTTATACGGGCACGCGCCCTCATTCACGACGAGAACCGTTATTTGATAGCGATTGCTCGTCTTGCTTGAAATTGCGGAAAATTCGACCGTGACAGATGCCCCGATAGATACGTATTGTTAAAAAAAAAACGTCATTTTATCGTAGTTTTTTTTTTTTTTTTTTTAATTTTTTTTTTTTTTTTTTTATAGTTTGAATTCTTGTATACTGAATATAAACGCCTGCTCGACAGAACAACTACAATTTTGACCCTATTTCTGCGCCATTGTTGAGGTAACAGCTAACTTGCCATTTAAATTTGTATTCGATGTACCTAGTAACAAAGCCAACGTACTGGTAAAGAAATCGCCTGAGCTAATTAAACCTCATGAGAGAAAAAAAATCTCTTTTAGGTCGCCGCATTTTACGTTTTGTGGCGTTGAGGGAAGAAAAACTCATTTATGTTCCTGGCAACGTCTCCCAGTCAGGTTCCACAATATAAGAAAAATAATATATAATTCAATTCTATTTTTGAACGAAGCGTAGGACATTCTTTCGGAATCTTCGGAATTCAATTTTTTTTGACATTTTGACGAAGCATTTTTCAACAGGATGTAGCCA
This sequence comes from Tupiocoris notatus, assembly GCA_037159825.1. NCBI lineage: Eukaryota > Metazoa > Arthropoda > Insecta > Hemiptera > Miridae > Tupiocoris > Tupiocoris notatus. The sequence goes on along the minus strand of JASJUZ010000024.1, from coordinate 19,412 downwards.
CTTAAGGAGACATCGTGGCATATTTAGATAAACGTCTTTTATTGGAGAAAGGAGAGGAATGTTAGCTTTATGTCTCATTATGGCCAATTATTTTTGGAAAATGTGGAAACGCCCCGAGTAGACGCCGCCTTCGATACTGAAACGCCTTTTTCAATGAGCAGGTAACCGAGCAAATGCACACGTACTAGCTTATCCCTGATGTAATTAGGCATTTTCTTCGAGACCCTTCCGAGCTCTTATTTTTGAAATGGACACTCGAAGGTAATTTTTCTATTAAGACATTCGAGTTAGCGGGCGTAGATGGGATTTTTTCGAAAATTCAGTAGAAATGAGACTGCTTCGAAAAAATTTAATGCCTTTTTTAATGGAAGTAATTTTCGATGAGTTTCTATTTTGTGAATGTTTTTCGCACCCTGTACGATTTTACTATAATTACAGTTTTATCTAGCGTCCTCGATAGCTTGAACAAAGGCGCAAGATCCGTAGACGGTCAAGTTACCTGGAAAATATACCTGAAGATTGTCCAATACATTAGACTGTCTACATTCTGATTTCGTCTGCTTCTCGCGAGTGTTGATTGCTATCAATGGTAGTTAGGGAAAATTGATTTTATTTTTACGAAATCCTGCGAATTGCCGTTTAGCTGGAGAGGAAAAATAAAAACGATGAATAAAGCTGTTGCTTCAATGAATACTGTATTTAATAGGATGATGTCATCTTTGGAAAAAATGAATAAAAAAAAAAATGAAAGTGTTGTGTCAGACCGCTGGTTATTGTTTAAACTGTAGAATTTATTCAAGAGCGAAATTCGCTTAAATGATGAAATCAGAGCTTTAAACGGTACGAGATACACACAGTTATACGCAGAATACCTCAGATGTAAAATCATTTTTAATGACCTCGATTTGTTTTGAAGGACAAACTTTCGCGTTTTTGAGCCGTCGCCAAAAAAAAAGCTAGTCTTCTAACGGTTCCTGGAGTCCTAAGACGGTTTTTATCTCAGAAGACTTGCCTGCCTGGCTATTCTTGGCGATTACATACGATGAGATGAAGTTCTTCTTCTCTTTTCTTCTCTTTCACCTTTCTTTCGTCTTTCTCCTGTCCACTTTAGAAGGGCTTCCTCTCACCGAAGTGTGTATCTGTTATTAAAGACCGGCTCCTCCGGCTCAGAACTTCTTCCTTGGAATGTGTGTTGGTCATTGGCCTCGCCAAGCCTTAAAAACGTAGTCGTTCAACTTCAACTACGATTTTTTTCATTTACCATAGCTACAGAATAGTTTGTGATGTTATCTTCGTGAGATAAATATTGCATTGCGCTTTGAAACTATTTTTTCGGCTCAAGTACTCTTCGCAGACGGATTCAAAGTTTTTCGTTTATAGCTTGGTAGAATTCGCATCTCAAATTGTGGTAACAATTGTAGAGAAAATGAAATGTCTTCTACGGTTATCACGGAATTGTTTTGTGCCGTGAATTTCTATACTTGGAAATTGGATTTTTCATATTCCAAATCGAGCTTGAAGCAGATCATTGAAGACAGGACATCGCAACTGGTTGAGTAAAAATCTGAAATCACCATGAAATCAATTCTGCTTATTGTGCTGAATTTTTCTGGTATCTACAATAGAAATGTTTGCAGTTGTATCTTTTCATTCAGAGTCTGATTAGTAAAACCTGTGAAAATCGGTACATTTTCTAGCCGGAAAACCGAACAGAAAAAAAAACGCTCAGGGGAAATTTTGAAAAATACCTGAAACCCATCGCTAGGAAAGCTTTTGGTTAAACAGATAGCGTCGCATTTTTAACCCTCAGCTTCATCTTCAACTATCTAATTGTGTCCTTCTGTGCCTTGTGTCCTTTGTGTCTAATTCTAAAATTGTGTCCTTAAATAATACTTCATAAATATGAATTGACCGTTTGGGAAATTTCCATATTCATAATGAAGGCAGTACGTGAATTTAATATGATTGAATGGATGTCAACTGGACATGGCGAAAAGTCCCCATATAAGACCAATATAATTAGACATCGATTAGTATGCAAAATTTAGGCCAATACCCGAAATAGGAAACTGTTAGCCCGTATAATAAACTGAATTAGTTTACCTCTCAGAACTAACGATTTCATATCGTAGGTAAATATGATTCAAGAGTGACAGAGGTCGTATGCAGCTACTGTAAAACAATATCTACCTACCAACGCATCGAGAGTAATTTTTTTCTAGTGTCTCATTCATTAATTTTATGTCTGAAAAAATCGAGAGTAATTTTTTTCTAGTGTCTCATTCATTAATTTTATATCTGAAAAAACTGACCAAATTTTTTCTTTTTTTCAACATATTCTCCCATATTTTGTTACAGATGGAGATTTAGTTGGCGCCAGTGGCAGCAATGTCGTCCCTGGAGCCCGAAATTGCACAAGACCAGACGTAAACTCGAAAGAAAATTCACAACAGAGCGAAGAATCGAGAGATGTTCTCGCCGATGAGAAAGAGGACGAACTATCTGCAAGATTGAAAACACCGCACGACGAGCCGGCAGATTCAAAAAAGAAGAAAGAACCACCCGAACGCCCTAAAACTCCTCCAAGAAGGTTCGATTAATAAAAAATTTAAACAAATAGCTGTAAAAAAATTTAAAAAAAAGAAATTGACAAATTTGAAAGTCAGTTTTGAAAAATTCGAAATTTCGAGATCATACGAACTTTATTGAATCATAAAGTAAGTGGCTTTGTTATAATTCCTTGGGATTCCTTTGTCCTAACGAATTACTGACATGTGACAGGTTTATCTCGTCCTTTCCATCGGGGCCTGGAGATCTTCCATTCACCCGACATCAACACGTGCCTACTGTTGCTGAGAAAAAGGAATATTTCCTGCCTGCATTAGCGGCGATCCCTCCGCCACCGACAATCGACGGCAAGAGCGACGACGACGATAAGAAACCGTCACCTAAATGCCATCAGGTAATTTTCAATAAATGCTCATCTATGAAACTACAATAATTGCAGAATAGATCTATATTAAAACTGCTATCCTTTTTCATTATCTAATATCTAATCATTTTCCTACCGTTTGGACGTCATTTGTCGTCAACTTTTTTTGCCGAACGGGTTACCCGATATTTTATATTTATTTTGTACTTTGTACGTATTCAGTTATTATTAGGATTGGAAATTTTTTGCTCAGGTCTCGGTAATCCAACGGACGCCGTCAATACCTTCGGCGCCGATGATCGTTCAAGATGAGCTGCCGGAACAGGATGCACCGATAGATTACCACGTGCCCAAAAAGAAGGAAGAACGCCAGCTCTCTCATTTCCCGCCACACAGTCTTACTGAACTGCAACGTAATAAAATCGCTTTGGCTATCAAACGAGGACAGATTCTCATTGCCGGCAGGAGAATCGGAGGATCCGGTCAGATTTTGATGGCGGCTGCTGGCCATAGTCGAACTGGAGGAAATGGCGGCTCTCAGCAGAGTGGATCATCTTCCGGTATGCACAGCAAACAAAAATAATTATCCATAATTGAGGTTGAGAGTGGCCTGGTGCTTATAAGACCAGCATTGTTTTCCAAGCGCTATATCCCGCTAGGGCCTCTTCTGAAAACATTTCCCACAAAATCTTACATAGTGGCATTTTCTGATACATAGTCTCTCATTTACAAGGTATTGCTAGGGATCATTTAATTCACTGCAGACAGATGAGTCCTCAAGGCAAATGAAAAATTTGGGAAAATGTTTCATTGTTATGTTTCATAATTCACGAAGATTTTTATTAATTTTTTTGATCACAGGTGGATCCCGAAATAGTTCATCCGGCAGCTCATACACACTTGGAGGAGGCGGCGGAGGTGGAGGTGGGGGCGGAATGGCCTCGGGCGGAGGTGGTTCGGGGGCGGTTGGAGGAGGAGCCGGAGGCGGGGGCGGACCTGGAAAGGCAAACTATGGCCCAAGCTCTCCGCCCACAGGATCACTACCTCCATTCTACGAAAGTTTGAAAGGAGGAGGTCTCCATGGCTACCAACAATACAGCACTAACAGCTCGCAGTATCAGAGTTTGATAATGGCCTCCAGCGACCCCCTACCAATGGACTGTGATACGGGACAGGATCTGCCAGGCGGAGGCGGCCATTACACAAACGGCGGAGGCGGCGGAGGTGAGAATCCCCTCTAAAAAATTAATACCTTGTCCGTTATTCGCATAAATAGTACCTAGTGAAAGCGTTCAAAAATATTAATTTGAGTTGAGCCCCAAAATTTAATATTTGAGCAACTGGTTTCCCCTGTTCAAAATTTCCAATCAAAAATTAAATAGCTGCTTTACTTGTTAATCTGTTTGAATAAATAAAAGATGAGGAATCATAATATATAACAATATAATATGTATACCTTGCACAAACGCAGATGAATCATGGAAATAATATTACAGGAGGGGGCGATGGTGGACCACCTACGACCAAGCAGTATTCCCTTCTGCAAAATGTCTGCGCCACCTATGGCCTGTGTGTCAAAGAAGAAGACGACCTCAGCTCGTATGTAAAGGATTCGCAGAACTTCTTGAACTACGATGATGCACTGATGGTGGACTCCGTCACTGGAGCTGTCGTCGATCCACTCCAGTTCACTGCTACCTTAACATTCTCCAGCCCAGCTGACCACACAGCGTTGCTAGAGAGCCTTTCAGATGCAGCCGACCTTTTCCTCCGAGAGGTAAATTCATTTCTGAGGAATTGACCTCATGGAGTATAACACTTTTTTCAAATGTCATTGATGAATTATTGTTAACAAGTTGATAACTTGGTGCAATAAACAATTAACAAAAAAAATTGATGAATTACCTACCCTTTTTTTGATACAGCCAAGCGAGTCCATTCCCTCGAGTGTCGAGTCGGTCAACCCCTTTTCTGAAAGTGGGAAATCCTCCGTTTTCTCGGATGCCAGTGGAAATAGCAACCCTGGAAGCAATTTTCCTAGATTGCCACCTGGATATGCTGACGTTGCCAAGGAGCGAAGTGAATCGCTGGATTCAGATCTGCCTAGGCTGCCACTTCAAGTTCAAGTACCTCTACCAAAGCAACCTAAATGGGAACCAGTAAGTTTTTCAAACTGCAATCTTCTTGAAATTTTTTTTCTCATTCTGCAATAGTGTGATCAATGTGGCAATTTTTTCTAGGGTACACCTCAGCAAGGGTCACTCCTTTCGCCAGGTCTGTCCTCACTAGAGCTGGACTCAAGCACTTCCATGTCCTTGCCTTCTCCAACCAGCTGCTCTCTGGATGGTACCGGTTCTATTTCACCATCACCACAACCTGGAAACCCAGAGCTGTCTTCTATTCCATCCCTTCAAGTCAGAGTCGGAGTTCTTCAGCATCGAGTAAGCAACCCTAATTTATATCATTTCAAGAGCAAATTGAAAGCACTTCAAAGCACATTAACTTCTCTGAATTCAGTAAATTCCTTTAAAAAATGCAATGGACCACAAAACCGAACGGGCTGTTGGGTGTTTGTAGCTTCCCCATCGCATCACCTCCCTGCATTGTGCTCTGCTCGTATTATTTGTTGATTTTTGCATTTAGAATTAAATTTTTGTGCCCGCAGCCGGCCCAATTTGACTGGCAGGGCTTCAAGGGTCCCCTGAGCCCGATGTCACCACCACAACCAACATCCAGGCCACACAACTTCTACGGCCCGGATGAAACTGAAGTCGTTAGTACCAAGCCAATCAGCTCAAGGGCTCAAACATGCATGGCCAAGGTATCTGTTTCTGTGTAGAATGGCACGTTAGTAGTTTTGGTGGAAGAAGCTATGTACACCCAAGATAAATCGCTCGTTCGATTTTCCTTGATTTCATACTCTTTTCTAAACGCATGCTCATCAACATGGCATTTGTTGGTAATAATTTTTTATCAACTTGTTCACAGCTGGGCTTGCCAGGAGACACCGCGCTTGAATTTGTGAATGGTGGACACGGCATTAAGAATCCTCTAGCCAACACTGAAGCTGCCAGTGTTCCACGACCGCCAGAGGTTGATAAAGAGGAGAAATCCAACATCAGTTCGAACGGAAGGTAAGAGATGGCTGGTTATTGAAATCAATATAATTTAAAGCAATTACTGGAATCAGTGGAAGTAGTTCTCCTCTAAAAGTAAATTAACTGTAGGACATTGCTTGGTTGGTGTTGGTGAATACCCATTGTCAACATAAAACAAAAACTCCAAACTTCGAGGTCTTAACTTGAACCCAACTCACTACCCATTTACGCTGTGTAATCCTGCATCAGAAAACTAATCCCCTCTGTTCATCTTGCAGATTCACCTGCCACCTTTGCTCAAAAACATTCAGTCTGCAACGCCTCCTCAACCGGCACATGAAATGCCATTCAGACGTCAAACGTTACCTGTGCACATTCTGCGGCAAAGGATTCAACGACACGTTCGACCTGAAGCGGCACACACGAACACACACTGGTAAATAGCATCTGGCTACATTATGCAATCTTTTCAACCTAAATATGGCTTCAGCTGTGTACTAATCGATTTATTATTTTCCAGGCGTTCGCCCATACAAGTGCAACTTGTGCGAAAAATCGTTCACCCAGCGATGTTCTCTGGAATCGCACTGCTTGAAAGTGCACGGAGTCCAACATCAGTACGCCTACAAGGAACGACGAACAAAGGTGAGCTTCCCTGTTTGATTTAACATTTTCCTATTAACTAAAAGTCTCAAAAGCAGCTTGAATTTAGAAAATATGGAACTGTTCTTCATGCATCTCACACCTCTGACAACCGATGTCAGTCCAAATGCAATTTCTAAAATTCCCAGCGCAATTTCGTGGTCTTAGAATTATGTAGCATTAAATGGAACGATATTAAATTTGGACTTAGCGAGCTCACTGTCCGCTTGAAACAGAAATTTAAACTCAGTTGCGGCAGTTTTCCACGTCACACACTACAACGTTATTTTTCTGCATTCACAGATGTACGTGTGCGAGGATTGCGGCCACACGACGAACGAACCAGAAGTGCATTACTTGCATTTGAAGGAGAACCATCCCTACAGTCCGGCTCTTCTCAAGTTCTACGATAAGAGGCACTTCAAATTCACTAACTCAAATTTTGCCAATATGCTCCTTGTTCGTTCATAAAGTTATATTACATTTTTTTTTTTTAACTCTGGAGAAACTTTTATTTTTTATATTGAAATTATACTAGGTACAAAGAAATTAGCCTACACAAAAAAGTTTCCTGCTAAAATGGCATCCCTTGCCTTATTTATTTCGAACAAAAACCGCTAGGTGTGTATTTAACAATTTTTGTATGGAACTTTTTTGACAAAATTTTAATATGCGTAGAGTTTAGTGGGTAAATCCAAAAATTTGCTATTATCGGATCCGTTTAACGTATTTTTCATTGTTTGCCCGTAGATATAAAGAATGCGGCCTGATAGCACCGAATTTTGGATTACAAACTGAGAAGAGAACGCGCATTTTAATGAATTAGATCACCTGATGATGTACGTTTTCTATAAAGATCAAATAGGCTCGAATAATTTTGGATACAAGTATTAGCGGGATGCAGATCAAATATTTCGCAACGCGAGAAGTTGAAAATGGAAGATGATTTCTTGTAGTTTCAATGGACTCGTAAACAGGTTTTTTCTTCTATTTTTTTTTTTTTTTTTTTTTTTTTAATTTGAAACGACTTTATTTTTATTCTTTTTCCATGTAATTTACATAAATCTGATTCGTACATTTTTTCTGTTCAGTGTTTGAAAAATGCCTAAAAATTTATTGAATCTATTTTATAGAATTATCAGATTTTTTAATCGATGAAAAATTTACTGCTAATATTACTGTGTTCCGCTAGTTTTGTTCCAAGGAGAAAAAACATCAGTTTTATTCTCGATGGCCCTACTGGAACCTTGGCTTTTAATCTCATGTATCTTATAATACATAAACTTAGGTACCTGTGATATATATAAAATTATATTATTCTTTAAGGCGTTCACAAAACGATGCCTTTTGTTATGTACAGCGTGTCAGCGGAGTCTTTCGAATTTGAAATGAATTCCGTTTTTTTTTGGATATTTGAAAAGATTCCCCATTTCACTGTAAATATGTACTTCCCCTGTTTTCTTTTTTCCAACATAAAGGGTCATTATGAGGATGGTAATTTTTGTAAAAAAAAAAGAAAAAGTTTGTTATGTTTTTATTGTGGAACTTGTTGGATTCGTATTACTGTAAATAATTTTCGACTTTCGTTTAGCTATTAAAACAGTAAATTGATAATTGTTAGTATTTATATGTGTAGCCGCTTTTCCTTCGAAATTTCCCGTTCATCTTTTAACAAAAACCGGCACCACTGAAACGATTTCCAAGCGGAAAAAGGTTTTGACCTCATCACTACATTATAAGAAAATAATTCTATACTTTTTACAATTAGAGGCATGTTAATTTTTACGTACAGGAATAAATGTTTCGTCCGAAGCTGATTCGTATGATGTTTGTATTGTTTAGAGACTTTGTATCGTGCAATATTTATTTTCAAAGGTTAGGAGACTTGTGAACGTGAAATAGCCAAGCATTCGTTGTCATTTTGAACGATTATATAAATCGTGTATATATTTGAAAAACGAACACAACGTCGATGCTTTCTTATTTCATTTCAATCTTTGTTCGGGTGTCTCGGGAGAGAATACTACTATTAATGTACGACTGATTTTTCTTTTTGTTTCATCTTAACAAATATTTACTTGAAACAATAATCTGACATTTTTTTTATAATAATAGTCAAATAATTAGTGTACTACTTAGCGATAATCCGTGTATACTGATTGAAGTGCACACTCAATTGTAATAGAATTCTGTTGAAATTGTTCTCATTCGGTGTTTGCTATTTCAAATCAAGTCACTGAACAGGACCCAATTTTCCATAGAATGGCGTGCTTGTTATTTTCCTTGTTAACTGTTTATACATTCAGAAATCCCTTCTAACCTACCTACTAAAGGTATACAGATTATGAAAAGCATCACTTCTAGCTAATGAATTGGCTAGCTTAATATTGTTCACACTTAATTTACTCGAGCTTCGCTTCTCTTGTGTAATGTATTTAAAAAAATCTTCCGCTCGAAAGGAAATAGGAAAACTCAAACAAATATCGCTATGATTCCTTGAAACAATTACAGTATTTTTACGTTTATACGAGTTGGAAAGAGGTTTGTTTTTGTGACGCTACACAATACGAACGAATGAAGAAATTAGTTGTGAAAGAGAGTGCAAATTATTATAGTGGAACACTTCATGTGAAGTGCATTTTATTCGAATGTACTGTTATTTTCATTCTACAAATACATTATGAAGTGGTCACGCACTTGAAAATCTTGCGTTTTTGTAACCTCGTCCCATTTCTAATTTCCGGAAGTGAATCAGAAGATGAAAAATATAATGTGGGCATTATTTTCCATACCAAGTGAAGTACTTAGATTGCTATTACATCGAACGAAGGTAATTCATGAAAAATGTACGCAGTGTTCCAACGTTTGTCACTTGACAACTTGAGTAAAAATATTATAAAAATTCAAATGAACATACAAGACTCAATTCTCACAATGAAATTCGCTTACTTTTCCTTTGATAATATACCAATACATTTCTTCGAGTCATAAAGAAATGAAAAGAAAGAAAGTTTCTTTAGCAAAGTTTTGTTGTAAGTAATATTCCATTTAAAAAACGCTGCAAATGATTGTACAGTGGTTTATTATTCCTTCGCTTCAAATAAAATTTCAGAAGACTATCCATTTCAGATAGTCATTATTCAGAACATGTGTGAACATTTCAACCGAAAAACAGATTGGTAACTATCGGGGAAAATTCCGTAGCAACTATTGTAATTTTAATCTATTTTATTTTTCTTAATTTCCAAATTAAAAACTAAATTTTTTGCCCTACCGTACAGCTGGAGAGGGTGTTTGACGACCATTCCAATGAGTATAGAACGATTTTTATAGCTCCAAGAACTCTCGAGTTATACCCTCATGTCAAATTTCTGAAAATCTCCCAAATTCGGCACAAAAGCTGCGATAACTCGAGAACCAATGAAGCTATCGACCCGGCAATGGTCTCATTCGATTCAGCGTCCAAAAATCTATATAATTTGATACCACGTACACCTTTTTCTGAAAAACCTTGGAAAATATGAATTTTCTCCCCCTCAAAACCCCCCAAAAATACCCTTAGAATTGAGCTAGCAAGTTGGTTCAAGAATTGGGCCGTCGTAGGACCGAGATTGATTTTTGGTGAAAATTTCAAAAATTTAGCTATTATGGTTTGGCCGGAAAAGTGTTGACGGCGTACGGCGTACGGCGTACGGCGTACGGCGTACGGCGTACGGCGGACAGACAGAATTTTTTTTATTGGATATTCGGATTCTACATGCCTTGAAACGTAAAACATCAAATTTTGAGGGGGGTTATAAAATTTTTTTTCTTGGGCGATTACAATGGTTTATTATTGAATAATAAACCAAAAAAGAAACGAAGTAAGCTATTCAATAATTTTACATATTGGTTTATTATTCAATAATCCAATTTCACTTTTCCGACTAAACTATAACGGCTATATTCTTGAAATTTTCAACAAAAATCAATCTCGGCCTCACAACTGCCAACTTCTTGAACCACATTGCTAGCTCAATTTCAAGGGTATTTTTGGGGGTTTTGAGAGGGAGAAAAATTCGTATTTCCCAACGTTTTCGAGATGAAGGTGTATTTGGTTTCAATTTTTGGACGTTGAATTGAATGCAACTATCTCGGGGTCGATGGCTTGATGAAGTTATTGCATCTTTATTGTCGAATTTTCGAGGTTTTCAGAAATTTGTTTAGCTTTCAATGTGAAAGTTAAGAAAAATACAATTGATTAAAATTACAATAGTTGGTACGAAGTTTTTCCTGATAGTTATCAATCTGTTGTTTGGTGGGAACATTTGCGAATGTTCGTAATTATTACCGTCACTAATGGATGTTCTTCATTGTTGAAGCAAAGGAATAATAAACCACTGTACTTGGAACTTTTTTTTGTGAATTCGGATTCTACATGCCTTGAAACGCTAAACATCAAACTTTGATGGGGGTTAGAAAATTGTTCTTTCTTGGCCGATTACAATGGTTTATTATTGAATAATATTGGTTTGGCACTGTCCGCCGTAACTATAAAAGCTAAATTTTTGAAATGAACGCCTCTCTAAACCCCTGTTAATTTTGAAATGGGAACAATTTTGCTTAATATTTAAACATATATTAGCGAGAAATTTTCATGAAAGTGTTAATTTGTCAAAATACTTATAAGTAACTTGGTGCATTTTTTCAGTGTTTGAAAAAAGAAAATAGTAAGTCGCCTGAAAAAAAATACGTTCTCAAGATCATTTAAAAAAAAGGGGGGGTTTTAACCCTTTTCCTGGCAAGGGGTACTACAGTTCCCCTCAAGTTCCAGTCGATATTTCGAGGTATCTAGCTGGATTGGGACCACAAAAACAGTGTTGTGATTCAATGAACTCCTTCTTAACAAGTTGGCAGCCTTGTAGACCATTTTAAACGCGATTATTCCAGCTGTTTAGACGATTTTTGAACTCAAGTCGTGTTCGCATGTTGAAGATGGCCGACTCAGCTAGGCAGGGATGTTTACAACAAGTTTTCGTTAGTTATAAATTGTTTTTGAAAACTCTGATCTCCTGATTCTCCTAGATCAAGTTGTTTTCTTGAGGAAAAGCCAAAAAAATTATCATAACATCCATCCAGACTTTCACAATTGAAAAAATTGAAAAGGGAACCTGAGTACCCCTTGCCAGGATACTTGATACCAAAGAAGGCAATTTAAATTTCAGTTTTTTCAATCGAAATAAATAATTTGTCTGTTTTTCCTCCGTTTGTTCCATATATAAGCCATATTTACTAATATCATCTGTTGTTTATACTTTCCTTGCATACCTATTGAAAAATGGATGGAAATATATAGCACTCAGGTCAAAATTTTTATTTTGAGTTTTTATCATAATTATGTCCAGGAGGTCTGTGGGAGAGAAAAACCAGGCGACTCATTTTCCGATTCTTTATTGACTGGCCGACCACTTTCACCCATCAGGGCATCCTTAGGGCGACGTGGAGCCACAGGGCCCACAGCTAGGCTGTGCATTAGGGGCCGCAGCCATGGCTCTACGTCGCTCTGAAAATGCCCGAACTGGCAAAAGTGCTCAGCCAGCCAACAAAGAATTGGAGAATGAGTCGTCTGGTTTTTCTCCCCCTCATACCTCCTGGACATAATTATGATAAAAACTCAAAATAAAAAATTTTGACCCGAGTGCTATTATACTTTTCATCGCTTTTTCGGTAGGTATGTAAGGAAACTAAAAAGAGCAAATTAATGATATTTGTAAATTTGGGTTATATATGGAACAAAGGGAGGAAAAATAGACGAATTTTTATTTCGATGAACTGAGGAATTTCAGTCAGAGGAAATTTCCGATTTCAAAGATTGAAAAAATTAATTGACGATAGGTACCCACGATATGCGGAAAAATGTTGAAAATTTGAACTGAATTATTAAAAAGTTTAAGACTTTTATCGATTTTCATCTCTTACACTCCTGTATTTTCCTAGACGGTAACCTGGCAAAGGGAACCACAGTTCCCCTTTTATTGCGAGGGCACCTTGACGGTAACCTGGCAAGGGGAACCAAAGTTCCCTTTTATGACAACCGGCTATAAAAATCAATTAAACAAGTTTTTGCAGAAACTGAGTATCATTTCAGTTATAGTGAAGGCTGAACTTTGATTTCTGCAAAAATTTTTCAGAAAAATCACAATAATTCTGTTTTTGCCTGGAAAAGGGTTTTAAAATGGGCGTTAACAGAGCTTTACGAGGTAAATATTTTCAAAAATAGAATGGTAAGTTGATCAGGAGACTATCTGAAAGCAATTCGTACTCGGCAAAAAAAAAAAAAATTATCCCACTATAGTCGAGTCTCAAGCCGATAAAGTTAAACTCAAATAACTTCGTGGATCCCAAATTTTGACTCCACCAAAATGTGGGTTATTGATAGCAGAGTCCCCACCTGAGTACAATACTTAGGTAAATCGTCTCGTTTAAAAAATTAGCCATTAGATGAAGATAAAAAAGTTAACGAGCTCTTCGAAAGCTAAATACACCGCAGAACATTTTAGTCCTGATAGATTGCGTCTTGCGTTGATGCTTTCATATTGGTCGGTCAGACAGCCAATCAGAACGCTTTGTCGGATGCCTGAAAAACCCAAGGTAGATAGATATAGGAGGTACGCTGGTAACTCTGTAGCCAATGAAAAGTGCGAATGGGTAAGACGTCATAATGAATCCCAAGTCCCACTTGGTAATGAAGATTGGATTGATTTCACCCACTTAATACACAAGTAAAACTGATTATTGATTTTTGTGAGCATTCTATTTTAACTTTTAATGCTCGTTTTGGTTATTTACGTAAATAATAATTGGTAAATAACGTTAGGGTGATATAAACCTTCAAAAAATGAATCAAGATGGTCAGACTTACCAGAATTTCCAAAAAAAAATTAGGGAAACAACAATGCCAGTTTAAACTAGTTCACTTTTGAACATTATTATTAATAATTATTATTAAAACATATTAGGAATATTGAAACAAAACATAATTGTGACGTGGGAAATAAATAAAATTGATTTGAAAACTCATTATAAACTTTTATTTTTAACAGTAAATTATTTTCCTTTTTTTTCATACTTCCTATCTGGAAAATTAGTGGATCGTTCGAGGGATTTTTGTTGTGCCCTTTGTGCATTTAAATATTTTATCCTCAGCAGTATGCACATTTTGCAAAAAGATTCTATCAACTTGTTGTCAATTTGAAGAGATGCAACTTTTGATGTAACGTATTCCGTTGTTTTTTTGCAGTTGGTGGGTATTTCATCTTTTGTATCATAAAGTAGGTTTGTAATTTTCGACTAAGTCATAGCCGACATGACCATTCCAACTTTCGATGTTTTTCAAGATTTGTAACTTTCATCGTGGATTACTTCACCAAAAGTCGTTAATTCGAGATTTTTGAATAGACCGAACGAACGGTAATTCAACTTCAGATTTTCTCCGAGTAGTGTACCTAACCATTTTTCAAAATTTTATGCTGTATTCAACAACATTGGTAAAATGTACACCAAAAAATCTCATTCTCCAACTTTACACATTCTCTTCATTCATGTACCTAGGGCAAAAGAATGAAGCATATAATCATGGAAATACACACCATAATCAATCATTATTCTAAATTTGAACAAAATTGGAATCAAAAAATGTTTCACAAAAAAACCAAGGGGTACCTCTGCAATTTTTTAAAACTTATCAGTTGTTGATTTTTTACTCTCCTATAAGTACAGATAAAAACCTGCAGTTTTCAGGAAAGTTGTTTTTTACCAGAAAATGAAGAGAAAAAAGTACAAAACACGCACAAACAATGAAAAAGAGTTTAAACTCGTAAATTAATAAGTAGTTTCGTAGTTTGCTTGAGGGGGATTCAAGAAATACTGACGAGTGTTTTATGGTAGGAAAGACTTCTCCCTTCAACAGGTAGAATTTCAACCCTCCAAATAAAAGAGAAAGGTAGAAGAAGGGTTTAATTTTGTAAAGGGTAGGGGCCTCGGGTCTATGCTCTAGGGGTTCAAAATGTACTCTTGTCAGTGAGAGGATTTAAGAATTAAGGATTTAAGACAAATTTATTCAGCAACACAAAACATTCTCATTGAAAGGAAATAGAGAAGTAACGTTGTTGCAATGAAATTCGTATGCGGCTATGAGGAAAGTCCTTAGCAACCAGTGACGTCAGAGAGGGCTGCCCTTAGTTACCAGCCCACCTCGTCATTCTATACACCTTGCCTGAAAACCAACTTCATGGTAGAGAGTTGTTGAGCGTCCAAAGTCCAAGAGCAAATCTGTACTCACTGTCATGGAAAAGTTCATCTTTTTGAACATTTTCTGGTTTTATAATTTTTTCCTATAAATTATTACCAAGCTGGAAATTCTGAATAATATTTTATTAGAAATGAACTCGTCTGTGGAGCTTGTCAACAAGGCTGGCAACACTGCTTTGTATATTGATCAAGCGATGACGTAGTGGGAGAGGGCCATGATCCAGTCGGTTCAATTTCGCCTCTTCGTACTAGGGATGGGCATCGGACATCAATTAATCGATTAGTGTCTAATCGATTATATTTTTTCTTAGTAATCGATTAATCGATTATATTGTTTTCTTAGTAATCGATTAATCGATTAATCGGCAGCAAAAAATTTAACTTTATTTATGGTAAAACCATCATTATCTTATCAATTACTTACCATTCTTTTCTAACTAATCAATACCCCATGGTTTGACAATTTTAAGAAGGAAAAATGAGTAGACGTAGGTAATATGAGAAACAACAAATTCCAAACAAGTGAGAAAATTATTTTTAATTTACAAGAACAATCGTAATTCCAAAGAAAAAAAATTCTATCCTTCGTGTAATTCTTTAGGATGGAAAAATAACTATATCAGAACTAAAATAGTTCTTCTATTTGTCTTTCTTAAATGTTATAAGTAAGACATAACTGAATCTGACGTTTAGGTAATATACGTAATTATTTATTAATCCAATATTTCTCGTCGGCGTCCTTGAGAAATAGGAGCTTATTTGCGAGGTCAGGAGCCAGCCGGCTCCTCTGCTCCCTCAAAATTTGGCCAGCTTGTGAAAAAAGCCTTTCTGACGGAACAGAAGTCGCGACAGCTGGCACGTACTTAAAAGCAATGATCTCCACTTTCTTGCCCTCAACAGACGATGCAGACATCAGTACCTACAGCGTGATATACTTGCTACCTACCTACGTCATAATCGATTACAGTCTAGGATTTCGTTTTTTCTACTTTCGAATTTTTGATATCCACTATGAAAAAAAAAAGAAATTAAATTAGAAAATTTTCGGTGGCGAAGAGTTTATTAATCGGTAAAAATTAATCGATTACCCGATTAATCGAGCCATACAAACATCGATTAAAAATTAATCGATTTTTCGCCCTAATAATCGATTAATTCGATTAATCGATTAATCGATGCCCATCCCTACTTCGTACTCGATTAACTCCGGGGATAGTTCGTTTCATTTTTCTAAGACCGTCTTTGGGCTCCTTCCTTCTTTTGTATAGCGTTTCTGCATTCTTGTATTATTTTTTCACAAACCCCGTGTGTATATAATATCAGGTTGAAACGATGTTCCCGTGAAGTTTGTTTTTCAAGTAGGAAACACCACAAATAAGCAGCGCCGATGCTTCCGACTCTGGTCCGTACGACTGTTTACTAATATTCTTCGGCGGAATTTTCTGGGTAAATATTCTTCATTTTTATCTGGACAGGTTTCGCTTTTCGGTGAATAATTAGGAGATTATCGGCCTTTGAAGGCAACAGTCTTACGATTGGCTATAGCTTGAAGCCATTGTTCTGATAGTTTCCATTGGAGAGTTTGTTGGTATGATAACCATAAATACTTGCACCGAATATTGCAATTCGGAGGATCGTTCGTTGTGAAACTTTCGTTCTAGCTGTCGAAATGGACTCTTTTCCTTTCTGTTCGAACATTGTGTTTGAAAGATGGACCAATTCATCCGTTGATGTGAAAAGTTTTAACATAGGTAGTAATTGGTTAGTGCAATTCTGTGCGATTTCATTTTTTTCTAATAACTTAAGGACCGTCATTTTCATCAGATAAAGCCGTTCGACTTGTCGGTTTTCGCCGTGAATATCGTCACTGACATGAATATCAATCTTTCGGTCAAAAGGAAAGTGATACCTTCGAGTTTTATTTTATTCGATTTACGTACAACTGAGGTTCCCTATAATGGCCTTAGAATGAGGTTATTGTTCTAAAATTTTTCCTAAATCATATTCTTGAAGAATCTAGTAAGCTGAATCAAATTACTTCATACTTCTAAAAATGTCATTACTTCAAGAGCCTGAGTTGTACCTGCGAAAATTATGCAAGCACTTGTAGTCGAATTTTGTGATAATAGCGCCATCTATAATGACGTCACATTGTTATGCTTTTCTGCGGTCCGAATGGCCTCTCTGCTAGTTCAAAAATCTTTCCTAGCTACCAGTTCTCACTTCGTGAAACGAATTTTCGGCCCGAGAATTGAACACAGAGGTTTCGATCGTCACTAAACCCCAAAAAATCAATTAAATCTCCCTCCTCTAGTATTCCATATCTTGATTAGGTGGTGCCTATTTAGAACACGATCAAAACAGTTGAAAATTATCAGGATTTACTGGACATCTTAATAAAAATTCTGACTCCAGCAGTCCATTTTCTTTTGCCTGTCTGTTTTGTGAACTGCTTCCCTTAGTGTGTCTTGTGTCTAAGTGAATGTAAAAATTATGTACTGTGTGTTATTGCTTGGAATGAATAACTTAATTCATATTTTTTCAGCGTATGCTGGAATCCAATGAAAGTTGTACTGGATTCGGACGTGCGACTGAATAATAACATAGCACCCGTCAGCGCTCGCTATTGGGAAATTGCCACTTTCAAAGAAAAACTCCAGGTTTGCGAGGAATTTGATACACGAAGTAGCCTTCATTTGTCAGTATTCGTTGTTTGACTATTCTATTATTTAATTTCAGGCAGCTAACGTAGAGGAGCAAATCGGTCTAAGGTCAGATGGTAATTGGGCCAACCATTTGCTCGTAGCATCGCCTGTTATGCCAACGGCTACTGGTGAGTACTCATTAAATTAAATATACAGAATGAATATTGAAAAATAGTCTGACTCGCTTTAAAATTCTGTATAAATATAGAGTTCGATAATAAATATTATCAAATGCTGTTGTTTTTGGGAGGAAATACTTTCCTTGTTTCATTTGAGGAAGCTTCTTAGCCCGTATCACACGTCAGACAGTTCTCCCCAACAGGCCACAGTGACAGACCATCGACACAGTCTCTCTCGTACGAGGGTGGGGATGAAGTGCAAACGATTGTACTAAACCTGACATGGAATCGTATCGTGATATGAAATCATGTGTAGGAGGAAACCAGCATGGGAAGGTTATGCGGAAGGTTCCTCCGCAAGCTCGACCCACTCTGATTGGCTGATCCTTTCTCCCTCTCTCACAACAGACCGATTTGGTCGGTTTGTGGGCTGTTGTGGAGAAGTTTCTGATGTGTGATACAGGCTTTAGCAGTTATAATTATTGTTGCTTAAATTACAATGTGTACTATTGATGTTATATGAATTTTTTCGTATCAGTCTTATATTTGTCATTATCACTTTAATTGGTTTCATTTGGTTGTCAATGAGGCCTATACATATTGCAATTGATCATGTAGGCATTTCTCAAGTGAAAGAGCCGGCTTTTTAGTTATATTTTGCACTATGAGTAAGTAATGTAAAGTGGGGAGTGCATTTGATGTAGCTTTTTGCCTTCTATCAACAAAAAATGCAAAGCCTCCGCGATCGCCTGATTATATTCCCTCCTTGATACTGTTATGGAACATCGATCTCATTTTTATCTACCTCCAAAAATTGTCAATCATAGCATCAAACTCCAAAGTTACAATGTTTCTTGGATACTTATAGAAAAATTGAATAATTGCCATCATATCTTACAACACGTTGCTAAAATTCAAGCAAAAAATGTGCCTATCTGAATCGCTTCATCATGTTGGGCTGATTTCACGTTTGGGAGGCTAACACGAGTGACAAATTTTCCAATACTTAGGCTCATGCTATTTCATGAATCTCCTGGCAGTATTTACCTCAGACCGCGTAAAGGACCAGTCACTTATTTTCCGGGTAATGTAGTATTGTGTACTGTTAGAAATGATAATCAAATTAGAAGGTAAAACTTCCAAAAATCCTGACGAACCGCAGAAGCTGATTCGAACTGATAATTTACAAATATGACGAACTGATCTTGTTTAGATGTAATTTATTGTATTCCGACGTCGTAAATGAGGTAATTAATTTTGCAGGACATGGGGGGTCCATCCCTAGCAATGAAGAGTGCGGAATACGTGACGTTTGGGCGCACAACCTCAAAGAGGAGTTCAAAGTTGTGCGAAAACTCGTCCACAAGTACAACTACGTTGCTATGGTAAGTTATCGAGCTTTATTTCATTTTGAAATTATTCCCATTTGAGTATCGTAGTAGATGTATTGCTTGTTGTACTTGGTTTTTTGGTTCCTTGAACGGATAATAAACAAAAACGGAATCTAAATAAATCCAATATTTGTTGCGGTTTTTCAGGACACAGAGTTCCCAGGAGTTGTAGCCCGTCCGATTGGCGAGTTCCGAAGTTCAGCTGACTACCAATATCAGTTGCTGCGTTGCAATGT
>JASJUZ010000023.1:0-236223 GCA_037159825.1 Tupiocoris notatus | reverse complement strand
ATTTTTTTGCCTAGTCGAAGCTCTTGGGTAGGTTCGAATGGAGCGGTCAAGTAAACAACTTTTCCCTCGTTCCTCCTCCGGTTTCTGACTAGACCGAACTCTTTTCCACGGGTACTACGTTATTCCAACGACGTATAAACTGCCCACATGACCCACAGCCGATATTCAATTCGTTTGACCCAGACGAAAACGGGAAATCCTGAGAAGTTGAAAGAATGGCAAAAAAGGAACGATTCGAAACTGTTTAAAATCAGAAAAATGACCTCGTACCTCAAGAAACATCAAAAAAATTTTCAGGAGAGACAAAAACTGGTTATTTTGGCAGTAATTGAATTTGATATTGATCCCAAACATTATTTTGCCAATTGTAGGGCATATGACTTAGGGAACGATTAAGGATTAAGGATTAAGGAGTGAAGAATCCTACTGAAATAATTTTCAATCACCAGTTATGAGTTTATCAGGGGATGGTTCTGTCAGATGACTGAAAACGAGGTTATAATTTAGGTCGCTAGCAACCAGGAAATCAGTATTCCGCCGAAATTTGAATCATGGGATGATGAGATACGAGGTTCTCATTCCAAAAATGGAAAAAAGAAAAAGGCCTGAAAATCCTCCAAATTTGAAACAAAAGCTGCGATTACTCGAAAACCAATAAATCTATCGACCTCACGATGGTCTCATTCGATTAAGCTTCCAAAAATCCATAGAAATTTATACCAAATACACCTTTTTCTGAAATGAATTCTATAACCCCTCAACCCCCCAAAAATACCCTTAAAATTAAGCAAACAATGCTATTCAAGGATTGGGCTGTTGTGAGGCCGAGATTGATTTTTGATGAAAATTTCAAGAATGTAGCTATTTTAGTTTGGCCGGAAAAAAGTTGACGGTCTTCGGCGTACAGACAGAATTTTTTTTTTTATTGGATATTCGGATTCTACAAGCCTTGAAACGTAAAACATCTAACTTTTAAGGGGGTTAGACACATTTTTTTCTTGGGCGATTATAATGGTTTATTATTGAATAACATAGAAAAAAATTAATAATACTTTGAGAAGACTTGAAATAGCGCAAGTTCTATTTCTACACGCATCTTACAAAAATTCAAATCTAGAGTTGAATATCCTTGAAGAGTAATTAGAATTTTTCCTCGATGGCGAAACGTACGAACATTAGTTGCCGTCGTGCTGACGGCCCGTCGTCGAAACTGATCGAAAATAATAAAGCGGTCCAGGTGTTCATTAGTTTTTAATATTTTTCTGAAAATGGGACTCGAGTTGGGACTATGAATAAATGCATTTTAAATAACCGCACAGCTTAAACTCCATTAAACGGAAAGGGGAAGGTTTATCATCTGGCAATTGGAAGCTGTTCGAGGCGTTTCTCATTAGGCGAGACGCATTTGTTATAATTACTTTCGGCAATAGGTATAATGATTTTTTTTACTCAGTTCCGCGCCTAACGAGAAAACAGAACACGAAGATTGAAAGGGTATAATTTGCGTTCGCATTTAACGTTCCACAAGTTCAATGCAACGCGCGATTGTCAGCATCAGAGTGGAATAAAAAAGGAAAAAATGTGCATCATGTGGACTGGAAGAAAAGTAACACAAGTCTGTGGGAATATTTTGAAAAATTCACAACTAAGAAGCGAGATGGCCTGAAAATTGCTGGGATAACACCGCTACACGGAAAAACCTCAGTCGCCGACCCAAATAAATATATTTTTAAATCTATCGATTTCCACTAGCTATTTACCATTGTTGACATTCGACCTGGCACGTTTTGTTCACGTTGGACCGTTGTCGATTCCTAAAGCTCTCGCTGATTCCAAAAGCACATTCTACCCTCGGCTTCGCTTTCGGTCGGATGTATAATATCGCCGATAATGGATAAAGAACGCGGCCTCTAAAACACGTGCCTCGCGCCTCGCACATAATTCACGCCGATTTCCATGGGAATACTACGAGCCACGGGGTCTATACGGTGGCAAGCGGTTATCTGGATTTCCATGAGAAACTTAGATATCGCTCCGTTATAAACTCCCTTTGTTGTTCGACAGTCTCCCTCCAAAAGGACGTTCAATATTTCATTTTTCCTGTTCAACCCCGATAGTAGGGTAACAGAGAAGTTTGTTTTACTCGATATACCTTATACTAGGTAATAAATAGTTTAGAGGAAATATAAAATCATCTGAGAGTAATGTAATCCACCTTCAGATTCGCAAAATTAATTCCAGTCAATGCTGGTTAACGTAGAATCGAAAACGGACAACAGAATAAAAAAATCTTACCTATAAGTAAAAGAA
Source organism: Tupiocoris notatus (assembly GCA_037159825.1). Taxonomy (NCBI): domain Eukaryota; kingdom Metazoa; phylum Arthropoda; class Insecta; order Hemiptera; family Miridae; genus Tupiocoris; species Tupiocoris notatus. The sequence goes on along the minus strand of JASJUZ010000023.1, from coordinate 233,913 downwards.
AGGCATTGAAAACTGGTAAGTTGGGAATATCGAGGGAGAAACGATCTAAAATCATCGCCACATTACAGTTTTCTATTTATTTATTTTATATATAAGTCGATTGGAGACTCATGGCAGCGATATAATTTTTTTAGCCCGTAAATTTTCGTAAGTGCTAGACTCGTAGAAGTCCGTGGAAATGAATATTTTCCCCGGTCTCCCAACACAAACTATCCACCAGAAAAAGTATAAACCGTGAACATATCGAAGTTTGAAGAAATACTATTAGAGCCAACATAGAAAAGATTCGTTAGTGATAAATGAAAGCCTCATTCGGACAACAGATGCTATCGCGCGCAACTTGAGCAATCCAACTTCAACTTGGATGCTACAATGGGGCAAAGGAAACTTCGACATTTTCCAACTTTTACTTGCGAAAGGAAATAAATTAGAGTCGGAAGTTCTTAAATTTTGCAGTACAATTAAACTAATGACCTCCTTCCAACGTTGATGACTTGCCAAAAAAAGAGGGTCGAAAGATCCTTCTGACTTTTGAATCATTAAAAACTTTCCTCTTAATACGTTTCGACCGTTGAAATAATCTTCGAAACGAACTTGAAAACGTGACATTTGAATGCAAAGTAAAGGCGAAGACTATTGTCTCCGTAAAGAAGATGGATTGCGCGCGGATTTGCCTTTAAAAATATGTTCATTGTCTCTTCTAAGCAAGATTAGACCGACCAAGGGGTAACTGTTTATTTTTCGCCAATTGATATAATTGGAGTGGATATTTATATTTTCATAATTATATCAAAAATTAATTCAGCGATAAATATTTCGACGACGTAATTCTCATTAGCAGGATTTAGCTATTAAGAAGAGGAAAAAATCTGAAAACTGAGGAAACAATATCAAACTATCCGTCTCTCATTCTGAGGTCGAGGATTGGAGGGTTTAAAAAAATTCTTCAAAAAAAGGAAAATCTTTAAAAATTATTTTCTTTATTTATTCATTTTATTTTTATTTTTAGGAAATCTTTAATCAGAAATTGAGGAGAAGTAAAACTTCTAGTTCAAGGTTCAACGTACATGAAACTGACAGGAGTGTCATGATGATTTACTTCATTGCGTTCGGCTAAGCTAGGATTTGAGGTTTTCTTGCGTGTTGGCTACAGACTTCGACTAATGCTCTGTTCTAAATTGATGAACACCTTCGGAGCGCGAGACAAGAAAACCTCAACTCAGTTCTTGAATGATCACTTACTTATTGGCTTAACTCTTCGAAAGACCAATTTGAAGACAAAAGTGCAGTTTTTTTCCTTTTACATTTTACACACAAAAAATAGTGTGAACAATTTCAGACGCTCAATATTTTTCAAGATTGCACAATAATAACAAATTTCCTTACAAATTATTTATTAATAAATTATCATTATTTTTTGTTTTAAATTTATTTATTTCTATTTATTAATAATTTATTTGTATCTATAATTTGATTTTTTATTAATTAATAAATTTACTCTATCGATTGAATATTTAAAAAATTAATTAATTATTACTAACTGCTAGTATTCCGTTAAAAAAAGTTCGATAATTATAAAGTCGATTATTTGCTTTCGAGCCACGGAAAATTTCCCGGTTTTACATGGAATTTTTATATTTATTTTATTTTCCAAAAATGCTTTGATATCTTGTACGTTCGATTTTTTTATTTACTAACTGTAGTTTATGTTTTTTCAGGGTTTATGGACGCAATTGAGTACTATGGACACCATAGAAAATCGCATTTAGTTAAACATATTTTGGAAGGTGCCCAGTATCAGCTGATCAGTCTCATTCAGCGGCCAACTCCTACGACCAATGAGAACCTCTCGTTTGGTGCGTGTTGTTACTCCGGGGGAGCGGAATATTTACAACCGATTAACTTCTAACGATAATAAGAACTTAGTGGAAGAAACTGATTAACAGTCTCAGCGAAAAGCCGATTCAACGGCAAAGATGAAAACTTTATTATCTTCGTACACGCTTTAGCCGAAAGCCGACGAATCAAGGCGATTTCCCATAGTCGCAACTACCTTGTGAAATAAAGCGAGTTTTAGCCCGATTTTCGCACCGGGTTGACTTCCATTCTTGTGTGAAAATTGTTGTTTTGGACTTGTTCCAACAAGATCTCTAGTTTCGCGAGAAGATTCGACTCTTTTTTTTCGTAAGGAGCTAGAAGTGGGAACATCTGACGTTTTCATTTTGGAGGAACCTCACCACAGGAGCCGCAACTACCATCGAGCACGCCAAACCCGGTTTTCAACCTATAAAGCGCGACGACTCCCCACTTAATTTTTTCTTGTTTTTCGAGGGTGAAAATTTTCCCCCTCCTTCTCGCGATGCCCTCTTTTGAATATATCATCTCGGATAATCCTCTTACACACTTCACCGCGTGTATTCTTTCCCGGTCCGCTTTCCTTGGTTTTCTTCAATTTTTTTTTACCCTCCTCGTAATATATTTTTTCCTTTTTTTTTTGTTGTTTCTACCTTTTTTGCATCCTTTCGTATACGAAATCCTCTTCCGTCGGTAAATCCAGCTTCGGATTTCGTCCTTGTGAGGGAATTCCCCTCGCTATTTGTATGGCCGTATTTCCTTTAAATTGCGAGGTTTTTATGTTTCCGCGTCGCCTACTTCTCGTGGCCCGTTTAGCGCGTTTGCTTGAACCTAATTAACAGGCAAGAAGCCACGCCGACCGTTGCATCAATTCTCCAAAGCTTCTCAACGTAGGCACTTGGGGAAACCTCATAATTCAAAAGGCTCTAATTAATAATTAACACCGTTTAGAAAAATGGAGAAAAAAAAACGCTCGTCGAGGAAGTGACTGTTTTACAGTACGCGTATGAAAACCATAAAAAACCATCGTTGAATCGCAGTGAGCGAAATAGGCTCGAGCATCCTTAGTTAGCCTCATGTGTTGCAAGCGGAGAGGTTTAAATTCATTATGCAATACCTCTTTGACATCCGGCATACGATTAATGTTGAATGGCCCGAGAGACGTGATTAAAATGTTTTAATGAAAGGTAGCCACATCCGCAACTCGCACGAGAAGAAAGGTAGACGGATGGATAATATTAACTCTTCAACTTTTATGAACAGTAATATCAGCACAAAAGAACGACGAAACGTCCGGATTAAAAAAAAACGCATCGAGCCAAGTGGGTTAAGCTGACTGAAAACGGTTTCAGTTGAAAAAAAAAAAAAAAAAAAAAAAAAAAAAAAAAAAAAAAAAAAAAAACTTGCAAATAATTGTAAAGTGGTTTATTATTCCTTTGTTTCAATAATAATGTAAAAAGACCATGTGATAGTAATGCACTTGGGTTTTTATAGGACATTTATAAAAGTTTCCACCTAACAACAGATTGGTAATTATTAGGGAAAACTCCGTAGCAACTAATCATTTTTAATTTTCTTAATTTTCAAATTAACAGCTAAATTTTTCGCCTAACAGGACAGTTGGAGAGATAGTTCAACGATCAATCCAACGAGTACAGAACGATTTTTACAGCACCAAGAATTCTCAACTTTTCATGCCAAATTTCTGAAAATCACATTCAACACGGACGAATGTAATACGTCCATTTACCACGGAAACATGGAAGTAAAAATATTCGAACTTCAGTAAGCATTGGCAGGAGGATTTTCAATGATGGGATTGTACGCTGCGTATTAGCAAACGTCGAGTTCGGAATAAGAAAATATAGCGGAAGCTGACAGCGAAAAATATGACGTTTTTAATTAAGACGTCCATAATCCCAACAAACGCCACACGCAATAATAATTTTCCAACTGCGATCAGTCGCTGCTGAAGCTAATTGTAGATTAGGCAGCATCTTGCGCCGGAATTGGTTTCTCTCAACCTTTTCGGTTTTTTACTTCACTCCAGCGATACTTTCTGTCCCTCTCGAGAATCAGTGATTTAAGGGAATAATTAAAATAGCGAGTTCCTCGCTAGCGCGTTCCTGGCCATTTGAGCCTCTCAGGTATGTAAGGTAACGGCTTGGGGCCTAGGTGAAACGCGGTAGCAACTCTTCTCGGGCTAAGGCACTTGAGAGATTTACGATCCGAGCGAGATTTATGAGCACGGTGATATTTTTATTCAAGAGAGGGCCTCTACATTTGATGGCGGGGGAAAAGGAAACGTAATTAGCTATGAAGGAGGGCAGTTGTGACATTAAGAATGGATAGCATTTTATCTAAAATAATAACTTGACGGCGCCGGCTTTTTTCCCGCGGAAAACTCAAGAGCGTTGAGAGAATTTTCGAATTAACAAGAGTCGAGTGGTTGTTGAATATTAAAAGGTTTATTCGAAATTAAAATAATTAATAAAGTCGAAAATAGTCTGAGGAATAAAATTTGGAATTAATTCGCAACAAAGCCGCTCTCTGCAATTTTTGCCGTCATTGCGATGTGTCAATATATTTTTTTTAAATTCGCTACACTGAAAATTGGGCTCAATTTTATTTGCAAAACGTCTCGCACGAACCGTTCGTCACCTAACTTCGCCTACAACTTGAAAAATGAACTTCTTCAAGCTCGCACTATTTTATATACACGCAGTGAATGAGTTCAATGTAGGGGATTTTCTCCAAATCATTCACAAGCGTCCATCTGTTTTCAGCTGCTTCTGTTTGGAAGTTGCTCTGCGTGAAAGGAGTTCTTATAGGCTATTTCCGAGGTCGAAATCTCCAGCCGGCAAGGAACGCGTGTGAAAGAAGATAAACGCGGCATATGCAACGCTTTTTTTCCACCAAGCCTTCTTTGCGTACTAGAAAGACTGTTATATTTTAGTCGTCCTATCCGCAGCACGTTTTTTTCTGTTGAAGATGTTCGATACGGGTTTAGACTAGTTGGATTAATAACAGACAGCGAAGGAATCAGAATGGAAGCTGAATAGAAGATGGTTCTGTTAGAGAAATGGCCTCTGCTTAGAGAAATGTTTCCATTTTTCAAGAAAACGATCAATTAACAGTAGTATTATTCGTGTCCAACAATAACGGAATCAAATGGTACAAAAGCTTGTTTATGAAGCGAGAAAATTCCAACACATACTGGCGAATTATGCGACGCAATAAATACGTTTCCAAAGGTGGACTCTAACGTTTTTCTGAAAAAATAATTGCCCATAAGTAATTCAAGTATACCGAAGAAAACGCTTCGTTCGCCCTGAGCGAAAGATGGTCAAATCAAATATCAGTCAAAGGAATTGAACATCCAATCGCGATCGGCTTTGTTTCGTTCTGAATTTCGTACCGAAGCGAGAGGCGAATAACGAATCAATAAAGGAAAGAGACGCTTTCAATATAGCTTCGCCTTGTAGCTTCAAAGTGGAAAAAAGACGGAAAATGTTAAAGGGAAATCATTGGCCCGTAAAAAAGGCTCCTTCTTGTCCTTACACGGTCGACAGGCCCAATTCAACGAGAAAGAAGGCGAGGGTTCGCGTCGTGTTCAGCCTTGTGGCGCCACCTGATGTCCCAGCCTACCATAGTATACAACCTTAGAGCCTTCTCAGGCCGTATGCATATAAAACCCGTCAAATTTATCGGTTCAATTTCCATCCGATCTCTTCAGGGACTTATGTACTTCGGGAATCAATCTACTTTGCCTGAGCCGTTGTCTCGAGCGAAATGGGGGCTAAAGAAGTTTTACCTTGGAAGCCAATTTTCATCTTAATAGCTGCTATGCTTAGTAAACAAAAGCCCGCGAGTTCAAGATCGTGCAAGAAGCATCGTTCGATTTCCGGCAGCAAGTGACAATTACTTACAAAGCGATGAAGCGACTGAGGATTTTTTTCGTAAATATTTTTCTTCCTCTTAAACTATTTCAAAATCCGGGAATATCTCATCTTTCAACCAAGCGGTAGTTCATGTATTCTTAGAGTAATCTAGACGAGCAACTAGAGAAAAGTTCTGATATAAATTGTTCTTCGACAGAATAAATCTACATTAAATAAAAAATAGCCGAAACGCTCCTTAAATTTTACAAATTCAGTCAAGATCCAATCGAATTTCAGACGAGAGAATCAAAAGCGGAGAACACTCGAAAATATTAATTAATACGAGTATCCTTTTCAGCACTGAGCGTTCGAGAGTTGAAAAATTAGTCAAAGTCGGGTCACGATTTAATTACGCCTCAGATGAAAGATATCCAGTTGAAAATCTTCCAGCGGGTAAATATAAATCTATCCAACGGAATGCCCAGAAGTCGCCTACGGAATCGAGAAGCTTCTGGTGTTGGTATACCTGGGAGGTGAAATAGTGGGCGAAGAACGATTGATGGCTCGGCTCGCATCACTTTTCTAACGACAGCGTCGTTTTCTCGGCCTCTTGAAAATCGGATAACCTTTTTTTACCGTATCTTGCTTCACCAATCCTTTAACCGATTCATTCAATAGCTGGCTCTTCAGTTTATTGACTCAGATGACCGTTTCAATTTATCTCGACTTCCTTTACTCCTTCCAACAACCAGTGTGCCATTATATAGCAATGTATCGAAGCAAAGAAATAGAAAATCACGAAAAGAGAAAGATGAAAATCATTCGAAACAATTATCGCAAGAATGATAATTTCTTGACGACCACCGGCATTTGAAGTGCCCGATATTGTCATTAGCAGACTGGCACCCTACACTGGGGTAATCATAATTGTCAAGGGGATTTTATGATCTCGGTAATGATCGGTGTCATAGCTATTCTCTTCACTTACATGCGACATTACTTTCTTCATCAGTCGATTCTACTGATAATAAATTGGAGGAAAATTTCGGATAGCACGACGTCTCGACACTGGGAAGTGAGAACTAAGTGGCAAAAAAGGGATCACACTAACTCTTAGTATTTTCAGCCATCAGATAAATAATTTTTATCTACTCAGCAGTGTTCAATCATTCGTTACTTTAAATTCTACCGAGCCATTTTTGCGCTGAGATTGTGGAAACCCACTTCACAAAGATAGGAGACGAAGAGATGGTCACGAATCCACTAATTTTGAATGTGTTATATATTGTTATACAGATTTCGGCGTTTAGCATTAATAGTCTTTAGTTACAACTTGTGAAATTGTTAACGATGGTGACCTAAATGCCGAAATCGATACAACAATAACCCATTTAAAATTAGTGGAATTCGTGGCAACCTTTGCGTCTTCTATCTTTGATCTTCATGGCTGCTATTCGACTTCATCTCGCCAGTAACAATATTTCCAGCCGTAATTAACAAATCACTATCCATCAATTCTGGCCATATGTTTGCCTAGGACTGAAGAATATTTTCGAAAATGGATGAATTCCATCGGAGCGACGCGACAGCGCGAAATCATCCGCACGAGTTGTGTCAACCAGCCTAAGCACATATCTCGGCTCCCAGCCTCATGTTTACTCCCATAAACTTGTCTTATCAAAGTTTACCAAGCCCTCCCCCGCCATCAACGGCGAATTCTCTGTTCACTTTTTCCCTCTCATCTTTCCAGTTCTTCATAAAAATGAGCGTCAACTCGGATGGGGGAACTTCCTACGGCGAAGTGAATATTTAAAGTTGTTTTGATGTTTGTGTAAGAGGACGTTCTCGTCTCTCTCTCGGAATCTCTAGTTTAGAGGCTTTAAAAAAACTCCGAGATGGAATTGAACCCGCGTTGATGCTAACCGTTGGCTCCAACAGGCCTCGTCTTTGTATCCAGTAAAAATAAACTCTTTCCGCGCCCTTGGCAGATGATTAAACTTTAATTTCTCGCACGGTTTGCCTTGAATTGAAAACTAAATCGCTTTGAAATGGTGCCATAAATAAATTAGGCGTCGGACGAGCTCCGTTTGCTCGGGCCACTTTGTGGTCGTCGTCCTGCTGGTGGATTATCCGACGAAGGAGCAAACTCACTCTGAGTCATTCGGTTAATCAACGCCGGAGCCAATGGGAATGCCTTCGCTCTTATGATTTGTGCGCCGGCCAAAGATCAAAAGTTCAGCTGCCAGCTTTCTAGCTATCGTTGTTACGCTGATCCCACCCGAGGTTGTCAACCCAGTTTCCTCTCATCGGATACTCTGTCAGACCAACGATATTACTTTTCTTTGAAGATCAAGGAATCCTAGTGAATATGAGATGTTTATTGAGTCGGACGAGCTTGTCAGATTTTCGGAAAATAATGACTGGAATTTTGTGACGAGGAATAGCGAGAGTTTAATCTGAAGTCACGGCGCGATTGTATTTGTAATGATGGTAAACATGTAAACTTTACCAAGCGAAATTATGTCCGGGGGTTGTTATGTGGAGAAAAACCAGGGCAACGTGGATCCATAGGGTCCACAGTCCACAGCCCAGTTGTCGACCTCATGGTTCCACGTCGCCCTGCGGATGCCTGAATGGGCGAAAGTGCTCGGCCAGCTAATAAAGAATTGGAGAATGAATCGCCTGGTTTTTCTTCACCTCACAATTCCCTGACGTCAAGAAATGCGACGAGAAGGAAAATAAGCAAAATTATGTTTCGTATAGATATTAATGAAGACACCGACGCACCGAAAAAGCGTTTTGGAGAAAAATTCTGATTGCGTTAGCAAGATTACCCAGCTCATTTCCGCGGCAGTTATTGGATTCTAAGATATAAGCTACAGTTTTTTCTTACTTGTATGTGGTAGACGGTCTCTGTGCAAAGCGACAACGTGACGGCCGTCGATTCGGTGAGAAGATTGCCTTTCAGACCACCACCATCGACTTCCCACGTGACGAAGTAGAACGGCTTCCGGGGTCCGCCTTCCGTAGGCCGTCTTGCATCCCAGGCGATCTCGGCGATCACGAGATACCTCTGGTGAATCAGGCTCACCTCTCGAAGGTTCCAAGGGCGCCGCCCTTCGTTTTGACTATCCTCCTGCGACAATTTAGAATACGGGTCAAATTCAAGGTTCGATTAACTGAAGAACATAGAAATCCTAAAATATGCCTAGGCGCATTCGAAAATTTGATTTCTTCAATCTGCAAGGTGAAAATGGTAAAATTTCTGTCTATTTCTCGAGCTTTTGAGATTCGTCTTTGTTTCATTGTAGTGATCAAGCTTTGCAACGTGACACAGAGAGGGCATAGAATAAACATGGAATTAACGAGAGAGGCTTCAGAAAAGAAGTACAGATGATCTTAAATATACAATAACAGTATGTCTGGGCTGAATCAGCTCACTATTGCATGTGCCATCTTCTTCCTCGAAATTCTCGGCTATTTTACCCCATCATATTTTTTCATCACAAATCGCTGCCGCAATCGATCCGTTAAGATCACTCCCAGGATTGATATTGTCTGTGAATAAGACTACTCTTCATGCAATTCAGCAGCGGTCAGTGCTAACCGAGAGTTAAACTCGTTATTCAGACACAAATTGACGAGGGCTTGATTTCGAACGACGAATGCACGCTCGAACTCTTCACGTATGCAACTGCCGTTCGTGCTAGTTTGATCAGAGGTCCCCAGAGGAAAGACGTGCGTTAAAGGGTGTTCTGAACGGAGGGAGCACTCGATGTAATTCGAGCTAATGAAAGCGGAGATTGCCAGTCGGGGAGACTAACCATCGCGTTTCGATACCGTCAATTAAGAATGCAACGTTCGTGCCGAAATATCGATTTTACCTCTCTGATTCTCAGGCATAGAAAATACGGATTTTGAGTGAGCAAGGAAGAAAAGCGAATCATCGAGGTCTGTAAGGATTTTGGCTATATTGGTAAACTTTTGGAACAATACCCCAATTTACTAAGAACAAAGTGACATGCAATGTGAACGATTACCGATAAAATGACCGCCTTAAATCAACGCGAAGCACACGTTAACTATGGGCTATAAAGAGCAAAAGTCGATAGTTTTTTTTTCGAGAAGGAGACGGGCACCGATTATGCTTATTCGAGAAGGATCAGAAGCACAACGACGGGCAGGCTATAACGTCAAATCACTACCACTTAAATAACATTATTCAAATTAACGTTACCGCAGCGGCGCGAGCGGATTATTATTGGGCGAGTCCCCAGGCACGGCCTCGTAATCCAACAGCCCAGTGTCTGGGCTAATAACTAGTCCCGTTGCCGTCGGACGGGAGTTGTCCCTAAATAGCCCCTTGAATGGACGATGCAGGATTTTCAGAGGACATAGCCAGCTTTCAATATTATCATAAGCCCGCCTCGAATTATTGCTTCGGATACCAATGATTGTAGCAAACGCCTACGTCAATCGAATCGTGAATTTCAATCGCGTAGGCAAATATCAATGAAAATACTATTCATGCCTGATGGAATTCCGTCTTAAAAACTCACAAGTATGTTGTTGTTGAGGAAGGTTGTCGTCGGGACGATCTGCGTGTTGATTCGTTTGCCGGACGAAGTTGGCGCCGCTGGCGGGTAGTTGGGGAGAATATGCCCCAATCCAATGCTTTCCAAAATCGCCTTGGCAGTCGCGAAATTGTTTCCTGCCATCGATGACGGCGACGAGGATTTACTCGATGGGCTGTAGATGGCAACGAGGCCGTCACGATTGACGACTAGAACTCGAAGCACTCCGCCTTCAGGGACTCTGGACACGGGCCGGAGTCCTTGTGAAATCTGACGCCAGGGATGTTGTCCAAGACGTCGCATGACGACGTAGACGAAGGGTCCTTCAGCTCTGTAAGGCCTAGGCCAGCTGGCAACGCCTCCGGTCACGGAGATCACCTCTTCACCTCGAGTTTGTACAACCGGTTCCCTTTGACCGCCGACGATTTCAACGTGAAACTGGCAGGCCTCCTCGCATCCCGGATACTGCAACAACGAATTAAATGAATTAAATTACAACTATGTGGATAAAGATAGTTCATCAAGCACAGGATAGTAAATTTAATTTCTTGTTTTCATATTTGGCGGTTGGAAATGGCGTGGACAAGCGTAGGAGTCGTTACCAGAACGGTCTGGAACATTGAAGCAGTTCAAGAACAAGCCTGGAAAAATACTCCTCACTGGATCAACGGTATAATGGCAGGATGAAGGATCAACTACTAATCGGAAATAGGAAGATGAGCTCGCCTAGGAGAAAAAATCCTCGCACAAGGAATTAGTAGGGGTAGAAAAAAAATTCTTCAGATGAGAAGTCGAGTTGGACTAATTACTCAACCGTACTTGGATGGGAAAGCTGAATATGTCACAATTCGTCAGATTCCTTGTTAAAACCTGCCAAATTCGCACCAATCACGATGGTGCTTACTGATCAAACTCTGACGCTCTAATGACGCGGCTACCTATGAAAACAGGATTACGAAGAATACTTCAGCAACGTTACAATTACCCTCAGCGGATGTTAAATTTGTTCACAAACTCGAGCCCGATTGATTCATTCGCAGAAACTCGCAGTGAGCCAGTGTTCTGAGTTTGTCCGTGGTTCTCAACTCCCAGTGGACAAAATGGACAAACGCAACGGAAACTAGTCATAATTGGCGAATTGCATCAGCAGCGAGGATTCAGAAAATTATAAAGCAGGCCCTTTGACGTGCTGAGCTGGCTTTGGCAGTCTACAATATCATCACGTCATTACTTTAGAGTTATATAAGCTTGATCTCGAGCTTACCAAAGCAAATAGCTAATTGTTTGCATCATCATTAAGGACATAAACAGTCACGACCGACGACTCGATGACGTTTCAAATTATCGTTCGAACGACATTAATTTACCGTCGGTTTCCCGTCAAGAGAAACATAGATGGTAGCCCGGCAGTGAAGGTTTCCCTTTAATTGACACTCGCCTGCCGTTTAGAAGCTCTCGCACGTGACAAATTAAGACTCGGAAACTCCAAGCTAGCGACAGACGAGCCGACTTCTAGCAAAAATATCGTTTGGTCGGGAATTCTCCTAATGATAACCCAATTATGCCGAATGCTAACTCGGTAGCCACCGTTCGGTGGAAAAATTCTCTTTTTCTTCTTCGATTTCCGATGCCATATATCTCTGCGAGTTTTTTTCTACTCCTGGGCTTTTTACTGTTCGAGAACGAAAGGCGTAAATCATGAAGTTGCTTCTTGCATTAGGCAGAAGGAAAAACTTGGAATGCCGTCTTGCGCGCGCCTCTATTCATCAATCCGTCAAGCGAAGTAGGGTGAGTAAAGTTGTCCGATTAATAACGGCTATTTGTTTCCTTGATCAATGAGCTTCACTTTTCTTCACTTTCTTTCCCCTCTGTTTTACAGCGGATTATGAGGTCGGCGAAAAATATCTAAACGTCTCGACGCTCTATGAAGTTGAAATACATCTTCAGAAATCTTCTAGAGTTGCGAGATATTGCAACAATTTGACTTATTTTATAGTGGAGGCGGCAAGTGAACTAATGAGAGGAATCGAAGTGAACATGAGCGATATGTTCCAACCAATTCTCTAACTAAGGTCCTGATACAGTTCATGAAATGGCGTTGAAATTTATTGCCTGCAATATCCTAAGCGTACGAATACCAGAAGCCACTGACAAATTTCTAGTTGTGTTAGTCACTGATCGTAACGTGATCAGACATCACCAGATATCTCGAATGGCACCCTCGCTCCAGCCGAGTAAATTGGTCGATGAGATGATCCCGTGACGAAAACGCCACTAAAGAACGAAAGATGAGGACAGGATAGGGGGCTCGTTTGTAAAAAAGCAAGGGTGTCGCCACTGTCTCTAGCAGATGACGTCTGACTGACGGAACGACTAAAGGAGCTGGCGTCATTTGTCGGGATTAATACCGAGCTGCTGTTGGCCCTGAGAGCATCTGGCTCGGACGACTAATTATACTACGCTCCAACTGGAGGGGCTTCTGATTGATCAAAACACACGTACTTCGTCAGAGTTTGTCTTATGCCGATAAAAAATCCGACAAATTGCGTACTCCGAATCAGCACTGTATTCAAATTCGGGGATTTCGATACTTCTTTGAAAGGTCGCAATGCGTCGATGCTATTGTTATTCCTGGGATGGACGAACTATTGCCGGCGTCACTCAAATCAGATTCTTGAACCGCTCGTCTACCGGAAAAGCCGGTGAAAAACGTATTTCAATTCCCATGCAAGACCAGGATAAGCCCCAACTTTAAGCAACAGTAGTCATTTTCAACGAATCAATTTTCTCGTCCATATTTACGCAGCGAATTAATGGAAGTATTGTGATAGCTCAAAGAAACGAATTCGGAACGGACGTGAATTCGAATGAAATTTTCATGGTACTATACTCAGAAAAACCTTTCTTGAACAAAAGTCTGCGAGTCCGTGTGTCTGTATGTCCATCTGTCCGTGGTCAAAAAGTGAAAAAATTAGCCGTATCTCAATGAAAAATGAATGAAATTTTCGAAATACGTTGTACAAGTGAAGGTACTTTTAAAATACCCGCGTTCGATGTTTTTTCTATCTAGATTTATACAAGCCATAAGAGTCAATATTTTTGAACGGATGTGGTCCTAGAATGTTCATCGCGGCGAGCAGGCGATGCTGATGCTTGATTTTTGAAATCTATTCTCTCACACACCGTACTTCCAAGGAACTAGCATTTCTTCAGCTATTTTATTAGTGCGTATTATGTATTTTTATTTTTACAGACCGAATAATTTAATATATTTGATCGCTTTAGGTTTAGAAACGTTGGAGTGAATGACGTTTGATTTTTATAGTTAATGTTACACACCGTACTTCCACGTGATTCTCATTTTTCGTTATTTTTTTTCTTTTTGGGTCGCCTCATGATCCATATCACAGAAACTTTATTGCATCGTTAGGCTCATATTATACTGTAACTTCGAGTTATTAACCAAATTCGCGCATTTTAGGTTATTTTGTCGACACGAACATGGAAGTATTATGTAATCTATGCACACCCACTGTTTTTTTTTTTTTTTTTTCCCCTAATTTTGAATCACTTTGTCTAAGTCGATCGGTCTATGACTATGTCGGAAAAAAACAACGAACACGTTGCTTTGGCCGGAGAAATAATGAGAAAAAGCTGAAGCGTTGAGGGAAATCGGACATAGTTCGAATAAGGCGACAAGGCGACTTGCTGATCCTGCCAGCCAATATGTCCGATCCGTCACGAGGGTAAGCCGTATTAGCAGAACGAGGGTGCGATATTATTTCCACTGGGGGTCGAATTAAATCCAAACGAACGGCTGGAGGTTGATATTAGATCCTTCCTATTCGCACGTCCGACGAAAGTCATTATTTGCGAAAGGAGTCGGAGAGACAGCGACGAAGATGGGAAACCAGCGCGAACGCTGTCAAAGAGAGAGACCCTATATCAGCTGAAGGGTCTCCTCATCCACTCAATGACATAAATTCAACTGAGGGGTAAACGGGAGTAGGCAGCTTAATTGAAACGGTTAATGCCGCATGTGCTCGCAGCTAATTCACCTCAGGTATTTGAAAGGAAGGTGTCGTTCTACGCATGGAACGATTTTTGTCCCGTTTCCCCCTCGCAACTGCGGGTGACGCTTTTCACGTTAATGAAAACTGAAGTATGTATTACGAGGATGATTCAATTATGCAGACGAATAATAAATGAACTTCAACTCCCTTACTCGCGATCAAAACTTGTGGATTTCAAGGGTACAAGAGCGGAAGAAATTGAGTCAGTTTGATTGAAAAAGCTGCACGAATATGCGGGCGCTTTGCTGTTGTTGTCATGACGACACGTGCACGATGAGAAGCTCTCACAAAATCAACTCAAGGAAGCTGCACTATGCTTTGAGCCAAGGTTCGTCCCGAAGTCAAGAACGCAACAACAAAATCTGGATACTAAGCATAAACATATGTTTTAAAATAGGGATTCATGTTTCCCGGTTAAAAAAGCTTCCCAGAGCCAGATCTGATCAACGCACTTTGTAAACTATGCTTTCCCAGTTGTAATTGTTTTTGCATCTCGAACACGCGCTTGTTTTTCCACTGTTCCCTGGGAAATCCAATTGCTTTCCTTGTTTCTCATCGGTCCTCGACTTCTAGAGACCGCAATGCAAAAAAAAAAAAAAAAAAAAAAATCAATACTAGTTTCAATACCAGACTCAATTTCAATACCAGTTTTCAATCCTCGTAGCCCGTTTTTTTAGTTCGTATTTCAAAATCAGCCACGGTTCTCTGCCAAGCAAATGCAGTTCAGGTGAAGCGTGGAATGCCATCAATATTGCAGAGATCTCTTTATGTATCCAGTTGGCTCCGAACAGACGGCGGGTCATTTATTCGCCAGTAACGGCATCTGTCGCTGTTTATAAAAACATCGAGCATTCCCACGTCCCAGAAGCCCATAGCAATCTCTTTCTTTCGCGATTCAGAACAATCTCTCAGGAGATTTGGATTTCTACCCTTCCTCGAAAGGGCATCCCTTTCAGAGCCGGGTGTAGCAAACGACGACTAATTAGTTCGATTTATCGTGAAGCAAGACGAGGAAGGTCCAGCAAGGATGAACCGCGTGGAAGGCAACAGCTACAACTGTCCTCCCGCACTGCTGCCCCAAAGGAGCGATTTTCAGTTCGAGGCAGGAGCTGCTCGTGAAATACGTCCGGCTACCCCTTGTTTATATGCGGTCTGCTCTACTACGCTTGGCAATGAATGTGCTCTCTCGGTGCTCGACCATCGGGTCTCGGACAAGAACAGGATGCAGCGGTCTGTAAAGGAAGGTTAGACAAGAGGCAGAGGTTCGGCGGTCGGTGTCTTCTTGAACGATGTTGCGTGAACCAACCTTGCCACCAAGCCCAAGTGGCAGCAAGGCAACCCTCCAAGTTAGTCTTCGCTCTTCTAATATAACATCCCTTTTCGAGGTTATCCGTTCCGTTCCTGACGGACGACTCGTTTTTCATTTCAACCTTCGCGTCTCTAACGTTTTAACGTAGCCGTTAATTTTCGAACTAAAGGTCGTCTCACCGTATCTCAATCTTCGCAGGTTATCTCGCTATATCATTCCATTTTTATTAAGACTATAAATAACATTAAAGGGCTGGCCATTAAGTTGGTGAACGATGTGTGGCATATCTCTTCGAAAAACGAGCCCTCGAAAATCGTAATTTTTTAACAGCTCTCCCGAAGTACCAACAGACGTTGGGAAACTACAAACAAAAGCGTCCAGCGTTTCGACCGTTTTGAAATAATAGCTTTCGTCCTCTTTATTTAATTGCTTCATTCAACTATCAAAAGATAAATGCGGAGGAAACGATTTGTAAAGAAATGGTGAAGACCTGCAGGAAATGCGTTGTCAGGGACGATTTTCCAAAATAATTTTGGATTTTAAGGGACAGAAAATTTTTCTATATGTTTCCCATTTCTTAGTGTTTCCAAAAACCGTCTCGATTGTAATAGAGATGATAGAAGATGCACCAAATATATATTTACTCGGGTATAACAAATAAACCTGGGCTTGAAAAGCCCAACGTTCGGTGACTATTGCGTAAAATAAGCATCAATTGAATTCACCATTGCCGGTGCGCACCAGTGAACTCGGTTCGACTCAATGAAACTCGTAATGACAAATATTGACAGTAGATCAAGGACACAACTCGAATGTTCGAAATTAATGAACGTGACCTTCAATATCGCGAATGCCATAAATGTTTTCCTCTTCCATATTATCAGCTTCAGAATGGAGGGTGAACTAATAGGATAGAAACGTAGTTGTCGAGTGGAATAAACGGAATCGAGACATAAGAACAGAGCGGATTGTATAAGATACGAAACATAATTGACGTCTTAATTTACTCAGAAAGCGAGTCACCTTGCCGAGCAGACTCCTTTGAGAAGTCTCCGAATTTCGTCGAAAGCTTGGGGATGCGAGGAAACGCTCCAGAAAACCAACTCTTAACGTGCAAAGTCGAGCTCGGCTGCTTCTCGACGAAGTTGGACTCCCTGAAGTAACTCTCTCGTCGCAATAGGTGCTCTTCAACTACTAAAATGTACCACCGAAGTTAGACGACGTCCGTCAACATCAAACTTGGAATTAAGTTAAATGGAAAGCGCACTCAGTTTGTGTCCAAGGTGATACGATGAAATGGTGGGGAAATTTGAAAATCTTAAAACTTATGGTTTTATTGAGAAAAATATGTGCCGTAGCCGTGATATTTCAATTGGAGAACAAAAAAATTCGAATTTTAGCGTGAGAATGCTTGATATTAAAAACCATTGCCTATAGAGTAAGTTTTTCTAAATAACCGAAGATTTATAGCATCGACAATAAATAAAAAAATGATCTGAGGAAATTTTCAAATGCGAACCCTACTCACGTGTTAATTCGAGCTTTAAAATTTATACTATTAATGATTTTCTAAAGTAGATGCGAAAATGCTCGAAGAATAAATCTCTCAAAAGAGATTATTTAGCAATAGTAAAATTAAAATCGACCTGACTTCAATCCTTACACTACATGCGATTACAAAAATAAACTAAACGAATCGATACATCATTCTTCATCGAAACTGTTTCTGCTGAGAAGTTCGCGTATAACACTCGCGCGAGAAAGTAATTTCAACTAAACTTTTCCGTGCGGTGTTCGACGGTTATAGGAGACGCCTAGCCGCCGCAGAACCCTCTTGCAGTTTCTCATTTTCCTCGGAGCTTCCTGACCGAGCAATATAACCCGCTCCAACGCAAACCCCTTTGACTGTAAAACCACTCGTCGGGAAAGCCTCCATCGCCGCAATACCTTCTGCTCTCTTCAGCTTTTAAGCTCGACGAGGAAAAACACCCAAGGAAAAAACAACCACTTTGTATATAAAAAAGTTCTTTTAATATTTCCCTCCGCCTAACCGATAGAGAATTTAATTACGGCCCGTCTACGCGAATAACCACCTGTTTTGGGAAATTCCATCAGTCGAAAAAAACCGGAACCATCCGAACTGGGGTGATAAAACTTCATCTTTGAACAGAACCTGGCGTTGGTAAGTTGTCGCTTTGCTCGTATTCAAAGTAATTGCTTTTCGCGACTTCAAAGCGGACTTTTCGACTAGACGATGATGTTGGCCTTTTTAATTTTAAACTTGCCGATAAAAGCTAGCGAACGAGCGGAGTTTTTGAGGTTTCAAAAGAACAGCGTTCCAATTTGACGTTTGATACGTTGAAGTAATAAGACCTGGGAAAATTTCTGACCATCGCTGCTTATAAAAACGAAGAGAGATCACAAGTTTTGTTCAAAGTTTGAATAGTTTAATTTCAGGAAAAGAAAAAGTGTTTTTTGCATACAGTGAGCTTCTGCTGAAGCATAATCATTCTATATTTTCAAATTTACCTGACGAGAAACACAAATGGAAAATTAGTTCTTGCATCAGTTCTTAAATTAGTAAAAGGAAGTCTATTGCAATTTATTAAACGTCAAAGCTTGGAGCAAAAGCGCGATCATATTTTCGAAGCTGTTCGGCTAGAAATTGTGGAAATATCGAACTTCAGACATGTGCCTGGAATCACGTGGAACATGGAATCCAGAAATGTTTCTGGAAACATCTAATGTACCCAGAAAGTATCTGGAATCCTGTAGAACTGTTTATCACATTAAAAAAAAAAATATATATATATATATATGTAAGACGATACATCTTAGAAGGCGAAAGACTCGCTTGCTCGTCTTCCAATTATGGTGATAACATTTTTGTTTGTTTAGATTTAGTCAGTCATAGTCTAGAGGTAGCTGGTTAGTTGGTGATTCACGATTATTCATGTATGTCTCTTCATTGTGATATTGTTATACTGCCATTAGGAGGCAGCTCGGATTAAACCTCGGTTGTAACCTCTCGCTAAGCGCTCTGCGTGTTTATTGTTGCAAAGTGGATGTGTTTTCCGTATTTGTCCGATTTATTCGGTTTATATTATTTTGTCGTCCTTGTAACCACTTACGTTTTCGATTTTTCGATTAAATCGTGCAATCGCGAACTGAGTTTATTCCGAAAACCCGGGAAGCCTCACCTTGTCCCATCGATCTTACAAATCGAAAACTTTCGGAATATCAAGGATGGCGACGATCAAAATTTACCTGCGAACCGAGGCGGCCGGCGTAACTGATCAGAAAACGACCGTCCTAAAGTTGAAAGGAATACAGATCGAGGGTGACAAAGCTGTGTACGCGGTACCAGATGAATTACAGTCGATTCGGACTCACGCACATCTGGCAAAGAAACCCGCAGTTAAGAACGCACTCGAATCGATGAAAACCCGCCATCTAAGCAGGATTGTAAAAGTCAAACTTACCACCGATGAATATCAATATTATTTCGACGACTCCGACAACCTGTGCATTGAAGGTACCTATCTAAACCTGTTAACATCAGATCCACTACCACCTATACCCGAAACGACAACGAGATCGGAAGAAAAAGAACCTGAAAACCCTCGAAAGAGCCTGCAGTCATTAACCAAGGATTTCGTCCTGGAAAAGTTCGATGGAAAAACAATATCGGGAACCAACTGGCTGACCATGTTCGAAGAAGAATGCCGTCGGATGAGGATCGAACCCATACAGATGTCCGATGCTCTCCGTCTGTTCCTGCTCGACTACGCATCCGAATGGTATAACGCAACACGTCAGCTCCTGGGAGCTGGTTCATGGGATGATTGGAGAGCCGCTTTTGGTGAAGTATTTGGCACAAAAGGATGGTATGAACTACGATTAGCGTACAATTTAAGGTTTTCCAAATTTAAAGGTTCATTAACGGAATTTGCAATTAGAAAATTGAATTTACTAGTAAACGCTGACCCCGATCTCTCCGACAAGTCGAGAGTAGGGCTCATTGTAACGTCTCTCCCACTCGCACTTCAGTCAAGACTAAGTAGAAACGATGTAACGACTTTTGCCAGGTTAATGAGCGAATTACGTCAGCTTGAAGACAGCCCTTATGAAAGAAAACAGAAGTTTTTTGAATCAGGGAAAAAACCGTGGGAAAATAGGGAGAGTAAACAGAGTACGAATAACGTAGGTAGATATTGGGCCGAAGAAAAGAAAGAGTGTTTGGGGTGCAAAGAGAAAGGTAGAAAATACAATAATCATACGTCTGAGGAATGCGGTTTTAATAAAAGAGCGTGGAGAGATAAGGATTCGAGAAACGACAAGCGAGAAGGCGGTGTAAAAATAGCACATAACACACAGTTGGAAGATATGCTCAATGAAGAAAGAGACCTAAAAAACTAATATTGCCCTCTCTCATCACTCTGGACGTTGAAGTTGAAAACGAACGAGCAACGGGTCTATACGATCCGTGTGCTAACATTACGATTTGTTCCTACGAATTTTTCCAAAAATTATGTAAAAAAATGTACATTCCGAAATCTTTAACGTTTAGAACGATGACAGGGGAGGGTAAAATTTTGGGAACGATTTACGCCAACGTTAAAATTTTCAACATCGAAAAAACAATAAGGTTGTTTGTAGTCAATAATGATAACTTTAAACACGATATACTACTGGGGCTAGACAGCATTATAGCATTCCGGCTCTGCCAAGATCATAACTGCAAAATTACGCAAGCCACCGAACACAACGAAAACAATAATAGACGTGTCAATACAAACACGCTCACTCATGCGGAATTGAATCGCCTTTCGAACACAGATAAGGATAAAGAAAATATTATTGAGACGGAATACGAAACGAAAGAACTGCAGATAAATTGGAACGAATTTATTCCAATAGAACAATTCGAAGCCAAGGTGAATCACTTGGACAAGGGAAAAAAAGAAGCGATATTCCAAATGGTGGATGAGTACGGGGATGTGTTTGCGAGAAACGATTTTGATATAGGCGAGGTAACAGGGAGAGATTGCGAGGCGTGCATAGAATTAATAGAGAACAAATACATTTCAAGGAGGCCCTACAGGTGCTCATGGGAAGACCGCAATGAAATAGAAAGGCAGGTGGGGGAACTTCTAAAACATGGTCTCATACAGGAGTCCTGCTCCCCATTTGCAGCTCCCGTTACGCTTGCGTACAAAAAAACAGGGGTTGGAAATGAAAAAAAGAAAACGAGGCTGTGCATAGACTTTTCAGCCCTGAATAAACTGGTCGTACCCGAATCTCAACCTTTTCCCTTGATTTCGGATTTGATAGAAAAAACTAGAGGGTGCCAATGGTACTCGGCCTTCGATATTAATTCAGCGTTCTGGTCGATTCCAATCAGAAAAAAAGACAGATTCAAAACAGGTTTTGTCACCACGCAATCTCATTACGAGTGGAAATCTCTTCCTTTCGGCATTTCATCTGCACCAAGCATTTTCCAAAGGATTCTTTCAAACATCATTCGCAGGAACGGCTTGGCCGAATTTTGCGTGAATTATATAGACGACATTTTAATTTTTAGTCGGAGTTTTCCCGAGCATATAAAACACATGAGGTTACTGTTGGACGCGATTCGTAAGGAGGGTTTCCGCCTGAAATTCTTAAAATGTAGCTTCGCAACAAACTCAGTAAAGTACCTCGGTCATGTGATCGAAAAAGACACCGTGCGTCCACTAAATGACAACGTTATTGCAATCAACGAGTTCCCCACCCCTCAAACAAAAAAAAACATGAGACAATTCCTCGGTAAAATAAACTTTTACCACAAATACATCCCAAACGCGGCAAAAGTTTTGGAACCTTTTTACAAACTCCTTCGAAAGGATGCTGATTTTGTATGGTCGGAAGAATGTGAAGATACCTTCAAAAAAATAAAAGGATATTTAGCCTCTACGCCAGCACTTGCAATTTTTGATCCGAATTTGCCGATTATAATTTACTCAGATGCTAGTTTATTGGGGGTAGGGGCTGTCTTAAAACAAACTCAGGAAAATGGAGAAGAAAAAACAGTCGCTTACTTCTCTAAAAAACTAAACGAATCACAAAAAAAGAAAAAGGCTATCTTCATTGAGAGTTTGGCAATTCAAGAAGCAATCAAATACTGGAAATACTGGCTAATAGGGAAAAAATTCAAGGTAATCACTGACCATAAGCCCTTGGAGAAACTAAACGTGAAGTCCCGTCCAGACGAAGAGTTGGGGGATATAATACACTTTCTGTCTCAATTTTCTTTCGACATTATCTATAGACCTGGTTCAGCTAACTCGGAAGCCGATTGTTTGTCGAGAAACCCAGTTTTACCGAGTGGAGATACGGAGCGTAACCCGATCAGAACAGTAAATGTTCTGGAGCTTGAGGAGTTGAGATCTGGACAGAAGGGTATAGATAGGAAAGAAGGGGATGAAGTGAAAGAAGGGATAATTTTTCGAAAAGTGAGAAAAAAAAGGAAGATAGTTTTAAACGAGGAAGCGGGGTGGAAGGTAATAAAAACGGTCCACGAAAAGTTTGGACATATAGGAACTCGTCAAATGTGCGATATGATTAGGCTACACTTCCACTTCAGGAAAATGTCCACCAAGATAACATCATATTGTCAAAACTGCGAAATCTGTATAAAAAACAAATCCCGCTGCGGCGAAAAGCTTGGTCTGATGGGCCATTATGGTCCAGCTTCGAGACCCTTCGAGATAATGTCTCTAGATACAGTAGGGGGTTTTGGAGGACAACGATCAAGGAAAAAATTCTTACACATTCTAATAGATCACTTCACCAGATACATGTACATCTCTGCGTCTAAAAATCAAACAGCTATTGAATTCATTAAATTAGTGCAGAAAGTTTGCAACGAACACAAGATCCAGACTTTAATGACCGATCAGTACGGCGGTTTGAGTTCAGAGGAATTTGAAGCCTTCTTAAAACAACAAAATATCCTACACATATTTACGTCTGTTGATAATGCAAGTAGCAATGGTTTGAACGAAAGAGTAGGCCAATCGGTTACAAATAGATTGCGATGCAAAGTGAATACTAAGGGGAATGAGAAGAAATGCTGGTCGACTCTTGCTGAAAATTGCGTACAGGAATATAACAACTCTGTTCACGCGTCGACAGGATTTACACCAAATTATTTAATGAATGGCGTTCACCCCGACTTGATACCAAAAATTCTCGCTGAAAAACACGATTTCCTGGCAGATAGAAAGAAAGCTTTTGAGAATTCACTAAAGGCTCACGAACATAACAAAAAACGGTATGATGTAGGGAGAAAGGACATAGAATTTGAAGTTGGTGACGAAGTCTACGTCTCAAGCGGAAACAAACTGAATAGGGACAAACTAGATGAGATCAGAATTGGTCCTTTTGTAGTTCGAGAGAAATTATCAAAAACCGTCTACAGATTAGCGAAAGGAAATAAGAAGAGTGAAGGTCTAAATTTCCACATAAGCAAAATGGTCCCCAAACGGGATTGAACGGATTTAAATAAATTTAAGGGATTTAATGAAGGAATGAAGTTTGGTCCTTATCGACTGTATGGAATGTATTATGTTTGAGTTTTGCCTCCTTGGAAAGAGCCACTTGGGAAGGGGGGATGTAAGACGATACATCTTAGAAGGCGAAAGACTCGCTTGCTCGTCTTCCAATTATGGTGATAACATTTTTGTTTGTTTAGATTTAGTCAGTCATAGTCTAGAGGTAGCTGGTTAGTTGGTGATTCACGATTATTCATGTATGTCTCTTCATTGTGATATTGTTATACTGCCATTAGGAGGCAGCTCGGATTAAACCTCGGTTGTAACCTCTCGCTAAGCGCTCTGCGTGTTTATTGTTGCAAAGTGGATGTGTTTTCCGTATTTGTCCGATTTATTCGGTTTATATTATTTTGTCGTCCTTGTAACCACTTACGTTTTCGATTTTTCGATTAAATCGTGCAATCGCGAACTGAGTTTATTCCGAAAACCCGGGAAGCCTCACCTTGTCCCATCGATCTTACATATATAAAATACCAAAAAAAAAAAAATAATAATAATAAAATAAAAACAGCTGACATTTTACTATGTTATGGAAAAGAAAGCATCTTAAATTAAACCAATTCACAGAAGCTGTATTTCTGGATTTCGTTGAGCTTTCAAGGGTGAACTAGAACAGAGCTAAGATTGAGTAGAAAAAAACGACATCCCATAGATCCCGTTCCACGAATCTCCGAACAACAGAAAGCAACTTGAACTTCTTAATAAACGAGCAAGAAACAAATCTTCTTCAATATGCTTGAATGTATTTTTCCAACGTTCAGGAGGTATTCGTGAATAAAGAGAAATAACAGTCGAACTAGGTAGCTGAGAATTGGAATCGAGCAATGCAGAATTAACGAAACAAAAAACCGACTCTAATTAAAGAGAGAAACACTCACAAGAGTTGTAACACAGTCAACAGTTAGCTGTTTGGGTTTTTAACTATGATGTGTGGTGCTAATTAATAACTTCAAATGAAATTGGTTATATTTACAATTGACTCCATTAGATTTAAAAAAATTGAAAAGTTATAGTCAAAACTGTGAACAACTCGAAATGAATCGGCGGCCTAGAGAAGAATGTTCTAGAACAAAAGATCCGGATTTATCCGCTTGAACATATGAGCCGTTGCTATGGCGCGCGTCGTTGCCGGTGATCTTTTTAATAATGCAGTGGAGGGACAGCCACATCACTCCCCCTCCAGTGCTAACGTAGGAGTTCTGCGACGTATCTGTCCGGGAATCTAACACGACGTCCAGAACGAGTAGTCGAAGACGAAGGTGAATCTTGACGTAATTTGGGCAAGTCCGTGGTGGTGTCTTGAGGGTCTGCGCAGGGTTCCGATTTTCGAGAAGTCTCGTGGAGATCGTTGGTTAGCAGGAAAGCTGGTTTCAGCCGATCAATTGAAACAGAATTTTCGCCTCTTGGAGTCGCGATGGAGAAAAATTTCTCTGATCGGGAGATAACGCGAAACGGACCGTCATACACAGGCTGTAGTGGTTTCCTAACCGCATCGTGTCGCACGAAAACATGCGAACAAGACGCCAAATCCGGATGAACGTAGGGTGATCGCGACGAATGATGCTTGAATTCGACTGGTCGAAGTTTGGAAATATGAGTATGGAGTGTGTAGAGCAGATCAGGAACGCTGGAATCCAAGGGAACATCAATGAAGAAATCGGCTGGAAGCCGAAGAGGTTCTCCATAGACAAGTTCTGCGGGTGATACGCCGTAGTCCGGAATTAAGTACGAACGAAGTCCAAGCATGACTAAAGGCAATTTGGCTACCCAATCGTCTGAAAGCTGAGCCTTGAGGGCTGACTTGAGGCAACGATGCCAACGCTCTATTGCTCCGTTCGAGGCTGGATGATACGCAGTGGTCTTTACGTGATCGACACCTAATAACTTCGTCAAGGTCGAAAACAATTGACAGTCGAACTGCTTGCCCCTGTCAGTGGTGATAAGCTGGGGAATGCCAAAACGAGCTATCCAGGAATGGAGAAAAGAATTCGCGACCGTTTCTGCAGAAATATCAGCGATAGGGATGGCTTCAGGCCAGCGGGTATATCTGTCGATGATAGTCAAAAGGTATTTGAAACCTTGCGACGAAGGAAGTGGACCGACGATGTCTACATTCAAGTGAGAAAATCGCCGATTACCAGGAGAATACGTCTGCACAGGGCTTGAAGTGTGACGCCAAACCTTCGATCGCTGACATTCAACGCATGTTTTAGACCACAAAGCGACATCGCGTTTTAATGATGGCCAACAAAACCGAGAATTGACTAGGTCTACTGAAGCCTTAACGCCAGGATGAGCTAGCGAGTGAAGCGCGTCAAATATAGGTCGCCGAAAATGATCGGGTACGAAAGGTCGTAATTTCCCCTTTGAGTCATCGCAAGTTAGTTCAAGATCATTCTCGAGATGAATGGTTTTGAAATTTGACGAATCTGACGAACGTAAATGCTCAAGTTCTTTGCAGGTGGTTTGCGCAACTGCAAGGTCATGAAGTGGAATCGAGGACGGAACAGAAATACTTGCAATACGAGAGAGCATATCAGCAGGAATATTCTGATACCCGGGCACGTATCGAATGTCAGTCGTGAATTGACCTATAAAATCGAGATGCCTGAGCTGACGAGGTGAAGCTTTCTCTGGTTTCTGTTCGAAAGCGTAAGTCAACGGTTTATGGTCGGTATGGATTGAAAATTGTCGACCCTCGAGAAAATATTTGAAATATTTGACACCTTTATACATGGCCAAAAGTTCACGGTCGTACGTAGAATAGGAACGTTCAGCACCCGAAAATTTTTTAGAGAAGAAGCCTAGAGGTTCCAGGACGTCTTCGCGAAGTTGCTGAAGTGCTGCACCAACGCCGAAATCTGACGCATCTACCGAAAGTATGATAGGAAGGTCAAGAGAAGGATGAGCGAGAAGGGTAGCATTTGCGACGTCGTTTTTGACAGTTTCGAAAATTCGTGACGTTTCAATGGACCACTCTACTTTACGTTTGTCCTTGCGTTTAGGTTCACCACACATGTCATAAAGAGGTTGCTGTTTCAACGCAGCGTTCGGAAGAGAGCGACGATAAAAATTAATCAAGCCCAAAAATTTTCGAAGTCCTTCGATGGTCTCTGGCTGCGGAAAGTCTAATATTGCTTTGACTCGGTCCGGAAGTGGAACGATACCTGCTGCTGAAATTTTGAATCCAAGAAATGCTACTTCAGGAACGTTGAATTCGCATTTTTGAAGATTGACACAAATTCCATGGCGATTGAGACATTCAAAAAGCTGATTGAGGTGGACACTATGTTCTTCCTCGTTTGACGATGCGACCAAGATGTCATCAATATAGGAATAAACGAACGGTAAGTGTCGAAGTACGGAATGTAGGTATCTCTGGAAGGATTGAGCAGCGTTTTTTAAACCAAACGGAAGTCGAAGGAACTCAAACAAACCAAAGGGTGTGGTTACAGCGGTTTTTTGGATGTCGTCTGGGTGAACTGGAATGTGATGAAATGCTTTCACAAGGTCAATTTTGGAGAAAATAGTTTTTCCGAAAAGCTGGCTATTGAAATCTTGGACATGAGGGATGGGATACTTGTCTGGAACAGTCCTGGAATTTAGAGTGCGGTAGTCACCGCACGGCCTCCAAGTACCATCTTTTTTTGGTACAAGATGCAGAGGGCTTGCCCACGAACTTTTCGACGGTCTACAAATACCCAAATCAATCATTTGTTGAAACTCGAGTTGAGCCTGCGCTAATTTTTCAGGTGGCAACCTGCGAGGTTTGGCAGTTACTGGTGGACCGGTAGTAGTAATGGTGTGGAAAAAAACAGGATCAGGATCTTGAAAGGCCGGATTATCCTTCAAAACGTTCGGATATTTCTTTAGAAGATCGGCGTACCTGTGTGTAGGATCAATTAAGAGAACTGATGAAACAAAGTTCGAAGGAAGTACAGAACCAGTTTGCGAAATATTTGTACGAGAATCGATCAACTTTTTGTTCCTTAAATCAACCAGCAGTCCAAAATGTTCAAGAAAATCAGCGCCAAGGATAGGTGACGAAACATCGGCAATGACGAAAGGCCAACGAAAACTGCGACGGAGACCTAGGTCAAGATTAACGAGTTTTTCGCCATAGGTGTTGATGATAGTATGATTCGCAGCGAAAAGAGTGCGATCAGTTTTTTTTGGCTTGTCAAGTTTTGACGGAGGAAGGGCGGAAATGTCAGATCCACAGTCAACTAGATATTTAGTGTTGGTCAGGCGATCGAAAACGAAAAGGCGACGACTTTGACCCGCCACTTCGGAACTCGTCGCGTCAACGAAGTGGGGTTCTAGTTTTCCGACTTGGTTGCAAAATCACACGGAGGAATGCATTTTTTAGCCCTATCCGAAAAATTGGAATGATACCAGCACAATTTACTTGATGCGGAGCCACGCGAATTAAAACGCTTGCCTGAACGAGATCGCGATCGAAATGGAAAATTCAATCGGGAATTTGATCGAGATCGAGACTTGAGTTCGTTGATCGACATGGCAAGTTCGGCTAATTGCGCCTCGAGACGACCCATGCGATCCGGAGACGAAACTCTAGCATTCGGTTGACCACTAACTGCATGAACGGAATGCTGCGGCGAATATTCTAAAATCCTATCTGCCATCTCAGCTTGTTTATCTAGCGAATCAGAACTCGGAGCTAAAATTGATCGAATGTTCACAGGAAGGTGTTGAAGAAACATCGTTTTCAAAAATTCGTCAGTAACCTGGGATTTAGCTAACGATCTCATTTCCCGTAAGAGCTGGGAAGGTTTTTTGTCACCTAGTTCGAGCTCGGTCAATAATTTTTTGATTCTTGATCCATCTGATTCGGAAAATTCTGCAACGAGACGGGTTCGGAGTTCGCTATACGGAAATGATTGCGAAGGCTTGGTCAGATAGTCGGATATCATGTCCGCGATATCTGAGTCCAAAGCTGCGACTACATGATCGTATTTGGTAGATTCGGAGGTGATACCAGATTTTCGAAAAATCGCGTCAATTTGAATGAACCAAGTATTGATATTTTTCCGCCAGACGGGAGGAAGTTTTACGGAAACTCTCGCGACCTGGGCATCTGCTCCCGAATTATTCGAATCACTTGGATCAGGATCCATCGTACGAATTACGTTCTAGCTTAAGTTAGGGAACGATCTCACCAAAGCTGTAGAACTACGATGTGAAGTCGCGAATCGAAAATTCGAAGTTCATTTTGAAGTCGGGTTCACCAATTTAACTATGATGTGTGGTGCTAATTAATAACTTCAAATGAAATTGGTTATATTTACAATTGACTCCATTAGATTTAAAAAAATTGAAAAGTTATAGTCAAAACTGTGAACAACTCGAAATGAATCGGCGGCCTAGAGAAGAATGTTCTAGAACAAAAGATCCGGATTTATCCGCTTGAACATATGAGCCGTTGCTATGGCGCGCGTCGTTGCCGGTGATCTTTTTAATAATGCAGTGGAGGGACAGCCACAGGTTAGTTAGTGATAACGTTGGAAATTCTTAAGACAAATAAATCAATTCTCAGTCAATTCTGGAAAACAGTAACAAATAAAGATTCATTCTTAGGCTTTTGATCAAAGTGGTGGTAATATTTGCTTGAGGTCTTCTACAATGGCGCAGCCAGTAAATCAAATTTTGTCAAAAAGAAAAAAAAAGACAGGAGAGATGGAGTATCAACGGCTCCTGGTCCTGGACAATTTTCTTGAGCTGCAGAACAGAAGTTTATCGTCAATGGTTCAAAAGGTTTTAGAAGATTTCACGTCGGTAATTCTCTTGATGGCAGCAGCATGGATCTAGCTTCTTGGATGGCAATTTATGAAAGAATCGCGAAAAACACCCGTTGGTCGTCTAATACTCAGAAAATGTTAAATCTTGCTTCAAATCTTGTTGAAGGTAGTACAACACATAATAGATTGCATCGCGAGTAACTTTAGAAAAGTTGGATTCAGCTTGGGACGAGTGGAAATCGTCGTTTTTTTAAGCTATCCAGGAGTGCAATACTTGCGGGTGGCAAGACTCGAGACGAATTTCATGGGAGAGCGTCGGCAGTGTAAAAGTTTAGAGGTAAAGGAGCAAGAGACGAATAAGCGAAGGATCTATGACGAAGCGATGTCACGTAGACTATTACCCAAAGCCTGCCGGAGTTTTTCAGACCGCCCATCAAATAAGTTTCAGACGAGAAAAGCCAACTCATTTTCTCGAAATACTATAAAGTTGACGGTTTATGGCGAACACGATGTTGGTGGGTGTTCGAACCGCCTATGCAGGTGTCCGGCTTCGAACGTAATTGATGCTCGACGACAAACTGAACTATATACCGCCAAAGAGGAGATGAATAAAAATGGTTTCTCGAGCTACGGGAAATAAAATTGCTAGAGGTTGAGAAGAATTATCTGAAATCGGCCGTTTAACTGCGGTGACTATACTGAGAGCCGGTTTCTCGAACCATTGCAAAAATCGAGCTGTAAGCCAACTTCTTGTTAAAGCTATTTGGCACCGGTTACATGGAAAGCGTTTCTTAAACAATGATGGCACCTGAATTAGCTATCGACGGTTTTATAGTACTTGATGAAATTCAAACACTTCAGCCCAGCAGTCAAGTATGTTCAAAATATTTCATCGAAAATTCGGAAATGTCAAACCAGAAGCTTTAAGGAAACCTGCTCGAAGTATTACCATCATGAAATAAATTTATCCGCCTCTTCAATATTTATTTTCAGCAATTTTATTACACCTTAGCGAGAGCTTCGCTCTGAAGGATTACCAGAGGCGACCATGGATTTATTTTATTATTCAATAATGAACCACTTTTAGTCGCCCAAGAGAAAATTATTTCTAACCTCCTCTCCTGAAAATTTGATGTATTACGTTTCAAGGAATGTAAAACAGCGTTGGTTCAGTACACCAGGTAAATTTGATCTTATGAAAATAAAGAAAGACGATGCTTTAGCATAAGCTCACTGTAGCTACACAAATATGCAAATTACACTTTCTTTTGT
Organism: Tupiocoris notatus; assembly: GCA_037159825.1. NCBI lineage: Eukaryota > Metazoa > Arthropoda > Insecta > Hemiptera > Miridae > Tupiocoris > Tupiocoris notatus. Next base: position 203,596 of record JASJUZ010000023.1, on the reverse strand, counting down.
CTTGAAATTAAACTATTCAAACTCTCAACAAAACTAGTGTTCTCTCTTCGTTTTTATAATCAGCGTTAGCTAGACTAAACATTTTCCCAGGTCTTATTATTTCAACGTATCAAACGTCAAATTGGAACGCTGTTCTTTTGAAACCTCAAAAACTCCGCTCGTTCGCTAGCTTTTATCGGCAAGTTTAAAATTAAAAAGGCCAACATCATCGTCTAGTCGAAAAGTCCGCTTTGAAGTCGCGAAAAGCAATTACTTTGAATACGAGCAAAGCGACAACTTACCAACGCCAGGTTCTGTTCAAAGATGAAGTTTTATCACCCCAGTTCGGATGTTTCGGTTTTTTTCGACTGATGGAATTTCCCAAAACAGGTGGTTATTCGCGTAGACGGGCCGTAATTAAATTCTCTATCGGTTAGGCGGAGGGAAATATTAAAAGAACTTTTTTATATACAAAGTGGTTGTTTTTTCCTTGGGTGTTTTTCCTCGGCGAGCTTAAAAGCTGAAGAGAGCAGAAGGTATTGCGACATTTTCCCTGGTCTCAAATTTGAACGCTGTTCGAGTATGTGAAAAAATTGCTCCAACGAGTGTAGAACGATTTTTAAAACTCCGACAATTCTCGAGTTATGTCAAAATGCTGCGATAACTCGGGGACCATTGAAGCTATCGACCCAGCGGTCTCATTCGATTCAGAGTACAGAAATCTATAGAAATTAATACAAATGTCACTGTCAGAAAAACGCTAAAAAATACGAAATTTTCCCTTCAAAAAACCTCAAAATGAGGTCACGATTCGGTTAAAAAATTGAGCCATTGTAAGACCAAGAATGATTTTTGATGATGATTTCAAGAATTTAGCTATTATAGTTGTTTCAGAAAAATGTTGACAATACAGCGGACACAATTTTATTGGATATTTGGATTATACATGCCATGAAACGTGTAACATCAAATTTTGAAGAAGGGGTTAGGAATTTCTCTTTCTTATTTTTTTTACAGTGGTTTATTACTGATAGTAAACCAAAACTGAAAATAATTCACAGTTTAGCATTGATATTGGAGAAATCCTCTCAGTTAACCAAGGAATTCGTTTGTTCTCACGTTGAATGCAACTGCAAAGCGAACTAGACGTCAGTTGGGCTTGCAGTGTTCTTTTTGGGTCAATCAATGATTTCCAGATAAGAATCTCGACTGAAAACCTCGCATCGCTCTTGGTCGTTTTGACTCACTCATCGCTCGATTCCCTTGGAACTTTCCTCCGGCACAGTTTGCTAATGAATTTCCAATCGGTGGCATGATTGAGAGCATTACGAGGGAATGAGTGAATAATGGCGAAGCAGTCTGTTTCTTCAATTAAGTTTTTTCTTTGCAATGAAAGCGATACGGGAAAAATTTATTTAATTCGTCCAGCCTCATCATCCTCATAGTACCAAATATCGGCAAAGAAAAACCGCAAGACAGATTAGACCAAGTAATGTTCGGTTTACAAAGTCGTATGGGATCCCGTTGTTCGAGTCTCAGTATCCCAAATTTTTGTGTCAAGTTCGATAGCACTAACGAGTGCCCGTGTTGTTATTGGGGCTCTCCCGATACTCTGGAATACTTTGTGCATGCCCAGTATATCGAGGAGAAAGGCAGGCCTTTTTTAAAAGCGAAACGATTAATTGGATGCAATTCGCTAGTAAGCTGTGCCCCAATGATGGGTTTGAGCTAAAAAGAGCTACTTTCTGGCAACCTTGATTAGGATGCGGACATTTTTCTTGAATGAGGAAGGGCTTTCTATCTTAGGATCTCATCTTTGTCGCTATCAGCGAAACGTAGGAGCTAATAATGTTATATGTGATTTCACCCAGATAATTAATTTTATATTATTGTATTGTTTTGAGGGAATAGTTATAATATAACAATATATTATATTGCCTGCTAATTCGAGTATAGAAATATGTAGTCCTTCTTTTTTCACTCTCTCTCTCTCTCTCTCATTCATTTACTGTTCAGGTCATTAGATTACTCAATAGGTATTTAAACTGTTTTTACCAGAACTCTTCCGTGGAATTATTCAAAACCCGAATTAAAGCTGAAATTGCTAACGACTGTTAATTAATCAGTGCACACCTGGAAATTATACTCATGGAACACACATTATACACATGGAAATTATTTGCACGAACTCGTAGAGCCTAATTTTTTATGTTCGTGGAGTGTGAGGGGGAGAGAAACCAGGCGACTCATTCTCCAATTGTTTAATGTCTGGCCGAGTACTTTCGCCCGTTCGGGCATCATCAGAGCGACGTGGAGGCATAGGGGATAAGCTCCCCCTCACAATCCACGAACATCAAAGAATGCGACGTCAAGAAAGATATTAATTTTTTATTATTGCAGATTACTATTTTATTTATCTATAGTATTATTATTTTCTTTTTTTCTTCACAAGTGGAATTATAATTTATGTTTAGGTAACCTAACGACACGTTTACTTTAATTTTTTATTTTTAACTGTGTAAAATGGTAGAGAGGACCAAATGGTCCTATTTTGTGGAAAGTTTTTGTTCAATAAATGAATCGTCAATGAATCTCGATGATGCTGTAAAGGAAGTTGTCCAATTATTTTCTATTTTTATCTTTGCAATACCGAAAGGTGTCTACAATCAAAATTTTCATTCATTAAAAAAAACTGACCTTCGTCTCCGCCAAGATTCTCAGTTAGTCGATGTATCAGGATTAGATCAAACAGAACGTCCCTTTTGGTGTAACGGCTTTCCATTATCGGCGAGAGCCTTTTCTTGGCTTTTCTTCGCGAATCGCTTTATAAAGTTTAATTAAGGTTCCCTGTCACCGATAAAGCCTCGATTCGAAGAGACGTCTTTCGGTTAGGCCGGGCAATAGCCACCTGCATGAAACTAACTGGCAAACTCTCCACGGACCTACTTCCCTCGAATCTAACAAAGCCATGGCCGCTCATCAGCGATAACTTTAAGTGGTTTTCCACTCGGGTCGCTCCAGAGTATCTCAGCTCGGGAGCTTGAACGGAAGTGTCCGAGTTTTAATTACAAGGGAAAGAAGAAATGGTTTGTAATGGCTGAACTGTTTGGTCAGAGTGGGCTATTTTCTGCTGAAATAGTACATCGAACGCGCGTTATTTTCTGCTGGTCGAATTCGTTCGGAATATTTCGCGCTGCGAGTGACAAGGGGACGATTCTTCATTTTCAATTTTTCACCAAGCACTTTCGAACGCATTTGAAATCTTCAGTATCGGTCCGCGAAGCATTTGATTTGGAAATTAGCACATTTTTACATTACATTTTCCCCGAAGTTCCCATCCATTCCATTTTTTTAATGTTCGGCCGAAACTGGAAACAGCGGAACTGAAAAGTACAACCGACCGGTCATCAAGACGACTTCTCAAATGTCACTTTGAGTGCTCTTCGGTGTTTCGTTGAATTAAAAGAGGTTAATATGCAGGGTTTCAGTAACGACGGTGATACGCGGGCAGCGGGAGACCTTAAAAGGGGTTTCGACCCTCGAAAAACAGGTGGTTTTTCAACCCTTGCGTATAATCCTCCCTTTAAGTCTCGCCGAAAAAATACCAAAGCAGACCCTAGACAGCTCTTTTCATTTTGCACGTCTCCTCTCCGAAGTAACACGAACTCGGAGGGTTTTTGAATTCAGAGTTGGTCGAAGTGTGCGAAATTAGAATACCTACACGCGGAACGAATTTTTTCTGAGACAGGAAAGACAGCTAACATTGACACTACACGGAAAGTTTGAGAAATATTTACGGAAACAAGACGAGCAAATTATTTTCAGGGAGAGTAATGAAAGCATTTTTCCACTTTCCCTGGCTATTAAAAATTCAGACAATTTGGAGATAACCGCGTATGAAAAACTGAAAAAAAAACGCTGCAAATGATTGTACAGTGGTTTATTATTATTTCGCTTCAATATTGATTTAAAAAGACTATCCATTTGTGATTTTGAATATTCCGAACATTTGTGAACGTTCCCACCGGAAAACAGATAGTAACTATAAGAGAAAACTCCGTAGCAACTATTGTAATTTTAATCATTTTTATTTTTCTTAATTTCCTAATTAAAAGCTAAACTTATTGCCTAACGATACAGCTGGAGAGAGTGTTTGACGACCATTCCAATGAGTATAGAACGATTTTTATAGCTCCAAGAACTCTCGAGTTATACCCTAATGCCAAATTTCTGAAAATCTCCCGAATTCGGCACAAAAGCTGCGATAACTCGAGAACCAATAAAGCTATCGACCTGGCGATGGTCTCATTCGATTCAGCGTTCAAAAATCTATATAAATTGATACCACGTACACATTTTTCTGAAACACCCTGGAAAATATTAATTTTCTCCCCCTCAAAACCCCCCAAAAAAACCCTTAAAATTGAGCTAGCAAGTTGGTTCAAGAACTGTGCCGTCGTAGGACCGAGATTGATTTTTGGTGAAAATTTCAAGAATTTAGCTATTATAGTTTGGCCGGAAAACTGCTAACGGCGTACGGCGTACGGCGGACAGACAGAATTTTTTTTATTGGATATTCGGATTCTACATGCCTTGAAACGTAAAACATCAAATTTTGAGGGGGGGTTAGAAATTTTTTTTTCTTGGGCGATTACAATGGTTTATTATTGAATAATAAACCAAAATTAATACGAATTTATTATATTCATTATAAATTATAATTGAAATAGTCACGATGATACGGAACGAGATGATCTCTAGAAATGGGATTGAAATTAATAGAAAAATATGCGTCCTCTGATTTGTTATAACTAAAGAATGATTGAGAACATTTCGAAAAATTTTACATTTAAGTATTTAGTTTTCGTTCGACTTCAAAATGCCTGTCCGTTTGGGGACTGATTGGGACCGAAATTCAACTTTCTCATCGACCAATTGAATTTCGAAACATTGAATCTCACTCATGGATGGCATATACGGTACATTGGCTTTTCCTCGCTGTTGACTGAACGCGTTTTCGAAACTTAGCCAAACTCGGATTTCGAAAAAAATCCCCGTTTCTATTTATTATTCAACCGAAAAGTGTTTCTGGAACGATAAGCCGAACGGAGGCGCCATCGAATGGCCTAAATGGCTCGTCGTTTCGAGGGCACAACCCTCGGAGAATAATTGATGACAATTAAACTTGGAAACTTCATCGCGGACTGCACTTAAACGCGTACAATTCTAATTTTCGAGTCAAGAAAGGCGGGGAAACAGTGTTACACGAGGTCGTCGGAGAGTAAGGTTGGTGAATAGGGTGAGTACCGTTGGATTAGAGTTGGATTGAATAATTTAGCGCCTATTCATTAGATTAACTGCTACAGCAACGGTCCCGGGTCTCGTGTAGTTGTTCAACGCGAGTTCGAAATAGAATATTTCATTACTGGATGAAATTATTCAATGTTATTCATTCGGGTAAAGATAAAAGCGGAGTGCGATTTCTTTCGAGAATCTCTCTCGCTGCCAGTTGAATGAAATTAGGAAAAAACTTTTTTCACCGAGTGAAAACATCTCGACGCCAATTCGGGTATTCGATGGAATATAAAACACCTCTTTGGTATGAAAACAAAAATTGCGAACAAGGTGTTTGAAATAATTGTCCCGAACGGCAGTAAATAAAATTCGAAGTTCGACGGGTGTCGATTTTTAAAAAATCATTTTATACACCAATATCAAGCTAGTCAACATCAAGTTAGTGGAGATTAAAAAGAGCCTAAGAAAATAAAAGAAACAGTTGTGCAAAGAAAAAATATAAATTTTTAAACAATATTAGTAATCTTTGGTTAGCTTATTAAATGAGAAATTCGCAAATTCGAATGCTTTAGGATCACAACATTCCTGACGCCACTGAAAGGACATAATAAGAGGCCTCGAGGGGCTGATGGGGAGAGAGAAGGCCGGGCCGGTTAGATTCAACAGATAAATGGTCAAGTGGACCTGTTAGACAAGATGTATGACCGTCCAGTCACATAAGTACACGATAAATTGCTCCTTTCGACTAAATTGGACCCAATGAACATCCTCGCGAGCAGGTCATTGTCAATCCCTTGCATCTTTACTTTGCCTGCGCAGTTCGGTTGTTTTTTATGGAAAAAAATCGCAGCAACACGGCAGGTTAAAAAGACGTCTATTTATATGCAAAAGATTAGATATAGAAACGGAGATAATGACAATCGAGCGGCAAATGAATTCGATTCGACAGCTAAAGGAGTGTTCACGTGCAGAGGCGAAAGATTTCAAAGTTTCCCTTTCGCAAAAAAAAGTATGTAATAAATACATTTAAAACAACTAATTAATTAAATGGAATAAAAATAGAACAACTTTATGAGAAAAAGTGTTTGCAGAATCTTCGAAACTGATTGAAAAAAAAAAAAATTGAACGATAAAAACGTTTATTCAAACAGAATACAAATAGAGCAACTTTTAAATAATTAAATCGACAAAAATTAGAGTAATTTCACGTAGAAATGTATTCGCCACAATTTTCAACAAAAAAGAAAAAATTAAATGGAACAAAAATAAATTCACTTTATGAGGAGTGATGTGATTTCACAATCTTCAAAGCTAAAGGTTAAATAAAATTATACATAAAGCGCGCACATTATTCTGTTTTGCGTAAATTGTCTATCATAATGATACAAACACTGAATCGATCATCAATTAGATAATTCGAAGTGTTTGACTCATCGTTTCTAAACGTTACTCCCGGATGTAATCGCACGGATTTCAAACACAATTTGATAACACATACTGTCTCCTAGTCAAGTGTTCTAATGGTTCATTAAGATGGCTAAGGTGTGCCAAACATGAATGCGCAATTACGGAGACAACCAAACAATGAAACGCCATATTACCTTGAGTTCATGGGATTTCTTGGATAATTAATGATATCGACGCGTGTACAAACCTCTGTACTCGAATCAATACAGAATTAGGCTAGTAAACTGGGTAGCTTGCTACGGCTTCTCAATAGGCCCAACTAATTTCAGTGAGGTAATCGTAATTCGACGATGTTTACACAATGGCGGCCGGACAATAGACTGACCAACGGCGGCCAGCCGAGAGGAGGCCTAAGTAGGAAGGAAGCGAGTGGTCCCTGATTAGCATTGTCTAGTGCCTGAAGCAGATGTACCAAAGGGAGAAACGAGGACTGGAATCTCCGCTACGACCAAGCTGAGGGATCATCGTTATCTCTCGCGATTTGCTCATTTAATCTCGCTCTATGGATTTCTAACCCGATGCAACGCTCGTCTAGGAATTGTCCGCCTACAAACAACGAACAGGAATCGTATCAGCGAGACGACAAACAATAATCTACTGGGTCCAGGACGAATTCGCAGTTGAACAGAGGAAACCTAAGCGTTGGCAGAAGTTTCGAGAAGTAGTAATTGAGCAAGCCTAGAGCACAGGGAAGATTGAATTTTTGAGCATAATAGTCTAACCTTTAATGCCACAAGAGCTTGTATCGCTCAACGTATTATTAAAACGATTGTTTTCCACAGTGAATTTCACGCTATGGCGAACGAATAGGGCTGTAAATTGAACTGTTTTAATAACACCTTGCGACCGTATTCTATCAAGCGGATAATTCTAGGGCTCGTCAAATCCGTAAGAATCGCTGAAGCTTCTTTCTTCGATAATAACCGCTTGTCAAACAATTGGCTTTATCCGTTTCAATCTCGTAGTGCGATGTTCGAGGATGAACGGACGATTGCCGTCCTATTTAGAAAGCAAGTCGAAAGACATCGACCGAAAGAGGCGATATCTTCCATTTGCAGACAATATCGAATGCTCGGAGATGGGTGGCATTATGAGTCTGTTGCAACTCTTGCTGTTATGAGTTAGCTCCGAGCGATTTTCCGAATGATGTCTATCTTCTATCGACGGTTCATATTAATACCACGAATGACATATTCTGCCCTGAGGGCTACAAGCCTCATTGTTGACAATTTCCACAAAAGCCTTGATAAGGTCATGTACTCCACGCGTGAAGGAATTCAATTCGGACGACCGCACGATTCATACGTAGGATTTAAAGGTCGGTCTACACGGAGACACTTATTGCGGTAGAGCGAGAGCTGAGAGCACACGAAAGAAGTGGAGACACCTCCTAGAGTAGTTGCGAGAGCAGACCGAAAGAGGTCTCGCGCTCTAGCGTTTCAAACTCTCTCTCGACGTGTGGACAGTTCCTCAACTGATCTCAGAGTTAGTCTCGGTGAGTTTCACCTAGGTGAAACTAGTTGCTAGAGTGGCGCTACGATGGCGACTTCTGGCTCTGGCCGGCAGAGGACCAAAGAAGAAACTGAACGCTTCATCAGCCGCTCGGAGGAAATTTTGATTCAATATGTACCATCCTAGTTGTAAATAAATTTCACATTCCATTTTTGGTTTATTATTCAATAATTAACCATTGTAATCGCCCAAGAAAAAAAATCTCTAACCCCCCCTGAAAAACGCTGCAAATTATTGTACAGTGGTTTATTATTCCTTCGCTTTAATAATGATTTAAGAAGACTATCCATTAGTGATAGTAATTATTTCGAACATTTCTGAACAATCCCACCGAAATACAGATGGTAACTATAATAAGGGAAAACTCCGTAGCAACTATTGTAATTTTTCTCAATTTTATTTTTCTTAATTTCCTAATTAAAAGCTAAATTTTTTGCCTTATCCTACAGCTGGAGAGAGTGTTTGACGACCATTTCAATGAGTATAGAACGATTTTTATAGCTTGAAGAATAATGCAGACAATGCAGACATCGCTCTATGCAATTAGTGTCGCTCTAGCGCTCGACGTGTAGACCTACCTTAACAGAGAACCTGAAGGAAGATGATCGGTCATTAGATTAATGCACGAATGCTCCGAAACTATTGAGAGAAAAATACACCGAACTTCGTGGAAATTCATCCAATGATTGGACGTTACCAGCTTTGAAAAGGTTCAAAACCCAATGCTGTTTAGTTGTCCGCTCGATTCTCGATTCGACAGATAACCCTCGCACAGTCATTTGGCTCGAAAGAGCACCCATCAAAAAAGAGGAACGTTTGCTAGGAAAACGCGGCGGTGATTGGACGGCAGGGCATTATCCCACCAAGGTGCCTTATGGTTCGAAAGGGTTTCGAGGTGGGTGGTTGCCGACGGTGTCGGCAATTATTGCCAAGTTACGAGTTATCGGACGGGAGGCCTGGAAGTTATTAAATAGAAGTTAGGGGTTGGGAAAGGCTATCGCCTCAAGTCCTTTACGCTACGGTGTTTTAATGTAGGAATGATCGGCCGAAAGGGTGCCCGACTGAGATGGAAAATCGGATAAATTCGAAACCGAGTGTGAGAAAGAGGGAAATGGAAGTAAACTTACGCAGATGCGCTTTTCGTCACAGATGGTCCCCCACCACACTGGAAAGTTCGACTGGAGAAGTTGACAGTTTTCCCAGCACTGGAACAGAGAAATCGAAAAGTAAGCTAGCTGTGAAATGTGTTCGATTAAGTGAAAATGAAAATTCGCTCATTTTCACCGAGGCAGAATACAGAAAAAATTTTTTGGATAAAATTTGCTAGCAAATTTTTCTTCAGTCTTCTATAACTTACAATACCTGCTTTCGAAGATTTTTTGTGAAATAATTCAAACAGAAAATACGAACATTGAAGATTATCATTTCTGTTTGAAACGGTCATTATTAACGATAATTATTTCTTCGTTTGGTTGTCGTCGCATCTATTGTAGTAGAGGGGTTGTGAGGGGGAGAAAAACCCCCTTTGGGGGCTGTGGACCTCATGGTTCCACGTCGCCCTGAAGATGCCCGAATGGGCGAAAGTGCTCGGCCAGCCATTAAAAATCTGGAGAATGAGTCGCCTCGTTTTTCTCCCCCTCACAAACCCTCTACGATAATTATTTCGGTTTTCAAAATGTGTTTCAATTGATTCGAAATTGTCCAAAAGACAATGATAAAAATTCAGCACTCGAACTAATCGGTTCATCGGACGATCGCATTAGCTCTCAGGGTGTTTTTACTTTTACCCGTGTTTTTTCCACGGCGGCCGTAGGGTACTTTGTAAAATCATACGTCTCTGACAGAGACCAAAGACCATATGACGGTAACCATTAGATGCGTACGATTTAACAAAGTAACCAATACACCCCACGAGCACAGCGCGTGGAAAAACACCGGTAAAAGCAAGAACTCTCTATTATCTCATTCGAAATCGCCAATCAACGAGAGATCTTTTCCCCGCGATCGTCCGAAGGTCAGGAAACCCGCTTACGACCCTCGGCCACGAGATCCTTTTCAAACAGATGTGAACCAACCGAAAATTAACTCGCGAGGTAATGGCCTGACCAACTGGGTGGTTGGAAATCTCATCTCAGTCGCTCACTATTTCTCTCTCCGTTAGACGAGTTGAAAGGTACCTACTTTTTAGCTACCGCGCACCGTTGGTGCCTCGGGCTTCCACAAACCAACGTTGCCCAAATTGGTTCATTTAGCGGAGAAACACGCTTCGAAAGTGCTGAACTAGACAGATTAGGCAGTTTTCGTCGGAGCTTCGTAGGAAAAGAAATGAGTTGTAATGCGGTTCGTTCGTTTTCGCGGAGGCGAAGCCTTGAGGTACAATTACTCGAGAGTCTTAAGAGGATTTACCGCCCCCGCGTCACGGCTCCGCTGAGGCTTTCCTTTGGAAGAAGTAGTCACTCAACTCATTACCCATAACAAGACTTCTTCGCTCAAGCCTTTTCATTTGTTTGAAACTTCCGTCAGATATAACCACGTCCATTCTTCTCTCGACGAAATCGTAATAACGAACAATTTCGACGAATTTCTCAAAGAATAAATTGCAGTTGTCAGAGCGAATAATTTCGCAAGTATTAATAAAATTGTAAGCGTTTGATATACGAGAGAATTAACTTGAAATAAGTAAAGCAATTTGTGAAATAAAATTTCGCGTTTGAGATGTTCCCGAAATATAAATCGACGGGATAGTAGATTAATCCGAGGGATTTGTGCAGAATTGAAAGCAATCTACAGTAGGAAGACGTGCCTCCGTTTTCATTACTGAGTTTCGAGAGTTTTTCTTTCGATCATGTTGCGAAGGTTTACATTTTATTGAAGTTTCCATCCACCAGTTTGTTCGACTTGAATATAATTACCCATCTCAATGAAGCTCCACGGTGGCCCCATCGTTTTTATTCCCGTCGTTTCCCGTCTCATGAATAAAGCATCGCCTCTTCACCGCGCAAGTCAGCAGCGTACAAAGAAAACGCCGAATTTTGGAGTGAAACTTGGATTTTAAAAGAAAAGTTTCGAAAAGGGCCGAGGGAAAGGGAACCTCGTTGAAGGCTCGGTTGACGAAGGAAGATGGTATGCTGGAGGGTTCTGGAAGAAAATCTCCCAGGTTCCGTGCTGGAGCTTCGGAGGATGCTCCTTGAACCTTCTCCATCTACAACTGCGAAGGGCTAAACTTTTCCCTCGCGCCGCTTGAATAATGTATGTGCTCCACGGGGATGTCTCGGACCTCCCCCTCCAGACGCTGCTCTCCTTTGTACGAGAGGTTTATTTCCAACGGTATCAGTACAGCCGGAGGGATAAGAGAACGCTCCGAGTGATATATTTACGTGGAAACTGAGAAAATAAAACGTGAAAACAGTTAAAACGTCCTGCACTACTTTACTCAACGAAGTTACATTCGAACTGCGCCAACGTAGCGGCTAAGTCCAGTTCTCCGAACGGTTTTTATTTATTTGGACGTTGACCTTATTCAAGAGGCACGGGCAAACGGTGATTTGTCAATCATTGATTGTTTCTACAGCGAAGCATAATGCAGATAGGTGTACTCAAAATGGTTTTCATTCCTCCACACCTTACACCTAAATCAGCTTCATTTAAAACTTCAGCAATCATATGTAAGCAGCAAGTTAAGGAAAGATTATTCTTTTCCCTGTCGTCGCATTTTTTGAAGCCATGGGCTCAAAAATAAAGGCATGTGTTTGGCTCCACGTCGCCCTGAGGATGCTCGAACGGGTGAAAGTGCTCAGAAGTGTTCTGACCTCCAGAATTGGACAATGAGTCGCCTGGATTTTCTCTCTCTCACAGCTCCTGGAAAGATTAGTTATAAATTCATACATGGGTTACGCTGTGAGGATGCCCTAACGAGCGAAAATGTGGTGAATCAGTCGCTTGGGAGCCGCTTAGCAAATAATTGAAGCATTGGATGGACCTTGGAGCCTTATCCTTGAAAAGGAGGTGCCTGGGTGATGAGGCGTTCACCGTAGCGCTGAGATCTCCCAGGGGTCCCTTTTGGGGCCATCACTTTCTTCTGCAGTCAATGGTGAAGGTTTAATTTTCTGACATCAACGTCCAGTTTCATATGATGGCCATTCCTGAAATTGAATTACTTGAAATACAGTAATGAAATGGCAGCGTCTCACGTTCATCGAATATAAGAAGCAAAAAAACCGTGAGGCCAGTGGAGAAAATATTGAGTCAAGCGACTTTGTCTCTACTGCGTTCCGGCCAACAAGTGCTAATGTCGGAAGAACGTATGGCTGGTCAAAAGGGCGAGATTTAATGTATTTTCTGGCCGTGAGTGTCGCAGCGATATTGTTTCACCCCGTGGCGGTCGGGAGGGAAAATCATTTGTTGCTGGTTGGCCGTAATCCAGTTAAGAGTGTTTGTTGGAGTTTGCAAGGTCCCTGGTCCTGGAAGGGCCAAGTTTGCCCAACAAGGAACGGCCTCACCTACTGCCTTGGGCCATACGAACCTTGTTCCGCCGAATCTCCCATCTTCTGGAGCTTTCAAAGCTTCTCTCGCTCCCTTCAGTTTACACAATTTAGTCTCGGAGTTTGACAATGGGATGCGGTGCGGTAATTTGTGTAGCTATGAGATTACGAGAACACCGCATATCAGTTATGGAATTGATTTTGGATGTTGTACTAACAGCTAATTTGACCGACTGTCAGAAACTGGGATTTTCAGAAGCTGCGGATTTACACTGTCGTGAATAAGTCTTCAGATTTTTGATGGCGTAAGGTAATCAAAGTGAAGAATTGAGGGTCATAATAATGTCAGATCTTTATTTAATATTGCTTGCCACGGATTTGAGTCTTTACGACAACACGCTGTTGATTTCTGTCCTAATAGGAAAGCTCAATATTTTGCCATTTGTTGTGCATCTTCAGTGAGCATTTTTCAAGTGTCCATTTTCTGAGTATACCAACTGCAGAGCAACTCTGGCTTTGTAGCTACGAATCCACTTCAATTCTTGAATCGCAACCCGAGTCTGAGCTGAATTTAGCAGACGAATAACAAAGAATTCAGCAAAGAGAAAAGAGGCCTTTTGACAAGCTCTACCCCATCGCCAAAAACGGTTCCCTAAAAGTAAGGCGATCCTCGGTACAATGATTAATTGTTCACAACCTAACTTCCAGTATTTTCAAACTCTAGAAATCTAAAAAAAAAATTCAACGATTTTCCGGTTTTTAAAAACAAAAACCGCAAAAACATTCTTGAAAAACATTATTGCAATGGCAGAAAATAATTGCTATCTTAGAAGACTGGCCAATTTTGGTGACATGAAGTCGAAAGACGTTATTATCAAGGAGCACCATTTAACTCCGTCAATGATTTACTGAGCGCAGGCCAGTTTAATGAATTAATAAAAATATTCAAATCGAGACGCAGTCGTTCAAGAGGTTTCGCCCTTGGAAAACGGATGGAGCCAACTTACATGTGACCAATAGGAGGGACCACACAGTAGTCGCATTGAATATAAATCAACGTTTTTTCCCCGTCGTGTTTGAATTTGTTTCACGGCAGCGTCCCTGTGTGGTCTATTCATTACTTTGGGCTTTGATAAATCGCAGCTAAAAACCGATTTAATTCGAGAGTTTTTTCCGTCTCAGCCGTTCGAGCGAAATCGCCGCGAACCTATCGGCAGAATGAGAGATGGAAATATTAATATGCGACATTGCATAGATTATTATCGTGGTCGTTAAACGAGGCTAAATATAGCCACTTCAGAAACAATTTGAGTTCAGCAACCTGCGATTGGCAGACGGAAAAAGCTAATTTCATCCGATGAAGAAAAATTAAATTTCGAAATTCAGATTTCGAAGAGAAAACCGAGAAAAAAAATTATGAATACTTTCGACAGAAAAGGAGACTGTGAAATTTCCGAAAAATCACCCTCACATTGTTTTTTTAACTTTCCGAACGTATCGATCAGATTCAACCTGGCGGAAAGGTCTTGCCCTAGGAAATTCAACGGATCAGTCTTAACCTTTTCGGACTATTTGCGAGCTTACGTGAAACTGAAAAGAAACTTTTCACCTTCAGTAAAAAAAAAAGACTCATCGGGATCGAAAACCAACCCGCCGCAATTCGGGAGTTGTAACGCGTTCTCTGTCACTGCGAGAGAAAACACGGGACAAAAGTTTTACTTCTTTTCCTTTTCGGCCCGTTTTTGTTCCTTTTTCGAGTTGGGGATGCTTTCTGTGTGTGTTTCCTAATAGGGAAAGTGTTCTTCAGAGGTCCCTCGGGCCTAATGTCGCCTGAAAACTGCCAACTGCTCTTCCCAAACTCTTCTTCCATCTTCTCTTATTGTTTCTTCGCAACTGAAATGACTTTTCTAACAGCTACAAAAGACGTACCATCAGGAATCAATACTTACAACGGTTTACATTAATGTGGAATGACAATATTTTGAAATTAGATGGGTAATTTATTAATTTTGGTTTATTATTCAGTAATAAACTATTGTAATCGCCCAAGAAAAAAAAATTTCTAACCCCCTCAAAATTTGATGTTTTACGTTTCAAGGCATGTAGAATCCGAATATCCAATTTAAAAAAAAAAAAATTCTGTCCGTCCGCCGTACGCCGTACGCCGTGAGCAGTTTTCTGAACAAACTGTTGGAGCTAAAAATTTGAAATTTTCACCATAAATCAATCTCGGTCCTACAACGGCCCAATTCTTGAACCAACTTGCTAGCTCAATTTTAAGGGTATTTTTGGGGGGTTTTGAGGGGGAGAAAATTCATATTTTCCAAGGTTTTAATACGAAGCAAAGAAGAGGACATTTTTCACAAGCGACGTCCATCATGTCATGTTCTTTCAATTTTTTTTTCCATGCTGAATTCGCAAGAATACTTTGAAGAAACTGCGCTGAATAAATAATCATGTCCGAGAAGCGGATTTTTAAAGCCTTGAAACGTAAAGAAAAATATTGTTAGCAATTTGAAAAAGGAGGGCGGAAGTTTGAAAAATTTTCACGAGCAATTACAACAATTGAAAATTGTATGAACGGAAAAAATCGTCCCACGATGTAAAAGCTGGGATCACAATTCAGCGAAAGGGTCTCGATAAATGATGCACCGTAGGATCAAAGACGGCTCGATCTCAGGATTGTCCGAGGGTTCTTGACACGATATTTAGGGGTAAAATTCGCGGGCAAAGGTGCAAACTGCAAAGGGTTTCCGAAGGGTCTTCTCTTTTCGCGAACGATATAACTTACAGACTTTGGCCGAAGTCCCAGATCTGAAAGGCTGAGTAGCTTTATCCGCAAAGGGGAAACCTCTCCTGAAAAGCCGGCCAGCTCCACAGAAAAACGGGTCGCTGTTCTTCAAAACAGGACTTCCACGAACGCTTTATCGGGAATAAATTAAAACACCCCGAGCAGAAACGCGAGACTGAAGGATGATAGTATGAACGCGAAATGCGATTTGGATTGTAAATTTGCCGTTTTCCAAAATGATCAAAGCTCGTTCTATTCCTCCAAAGTCTTTCTCGAAACGATCTCGATTTCCCTAAAACGGCTAGTAGAACTGAAGGGGCAAGGACTTGACTGATATAGGGCTTCAACCGCCTCCAGCACCATCTAGGTCTAAAGGTCTTCCGAAATAAGAGCTCCGGCCCGGCCGGGGTTGAGACGAAGGTTCCGTAGGGCGTTGTCATTACCGCACGTGATCTGACGACCAATACGAAGCCAAGGGACCTTCCACTTTCGTCGAGAAGGCATCATCTAATAAGAATTCACCCCGAGACCTTTAATATCCCTTTTCTTCTTATCCCTCCTTCTACGCTCGATTCATTTTTCCCTTCATTGACTTTCTCATGAATGGATATTAACTAAATGAGACGGTCAGCTTCTGTACTGGAGTATCATTAAACTTACGCTCGCTGAATACATCACGATTACTTTATAACCCTTTTTAACGTACGACGGCGGTCACTCGCGTCTAATCGCCTATAATAATTGATACGAAGGCTCTACACTGAATTATTTATACAAAGGTTGTCAAACTTGAGAGGAAAAGGGTCATCAACGAACAAAGACTGAAGAACACAGGACACGTAGATACTCAAGGACGGCCCGTTGATAACCGTATTTATTTACAAGGCGTCCAAGTAATTACCCTTCCCTCTCTTGTTCAACTTACGGCTCGAAAATACCGAACGAGTATGGAGTCGAAGGAAATAAAATAAAGGTTGAATAATGATTGCTTTGTGAAACGAGGCCTACTACGATTTCACCACGATTGCGCAATAATCGCGTTTCGGACGCACGCTCGTTATGCTATCAAGTTATTATAGATAATTTGTAGCCAACTGAAAACCTTAAGGTCTCAAGCTATTTTGACACGGAGAATTTCGAGGTAGAACGTTAAACATACAAAGTCGCTCAGGACGATTTATACGGCCAGCAGTAAAACCGACCGTGGACGAGAAATTAATGACGCAATAAAATACTAAAAAGCCGAAGAATTTTCCACTGGCGCGGACCGCTGAGAAAAAAATGAATTTATTTAATTTTTTTAAATCAAAACGACGCATCTCGTTCGCGCGTGTTATTAATTTTTTGAAACGATTCAGTTATTGAAATGAGACCTCGGGGGAGAGCGGAGTTTTATTTTGAAAGCTATATCAGCTGTACACTAAACAAGGAAGTCATGTAAATGCAAATACGGCAGTCGGAGCGATTGGAACGTTTTCTACGGTTAGCTCAAGCTCAAGAGGAGTCACTCCATTTGATTTTCGAGGCTCCTGCGATGATAAACTTTTTTAATCATTTCGTCCCCGGTTCCATCTTCCTATTCCTACGATCCTACCGTCTCTCGCTCGGTCTATATCTCCCTTTCGACTCGAATGGAACAAGAAGAAGGTAGAAAGCAATTTAGTGATGCCTCGAAGGCAGAGCAAACATTGAGGAATACAAAACGTTATGGAGGCATCGAGGAAGACGTTTCCCCAGGCAGCAACACTCGTACCAGCATTCTGCTCTTCGAGTTGGCGTAAAGCTCTTTCAAAGGTAGAGCAGTGTAGACGGCGAACCAACAGCGCTAATTGTGGTCTCGACGATAATCTGTCAATTTCAATGGCCGAAGCGATAATGAAGTTTGTCAAACGTCACAAGATGAAATTCAAAAACGTATATTGATATGGGGAATTCCTAACCTTAGGAAGAAAGAGGAGGAATTTGAATGTTGGTTTTTAATAGAGGAACGGAATTTTTACACAACGTCGAATTTTCGAACAATTTTTAGTCGAGTCGATTTTAAATTAGGTCAGTTTGTACTCACAAAATGTTTTCGAATGGAAAACATTCTAGAAAAGAAAAAGAAGAAGAAGACAATATTTTTTTAAATCAGACAATTTGTATTTAATTGAGTCAATTTAAATTAATTGAATGTCGATTTAGAGTCAATTTTTTTATGAATTGAATTTAAAACAGAAGTAATTACATGCCACCTACAGATGCTCCGTTCACACGTAGACGGCGAAACGAGTCGACTTTGAAAAATAAAACATAAATTTCTATTGAAAAAATCAGCTGGAAAAAGGTTAATTTTGGCTGAAGTACGATAATTTTTATTTAGAAAAACAGATTTTTTTCCTTCTTTGATTGAAAAATGCAATTTTTTATTCAAGACATAGAATTTCAGTCAAGAAACGCAACATTTTTAAATAATTTTTTGTCAAGTCAGTTTTCAGTCAAATAAATTTACGGAAAAAATGTAAATTTTTATTTAAAAACCCGCGCAATTCAAAAAAAAAAAAAAAAACGCTGAAAGAAATAAAGTATGTTACTTAGTAAGTTAGAAGTTTAGTTTTTGTTGAAAAACGTCAAATGGTACGGGAAACAATTTCGCTTATTAGCTAAAAAAAAAGTTAAATTTTTGCTGGACATTAATTTACATTTAATAGAAAGTGTGGATTTCCAGTTGAAAAACAGAATTTTTGTGAAGAATCGTTTAATTTTTATACAATTTATAGTCGAGCCGTTTTTCAGTCACGAAACGTTCTAGAATAGAAAAGGTTTTAGCATAAGTTTTCTTCTCCTTTAAAGTTCATCATAGTATATTCAATTTTTAATAAGTTCATTTTTTAAAGATAACGTCCTTTTTCAGATAGAACGCGCAACATTTGAGTAAAAAAAAAAACATATTTTTGAAAAGTGAATTTTTGGTCAAGAATGCATGAATAAATTTCAAACGTGTTAATTTTTAGTTAAGTCAATTTATTTTCAAATAGACAAAATCTCATTGAAGACGCATTTGAGAAGAGATTCCCGTCAAAGACAATACTTTGCTGAAACGTTGAATTGCAGTCAATATTATTTTCGTCTAATTTTTAGTACATTCTTCTTCAGACGTTGAATAAATTGAGAGGAGCGGCAATTAGGTTGATCTTTCATACCGTCGATGTCGAATCGAAATAAATAACGTCGAAACCAACGAGGGAATTCCAAGTTGGATCCAAGGCCGTTTAATCCAGACATGGCGTCATTATCATAAACCTTTAGGAAACTGCTATAGACGAACCGCATTTCAACCGTGTTTCCGTCTCTTTTTTCCCCGAGTAAATCCGCTCGCTACTCGGACTTGGATTAGAAACGACCGCGTAACGAGTTGACGTCGCGTTTTATAAAATGTCACACCGACTGACAGGTGTCTCTTCCGATCGAACGGGATATATCACTCTCGGAAAACAAGCAGCGTTTATTGCGACGATCGGTCGACTCATTTGAGAGGAAAATACTTTTTCCTTCGTCGAAAAGACGCGGAGTCGATTCGGACCGAATGAAAAATGCAAATGTTCGCGTCATTTTCGTTCGACTCGGCCGATTTTATGTGGGCCTCGTCCCATTGATGAAGAAGGAAAAACACAGCAGAGCGGACAGTAAACATGCCTGGAAAGGCGATGAACGGTAGTAAATTTATCAGGCAAAACGCCTGGCGTCCTCGTAGTAGACGCTGAAGCCTGCGACTCCTCGGTCCACGAAGCTATCCCGAGCAACGTAGTTAATGACTCTGCCTGTTCAATTTTAAGCTTGCCTACATTGCATTGTCCGGCTGGGTTCAAATCCATTTAAGGTACTGCCTGTCGGCGACAAATTGAATGTGCGGTAGAGTCAGACCGATTCCGTACGTTCCACTTGTGTAACCCTTTTAACGCACGTGAGGGAAATTGCGGTTAAATTGGTTTCAATTCGAGCTAGCCGACGTAAGAACCTCCAGTTTTTCATTTACATCGGCCGAAACGGTGGAAGCGATCGAACCACGTTCATCTTGATAATTCCTACACATTTTACATAAATTTTTTTAGGATCTTCAGATTTTCAAACGAACTTCGGAAAAACCATTTTAAAAAGCATCCTCTACCATCAAAAGTCTCTTTTTCTTAAATAAAAAAGAGATTTTACGAATTCTGTTCTTCGCGAGGGTGAACGCTTTATAAATATATTTAAATAGCTTATGATACTTGTTCTTAGTAAATCGCGATTTAACTCAACTCTGCGTCAACGCACAAGTTGAAAATAAATCAGCGTCATTCATTTTCGGCGCGAAACGGGAATCAAACTGTCAACAGCGACTGAATTGAAACTCTACGAATTAATAAGTTCAACCTGACGGTGACGATTTGTGTAAATGATTTATTACGAATCAATTGACGTTCCATTTTATGCTCACCATTGCCAGGTTTCAAATCTATTTTTCCGCACATCCCATCTTCAAATTTATCATTCGTTCTGTTTATAAACAATTTATTACAGATTTTTCGATGAATTCTTTTATTTATTTATTTATTTATTTGTATATTTACGGGCAAGCCCAATGTACATTTTTTACATAATAAGTCATTCTAACCAGGGGAATAAAAAAAAGAAGTATTACAATTTTGATCTGATTTCAAGAGATCCTGAGATCCTGTTTTCTGATTTTCTTTTTTTTCTTTTTAATCATAGAGACCGTAACAAACATAGAATTTCTTACTTGGGACGTAGACACTGATTATAATTTTTACTTCATGTTTACCAAGTATTTTATCGTTCTTGTTGATATGCGGGATCTTCATTTTCCAGTTTCTTCCAATTCAAGAAGCATCCGATTCTCCTTTTCACTTCAACTGTTTATTGGACGTTTTGCCAAAACTTATCAATTGGCATCATCAGCTAAAATCATTCATTTAGCCATTAATGGCACTCATCACATATTTACTAATATATTTACGTAATAAATGGAAGTATTGTGATCGTCTGAAAAGTCGAATTCGGAAGAAATTTTCATAGCACTAAACTCAGAAACACTTGCTGAACAAGTGTCCGTCTGTCCGTGGTCAAGAGATGCCGCATCTCTGAGAAAAATGAATTAATCTTTTAGAAAATGTTCTCCAAGCGAATGTGCAAAATTAGCAGTTGACAGATTTCGGATGACATACAGTATTTCCGAGATATATACGTTCAACTTTTTTTTTTCTATTTTGATATTCACTGGCCATTAAAGTCAATATTTTTTATCGTTTGAGGTCCTAAAATGTTCGTTATATCTAGCAGATGACCCTTGATTTTTTTGGGCCTTTAAGTATATGTTTGCTACGGCAAGTGATGCGCTTGATTTTTCTCGCCATTGTCGTACACCGTACTTCCAAGCGATTCGCATTTTTCGCTATTTGATTCGGGGGTTTTTCTTTATTTTTTTTCTTCGCTTGGTAGTCATCGCATTTATTGTAGTAGAGGGGTTGTGAGGGGGAGAAAAACTAGGCGACTTATTCTCCAGATTTTTAATGGCTGGCCGAGCACTTTCGCCCATTCGGGCATCTTCAGGGCGTCGTGGAACCATGAGGTCCACAGCCCAAAGTGCTCGGCCAGCCATTAAAAATCTGGAGATTAAGTCACCTAGTTTTTCTCCCCCTCACAACCCCTCTACTACTTTATTTTTTTTGGTCCCATTGCTGTAAAAATAATGCATTGCACAGAATCATAACTGTATCGTTCAGCATCTTCTTCGGAGTATAGAGAAAACAATGAACTCTTTCACTAATGAGAAGTGTCCAGACACTCATCAATTTAATTTAGATAATGAATAAATTATGGGAATTTCCAGGAAAAGAAATCGATAGTAATACGGAATGATATAATAGCTATAATAAAAATGAATAAAAAAAAAATGAATAAAAAAAACAATAGCCCTAGCAAAAAAAAGAAAAGAAAAGAAAAAAGTTCTTCGTAGCTGAACGGCAAAAAATAGTCATCGTCCGACACTTGAACACGAGTGCCCAACGATTAGTTTCGATTATTCACGACTAGAGAGATAGGAAAAAAATCTATTATACCTTCAATTGTACAATAATATAAACAAAAGCGAGGGTGAACTCTGAGCTGAATAATTGTAAGAATATAGATTGAACATAGACTCTTTAATTGGACGGGAAGAACGAATGTTCAGAAAACGGACAACTCGAGACCCTTAGTAAGAAATCCGGAATGATTTATTCAAAAGGGCACTCGATGTTATCGAAATCGTTTCGACCCTTTTACAAATTCAACAGTTTGTTTCATTAATCGACGATCCGGTCAAGAGCGACGGTTTTTTTCGAATTGGGGCAGCAACTACTAATGATGCTACCTTTGGATTCAATACTGGAAAAAATACGGATAACTAAAAGGTGATCGATTGGAAACAGTGGTGGCCGAGTTGATTTTTTTGTTCAAAACGATCCGCAGTCCACGTCGAGAGAAACAAACGGCAGGAAAGGGTTGAGATAGAAAAGAAATTAAGGTCCACGTTCTCGTTTGTCAAAGAAATGAGGTCAAGGCTTGAAAAAACAACAACGTCTGCGAAAGGTTTAATTAATTCTTAAATCGATTGTGTTCAGGAGACGTCCGACGTGGACGGGAGGGGAAACAACCCCTTCCGATTATCCAGTCTAGATTAAAGAACGGCTTTCTTCCTTAGACCTTCTTCCCGTCTAAATAAATATTACCCCTTAAAAAGAGTTCACCGCTCCGGAACGTTTATAACTGCCGAGCTATTCCTCGCGAATGTTTCGGCGAATATTTTCAATGGGAAAATCGGCAAGCGTCCAAAAACGTTAAAAAGGTGACATTCGGAAGGAAAAAATCTGTAACGTGAACAGGAAGTGAGTGAAGTGTGAAGTAATTTTGAAAAAATCTAGAGCTGCGGTAATTAAAAACAAAATAAAAATATTGAACAACCTGAAAGAGCTGTAAAATTTTATATTCCGCTGAAATAGTTTTTTCAGGACACGTATTTCTCGTAGGGAGAATCGATGAAACATAATACCGATTACGAATAATTTTATCAGTCTTCACAGGAATTTATTATAAGAAGAAAATATTCGCGGCTCCTAGCGTTGGATCGGACAAAATCCAACCCCAAAACCTTCAACCCGCACGCGTTTCGCTTTTTCGTTCGTCTTTCCAGTTCTTCCATCGACGGAAAACCCAATTCTCGAATTTATTTCAAACCACGGACCTTTTCCACCCTCTTTTTCTTGGAGAACTGGGAACGAGGAAAGAGTCGAATAAGAGAGGGGGGTCCTTACCAACAGTGATTCTGAAAGCAATTTCAGCCTCCGGAGTATTTACTCAGGAAAGAAAGCGTGAGAGACCTCTCTCGATCCAGAGGCAAAGCTTCGAGTCAATGAAAACTTGGATGCGGTTTACTTTTTTCGCAATCAGTTGTTTTTTTTTCTTATTACTGTTATTTTTATTTATTTATTTTTTTTTTTTAAATCAATCCGCTCAGTGGCGGTTTTAGAAGGTTTTTTCCGTCTCTCATCGTGTATCAGTCGAAGACGATTTTCAATGCTGAAGGAAAAGATTACGGAGATTGAATACAAAAAAATTTGGATATACATAAAAATTCCCAGAAACTTGTAGAGCGAAATCTACCGCATCGAGGACACAAAGTACTTGAAAAGATGAAACCAGTAAAAAATAAACAGATAACTTTTTTTGAGACTAATTAACGTCGGAATCAAGTATTCGTTTAATTTTGGCACACGAATTTCAAGTCGACTGAACTTTCAAGGGAGTCCTAGCACATTATATTGTTTGTATTACCGTTAGACTATTATTTACGGTTAAAAACGACAAGGCGCCGAGCTATTTCAATGAAGAGCAACTAATACAAAGAAACCCTCATAATGGGGTAGCTGCGGATTCCTTTATAACTGGTATGGAACCGGCGAAATTCGAAGCCGCCATGTTCGATGGTAACAACAACCCTCTGAAATCCCTCTCTTCCATTACACAACAATTCTCCACTCCCAAGACCATAGAATGACTCCTCTTTCGGGGAAGAGGGATAATTGTGTTCCTCCAAACAATTGTAAAGGGTTTGGACTGTCCGGCCTCTGTTCCCCGATTGTCCGCGCCAACTCAAAATCCTCGAATTCCCCGTTTCCAACGGTCGATCTTAGAAGTTAGAAATGCGATTTGGCCGTCCATCGAGGAACGTCTTTTGACCGAACAAGCATTAAACGTATTCTCGGCGAGCTTACTCGATGAATTTGCGGCAAAACAACTGCGAACTACAAGATGGACGTTCACGCTCATAAAAATCATTGTACTTCAGAAGTCCTTCTTATGTTGCTGCAGTTTTTTTCTTAACAAAGCCGAGGGACAAATTCATTTTCTGTTTCATCTCCAATAAAATACGTCCTCGCATTATTATTAACACCGCTGTCTAGCTACAGTATAAGGCAAATTCTTCTTTGTGCTACTATCTATTTTACATGACCGTTGGTGAAAATCTCTAACATTTAGTGTCTATTAACCAGCTCCAATATTTTAAAAAAATACTTTTACATGGAATTTAGGATTGTATCAACTGAAAGAATTCTGAACGCATTTCTACTTTGATTTTCCTGGTTCAATCGCTGCGAAAAATCAGCGGTTAATTTCTCACCAGTTTCAAGTCACATCAGCGGCCGTTACTCACCTGAAACAAGAGAGAAGATAATTTAGATTCATAAATGATTACGGCAAAAATAACAAATTTATAAAGCTAAACGTGAAACCTATCGCCAGATAAATTTATCAAGGCAACTAAATCCAATTCCTACGCCAGTTGATGAAACGCTAGTGTGAAATCGTGAATTCAACTTGAGTGACGGTTGAACGGAAGGTTGTTCAGGATGTGGTGATTGACGTCTGGTCAATTGCGAGTTGACATCGTTAATCTGAACTAACTGTCTGTCTTTTCGAATTAATGAATCTCAACGCCCACAATTGCACAGATTGAAATACAACTGAGTGACAACCGGACAACGTGATTGTCCCTGGCCACCTATTTATTTCAACGGAGGTTTGTAGTATTCCAAATTGACATAAGAGATAATACTTCCTCCTTTATCTACAGGACTTTTTGGAGGATGTGCTAAAGAATAGATTGATTGATTTCTTTATTTAACAAATAGGGCCATTCCATTCTCCCTGGAGGAAACAATAGTAAAAATAATAATTTAATTCTTCTAAGAGTTGACCATCAATTTGTTCATTTTTTTATTCACGGGCAAGCCCAATTACATTTTACAAAATACATTGAAGTGGAAAATTAAACTGAAGAAGAACAATGGAATGAAACATTAGATTCAATAATAAATACACGGAAAACTTTTGACTTTTTTTTTTTTAGATTTGACAGGGTAGAGTGGAAGAAATCGAAATCGGGATTTATCGCCAAAAACAGGTTTGCACTTCGCGGAAGTCTCCGAAGCGAACGGTTTCGCTGATAATTCCTAATAATAAAATAAAATAAAATAATTGGTTTTGTAAACCATTTAAGAAGAATGGAAAATAACGATTTAAAGTTAGCTGTACAGGCGAAGCCAACAACCAATGTAACTTGCAACAAACTTCGTTTTCACCAGTTACATTGCTTGTTGGCGTTGTCTGTACAGCTAACTCTAAGGCACTCCAACTCAATTTTTTGGTAAAATCCACCATTAGTGAAAACTAACATAAGAAAAATAAAAATAATTAAAATTACCATAGTTGCTACGGTTACCAATCTGTTGTTAGTTGGAAACGCTCAGAATGTTTCAGAATAGTTGCGATACGAATGGGCGATCTCCTTAAATCATAATTGAAGCAAAATAATAATAAATCACTGTTCAATCATTAGCAGCAATTTTTATTTGAATATCTGCCCTAGACGAACTGCGATAGGGAACGTTACAATATTACCCGCTCACGTTCTTTCAGAAATGTAATAGCTATCTGAATCAAACTGCCTGTCCTATATAAACGAACAGACGGAAAAGTCGTAGATCGCCGACGATCGGAGGAAGTTGATTGCGCCGAGCAATTTGCCATAACTTCATGACCGCTGTCGTGCGAGAATAGGAAATGCAAAATGTAGGCCAATCGTTGCCTGCTGTTCGTTGCTATTTCTTGCTTTGGTGCTCCATGTAACTACAAACGAAACGGACTCGAGTTGAGACAGTCCTTGAATGATACGGGTTCATTTTGAACAATCGCGTGCCAACCGCCTCTTCAACGGGTCTTCACCCGCGAAGGAGTTAAACTGAAAGGAAATCTTATCGTTGTTGTGCCAAGAGGGGTCTGCCTGGAACTATTATTTACATTTAATGAGAGTTGGGTTGAAAGCTTGACAGGGGAACCAGAAACAGCTTTGGGGAGGTTAGCTGACTCGCTCGACTCGTGTCCTTTACAAGGGCAGACCTTGCCTTGTTCTAAAGCCCTCTTGTGAAGAGAAAGATGCGTTGCCGATATCAGATCGAAAGCGATGCGTGGCCGTTCGACGATAGCCGGCGTTCAATACACGCGACAAGATGTAGCCTTAAAAAGCCGAACAAGCGAACGAGAGCTTGGACGTATGATCGTATATTTCCTCCCTTTCGACGAGGAGTTTAATAAAATATCGAAAAGAATAGAGCATCCGTCGGTCGGTACGTGGGCATAGATGAAGACACAAAATTACGAACGACGAAATTTTTATTCGCCTTAGGGCCAGTTTCTCGAATTACCATCAACTTTGACAACGGTGTTAGATGGCAACATTTCAGAAAACGAGTTTCTCCAACCTTTTTTAGCGATTGATCACTGAAAGTTTGCCTTAACTGTAACCGCCCGAGAACCCACGAACAGCAATTTGTGACAAGGCCGTTCATTGGTTCATAGGCTTATCATTGGCTCATACTTTTGCAAAAAAAAAGTTGACATCCAAGGTCGCCTCTGGTAACGCAGAGTGAAGGACTCGCTATTGCATTGTAAAACTGCTGAGGAGATGGATAAATTCATTTCGTGATGGCAAAATTCCAGAATGCAAAACCGTGCCACAGGGTAGAAATTGCCGAATGTTTAATAATTTTTCCAACAACATTATCTTAAGAAAAAAAAAAAAGAAAAAAAGGAAAATAGGAAAAACTGTTTGGCTGAAAGTGCGATAATATTATTATATTCTATGCAACCGGTTCTAGCTCTAATACGAGTTCAGCGTGATTTGCAACAGTTCGGGAAACCGGCCCCTAAGTTGATAACATTGTTGAAAATAAAGTGGAGAAAAGCGGAATTTCGACGAATTATTGGGAAAGTCTTCGACAGTCCCAGTCAGAAATATTGCAAAAGTGAACCGCTGGAAACAGATGGACCATATTTTTTAAATGTCTGGGAACCATTAAAAACAAAGGAGCCACGAGGAATTCCAATAATTCTCGTCCGTTTCATTAATTTTGTCACGACAAGCGTGCACGCGTCTGCGTAAAAATAGAGGAGAGAAAAATATGGAAAATATAATATTGAGAAGACAGTCGGAAAAATTGCCAGATTTGGACGGCGCCCAAATAATCTTAATGTAATTTTCGACCGGGTAAAAGATGACTAGCGAATTAATTATTCGCCCTCTCAACGGAAGAAGTGAAGACTGAAGTCTGACCTTACAGATATGATAAAACCGGCGCTCGTAATGCGAGAGACAATTATTTAGGTGAAGGGAGAAGGCAAAGGCATTAAATGGGGTCTAAATGACCGCGTCGGGTCGAGTCGAGTGAGTCGCTATCTGGGTTGCTCTTCTTATGAACAGTCGGAGGCCCGAAATGGTTGACAGCTTTGTTACGGTTATGACCAGTAAAAGAGAGGAAACGGCTTCAAGAGGCTGTAACGTCGACGGCCAAACTGAATAATTGCCGTTGAAATTAAAACAGCAAGAGCTATCGTTATGAGCGGGTAATTAGACGAGGCGAGCGCGATTAAAACAAGTGATGTTATAAGTTTTTCTCGCGGACCGGAACGAGCATTGAGTATTCGAAAAGCATAACGACAATGCGCTCTTGCACGGATGGTAAAATTATTTGCTAACACGAAAAACACAGGACGCTACTGTTTTCGGCGGAACTGATGATCGCGTCCTAAAAATTACCAAGTACAGCAAAAGGTACAAAGTTCTTGAAACTTGCAGATCCAGCCATGAAATTATTGCTCCTAAAATTAAAAAAAAAAAATTAAATTTTTCTTACATTGTTTGTTTCTAGTTCAGAAACCAGATTAGATCGTTCGATGAGCAAATCACACTGATTAAAACGCTTCTAGTACGGATGAATAATTTCTCGCCAATGCTGATCAACTTGAAAACCGTTAATTACATTATTAATATTTGTTGTGACACGGCTACGTAATGAAATATACAAATGATTTTGTGCAGGTACAATTAAAAGGGATTTTCAATTCACGATGGCAGACCGTCGAGGCTTATCTGTCCATCAAGAGACCGGTAGCTGCGGGTGTGTGCATGTCATGAATACAAATGAACGATTTGATTTTTAGCCAGAAACGCCCGCGTAAAGTAAGAGCTGAACCAGTTTAAAGACGAGCGATTTGTGATTCAAATTTATCAATTTTCGCATTCGAGCAAAGTAACATTATTAAGCGAATTGTTCGCCAGCGAGTGTCCAATTAAATAACTAGCGAAAATTCGGCGCCCTGTTCGAAAAAATTGAACTCTACGATTTTTTATAACAAACTTCGTACAATTTTAGGCGAACAAAATTTTTCTTCTGACGAATCGAGGAAAGATATTGCTTGATGAAACCTTGTCTTTTGGTAGCAGCGCGGCCTCGCGGAGCCTCGTTGAAACAAGATCCTCAACTGTTGACAGGATATTGCCTGCGGTTTTGAATGGCTTATTGAATCAACGTTGAAGCGGCGGAAGCTGAACCCGAGAGCTGAGACCTGCTGCTGCGCATGCGCCCTTAACTGCTTTCGTGCAGGAGTACCCTCAGGGCACGACGACGATCCGCTTACCCTCGAGGATTTAATTAAAGACGGAGGTCAAGCGGGCACAAGTGTAAAGATACAAGAGAAGCTCTGCTAACTCAGATTTCAACGTCGACAGTGACTATGATAGGTAAAATCGGTTTAATATGGAACCCTATTAAAAACCAGTATTTTTTTCGAAAGTAGAGCCTAGAGAACATCGATTAATGGGCAGTAGCATCGCAAAAACGCACTGTTGAGGAGAAGATAATTGAGGAGAAAATCCGCTTATAAACAGAAGTCAAAACGAGTTCAAAGCAACAAGATATGCTGGGATGCTTGCTTTAGTGGAATACATTTTATGCAAAAAAAAAGTGTGGAAAAGGATAGCGGAACATGTGCGATCCAAAAAACCATAAGAGACTCTTCTCGATGAATTCTGGACAGACGATGGTGTCCGGATGACGATTCATCTTAAATTGTACACTCCATTTCCTAGGAAAACAAGTGAATTGAATAACCATAGAATATTGCAAAATTCCTGCATGTTAATAATTCTCATCGCTCGAAGAAACGGTACTTCTCATTGGTTTTTGGGTGGCTACTGGAAAAAATTCGAATATTCTCAAAAGATGACACATCTCTTGCCAGTTGATGTAATTTCTATTTATGAAAGATAAATTGTGGCCACTTTTGGCATTCCAAAATACCATAAGAGCTCAAGACTGCGGTTACATGATTTGAGAAAGCTTTCAAGAACCACAGCGTCTTTGTTCAACTTGTTCACAGGTAATACCTCTATTTAATTCAACCAAAATCCCTTCTGTTCCAACCTAGCACAATAAGCTCTCCTGCGACTAATTACGCCACTGGAAAGTTCAGCATTCAACCCAGTATTTCTCCTGAATGATAAATAATACACTTCTCAATATTTGATCAAGGAGGACCAAAGCTTGAAAGTGCTCGAATAACGCAAAATATCGTATCGATTCTCCACTGTAGTTGGTTTATTAATCAAACTCAGACCAGAAAAAGAAAACTATTCGTTAAAAATATTTAACGGTGATTAAGGATTTTCAAGAAATCTCACTCACTACATGAACAAATAATTCCTGCGTTAACGATCAATTCAACTCTCATAGAGCAGCTATATTCTATACCGCCACTCTGAACGATCAAGGCAATTGAAAGGAAGCCAGGTAATCCAAAGCTCTGGCCCATTGATATTATCGCCTATTCCGCCTATTTCCGATACTAACCCCTCTCTGCTATTCATCTTGCAAAGATATTGACAACCCATGATCAGACAAGAGGCGCCTACAGGATGTTCTCTGCTCATCCACTTGACCTAGGTCTTTGATTAAATGTTCGGGTCGATTGCTTCCAACACGAAGCTCCTTACTCGACGTGCGAGATTAATGGTGGTGACGAGGCATCGGATCGGAAACGTAGGCTCTCAATGCCTAAACCATTGGACACAGGAATCTCAAGAAACCAAATTGAAAGATCATCGTTCGACGAATGTCCCAAAATGTGTTCTATTGGAGAAACATTTCCACAACAACCTGTCACATATCTTGGAACGAATCGTCGGATTATCACATTCGCCAAATCCGTGTACGCAATACTGATGAACTCTGCAAGGCATTTTCGAAGTTATACGGCTGGAGAATAAAGTCATTTCTAAGTTCGGGAAAACTTTTGTGGCCAATTTGAATTACAAAGAATTCATCTACGCACTGGTCCCAACAGTATTCTTCGTACTTAAGTTCTGCCTGGCCAAAAACGAGGGCACGCAAAGAAGTACTTCGGAAAAACTATAGCTCTATATAAAACGCGGCAAATGATTGTGCAGTGATTTACTATTATTTTGCTTCAATTACGATTTACAAACATCATTTGTAATAATAACCATCCCGAAAATTTTTTGCGAACGTTTCCCCTTAATAACAGATTGGACGCTATAAATGAAAAAAACTCCGAAGCAAATAAGTGTAGTAATTAAACTTATTTCTATTTTTCATAATTATCTAATTAAAAATTAGATCATTTGCCTCCGTTCCAACAACTATAGAACGATTTTTATAGCTCCGAAAATTCTCATATTATGCCAAATAGCTGAAAATGTAGAAAATTCAACACAAAAGTTGTAATAATTTGAGAACCGTCTAAGATATCGACTCCGCTTTGGTCTCGATTCAACAACTATGTCTAAAAAAAAAGAAGAAAAAAAGGAAAATACGAATCCCTCGCTAAAATACCCTTGAAATTGGCTAAAAACCATTGTCAGACCAAGAATGATTTTTGGTGAAAACGTCCAGCATTTAGCTATTATTAAACGTAAACATTTGTTTTGAACTTAGGTATTTTCAATATCAGTTTGAATAGATTTTTTACCGCTGAATCGAAAGAGAGCATAACGGAGTCGATAGCTTCAATGGCTCTCATTTTATCGCAGCTTTTTCGAGAAATTCGCCATTACTCGAGAATCATGGATCTATAAAAATCGCTCTATACTCGATGGAGAGCTCATAAAACGCTCTTAAGCTGTATAGTTTGGCGAATACTTTAACTTTTGATGAGATAATTAAGGAAAATAATGCAGTAATTATTATTACGATAGTTGCTAAGGAATTTTCCCTCATAGTTCCGATCTGTTGTTAGGCGAAAACGTTTACAAATGTTGGGACGATCGCTATCACAAGTGAATGATCTTCTTAAATCACAATTGAGACGAAAATGTATTTCTTTTATTTAATTTTTATTTTATTTATTTTTTATTTTTTAAAGAAACATTGATGCCATCTGCGTGCTGACCTGAGGACCGTTTTTTCGTTTAAATCTGTATCTATTCTTTATCACTATCACCTTATCTGCTTGTTTTCGTTTCATAGTTTTCTAGTTTTTGACTCAGTTACCAAAATTTAACTGTTCCTATAATTAATGTTGACTCCATGATGATCTCCAAGTATGTTTAAAAAAATTATTATATTAGTTTAAGCATTATGTTGTAGGTTAGTAAACAAATCTTTCAAAATTGCCTGTTAACACATTGTTTGTAATTTTTGTAGGCCCTGATGAAGGAAATAAATTTTTCCGAAAGCTCGGCGAAGGAGAAATCTGGCTATGTATGACCTCCATACCGATAAATGACAACTGTTGAAGCGAAGGTTTTACAGGATATTTGGATTCTACATGCCTCGAAACGTAAAAAATTACATTTATAGGGGTTAGAAATTTTTCTTTCTTAGACGATAACAATGGTTTATTATTGAGAAATAAACCAATAGTTCATGGCATGTAAAACAGAAGAGGCCTTTGTCGAGAATGCACTTCAGAATACAGCATTCTCTTGCGATCCATTATTTGTGCAGAAGCAAGTCGTAAAATGCTTCGCTCTTTAGTACTGCTTCGCTCTTTGGAAGACCTCACGCGCTAGGAAGTTCACCTTTAATGTAGCGAGAGAAACAAAAATAAATATGAACTTGTTATGTTTCTTCGGCGCATCGTAAAACGGGAAACACCTACTTTGACGAACAATACCGAATTAGCTACCACGTAAACTCTCAGCTTTCTCGGTTTTGAAGATGTATAATCTCCCGGAGAGGTAAAATCATTTTCGTAAACTTGCCAAGATCAACTCGGCCCGAGAGCGGTTCGAACATCCAGCACGAAAGAACGTGAGTCGGGAAGGCTGAAATGCACCAGTTTTACTAGTCGGTAAAATGCATCGGTGAGCGTTAACGTATCACGCTTAATAGCCGGCACATGTTGCATTGGAGGAATGTAGGCTCGGATGCGATGTAGTGGTGAACGTTGGCGAACTAGATGGCGTTGTGTTGGTGTAGAGAAATCACAGCTTTATGGCCTCTTGCTTCCCTGCGGTTATGAGACCGAACTCTGCGGTCACGTGAGGTCCGATACAGGCATTGCCGAAACACGTGAGAGATCGCAGGATTCAACCGTGGTCCCTTGCATCGTATTTTCACGATCCAGTCAATCGAATTTTGAAGGGAAATATTCACAATTCCGATAAAAAACCAAGTTTGAAATGATTTACTTTATTAGCGTCGAAGATAACTGTATGAATTGATAATTCAATTATTTCCGAAAATAAACTACTCATTTGCCATTGGGTGTATTTAGAGTTCGAGACGGTCCTAAGTCACGCAAAAAATCGCATCTTATTGAGAAAAAATATAGTGACAACGTTCAAGAAAAACGATTTCTCGAGGTTTTCAAGTTATTCCAAATCATCAACCGCAGATTTTAATAAATCAAATTTTCAAGGATGCAAATTTGGCTGTAACCGATTGATTGAAACGAAGGACAATTTCTGCACAATGCAAGTTCCAAGTTGAGTGATCTGCGTCTCTTTATAAAATAACAACATTAAATTATCCACGATATCGTCACTTGTGCGATCATTCCTTCTTCCTGTAACTGATCGAATTCCACCCAGGCGGAAAAACGGATTAGAAGAGGAGCAGTTGCGAAGGAATAATTGATAAAATAAGCTTTGCCAGCAGCGATGAGACTATAGTGAAATGAAGTTGGAAAACGATAGGTCCATCAGATTACGTAGCTGCAGAAGCGGCAAATTGAGCTTTAACCGAATTTCAGATAGGTATTTACGCTTTGCTCGCTCGCCGTGGCCCTTTCAACTCTGTCAATTTGAC
Source organism: Tupiocoris notatus (assembly GCA_037159825.1). Taxonomy (NCBI): domain Eukaryota; kingdom Metazoa; phylum Arthropoda; class Insecta; order Hemiptera; family Miridae; genus Tupiocoris; species Tupiocoris notatus. The sequence goes on along the minus strand of JASJUZ010000023.1, from coordinate 170,387 downwards.
TGTCGCCACACACCATCGCAGACCTCATTAGAAAGAGGATGGTGTCATCCGACGAGGGGTCTTGGTTGTGACGGTAGGTACTTTCATTGATAGGGAACTAATTACGTTAGAGGGGAAGATCTTGGCGCCAGAGGCGAGAGAGCGAATCGAAGGAGCAGCCCTGACGTGTGCTAAATGCCATCGATCGCAGTCGATACTAACAGAAATTTAAGTGAGCCTACAATATCCGGGATTTTCGGAAGAGACCTTTGGTATGACATTTTCAACGAAATATTCTATATTCTTTTATTTGACTTTTTTACTTAAAAAAAAAATTTTTTTTTTTTTGCTCATGAGGAATTGTGAATGATGAGCACCACCAAATTTACCGGCTCTATTTTCTATACCAGCATCTATCTCAATATCAACTATAATCAACCATAATGTAAAGTGTGGCTGAGGACCCTATCCTCCCTGAAGATGCCCGAACAGGCGAAAGTGCTCGGCCATCCAACAAAGAATCGGATTATTCGCCTGGTTTTTCTCCTCCTCACAACTATAAAATGATAAATAATAAAACTCCTCCTCTGCTCTACCAATTTAAAAACAAAAAAAAAAAAAAAAAAAAAAAAATACTACGTAAACATGGAAGTAGACATTATATAATAATAATAATAATAATAATAATGCAGAAATGAAATAATCTTGATCGGTAATGAGTCGTAAGATCAAACGTAGTAGCATTGATTACAGGTTTGTAATAAACGAATGGACATAAATGCGTCGGAGATCTCCAGCAGTGAAAATTGTAACACAATATTCTAAAAGAGGGAAGAGAATAAAAACTCATTTCCGGTCTTAACAAAATATGTAAGAATGCAATAGCGCGTGCTTTCTAGCATTAACTGAGCGATCAACAGGTAGCTAGTTACCACGGCTAGTTCTCACTATATCCGACCTTAAATGTCTCTCCAATCGTATTTACAGGCGGCGAAACAATAAAAAGAACTCCGGAAAACCATCAGAGCGCGAAAAGTCCGCCATCGGAAAATTCCGTGATGAAATTGCCGGCGAACAGATCTTCGAGAATCTTCGCAACGTCCTTGAGAATACCGGTAGAGCACTCCAATTTATTGAAGAGACGTAATCTAGCTAAATGTTCATTTTTTCCCACCGTCGCACACCTCGCGTTCACCCTTTGTGAAAACCAATTCGCTAATGTATCCAAAGCTAAACAACGACAGCATCACTGTGGCAGAGGAGTCGGTAAAGGAAGTAAAGGAGGAGCATTCAGGAGTAAGTTTTGCGGAATTCTCCCTAACCACCGAACGGAACTGGAGCTCTCATCTGCGAAAAGCTTCTTGGCCACCGATTGATTCGAAACCTTTCGAATTAAAATAATTCTTTAATCAAGTCGATACTTGGATTTTAAGGTTTTATGGGGTTTTAGGGGGGGAATTCGTATTTTCCAAGGTTTTTTTTTTGCACCAAGGTCTATTTGGTACCAATTTCTATGGATTTTTGGACACTGAATCGAATGAGACCATAACGGAGTCGATTGCTTCAATGGTTCTCAAGTTATCTCAATTGCATTTTCGAGATTGTTAGAAATTTGGCAAATTTTACAAGTCAAGAATTTTCGCCGATATAAAAATTGTTCTATACGTGTTGCAATGATCGTCAAACACTCTTCAGTAGTTTCGTTAGGCTATTAATTTGACTTCAAATTAAGTATTCAAGAAAAATTGAACTATTCAAAAATACGATTTTTGCCGAGGACTTCGTTCTTAGTTACCAATTTGTTTTTCGTTGGTGGAAATAATATACGAATAATGCCAATAATACCAATATGTTTTTAGGTGGCGTACACAAGAATTTGAATAAATTACTATCACGGTGTTATTGAATCATAATTGAAGCAAAGAAATAATAAACCACTGTACTGTTGAATAGTTTTTCTCTTCAATCAATTTTGAAACTTTCAGTGTATATAATTATTATCTCAAAGCTTGAGGTTTGTACCTATAGAATATACTGCGTTTGCCCGCAAAACCCTCCAGATATAGCTGTTTTCTGAGATTAATCGGCAAGGGTCGAAAAATATAGAGCGAAGTCGTAAATGTTTTTCGGCCGGTCACAAATCAAACGAGCTATTTACTCGGATAGAATATTGGGGTTTGCAATTAGCTTTTGTTCCCCTAAGGCCATAAATGCGACCCCGCCGAGCTATAGGAGCGACATGTGGAAAAATCGCTTTTTCGACCTGTAATTTTTACTCCCAATGATTGATAGCCGTTAATAGGAAGGTTTCAGGCAAAAGCCTATTGGCAATGGAACAGGAAAATCGTTTTTCGGCTACGAAACCCTACAGCACCCGATGCCTTTAGTTACGCAGGGATGATACTATTGTCATCCGAAATATCCTTAGTCGAGGACAAAAGGGTTGGTTATGACTTACGGCGTTATCTGTTTCAGGTATTTCCAACGGATTTGTTAGAACCGCGACCTAAAGGTCGAATCGGTTTTCGGGTTTGCGGTGGAATATTCAACCGCAGTTGCTCCTGAAGTTGTTAAAAATGTTTTAATAATATTTTAGGGCATAGATAATAGTTGGAATTCTCATGATGTCCAAAATGAAGAAGTAAACAGCGAGAAATTTAATTTATACATAAATTATACTATCAAAAGACGCGGAAACTTGGCAATTTAATTTGAAGAATTTGAATTCATAATAATATTATTTTCTAACTTAGCATTTTAAATAGCGGTATTATATATTATGTTACAATTTATAACGTACAGTTTACTATCTAGTGAAATATAAACTTTGAGAAATGAAATAGACGATTGTAATGCACCAATGAGTCACCAACAGCGGTTAATCAGATAAAAGATTCAATGAATTAAATATACATAAATACCATCGAATTCAGTTCTATGCTTATATTTTCTTCCAAAAAGGAAAATATAAGGAAAAATAGCAATGTAAATAGCAAATGTTGGAGGAAAATATAAGCATAGAACTGAAGTCGGTGGTATTTATGTCCTAAAATGGAGTTCTATGAAGTGAAAACGGCTACTCTCACAAAGTGGAAAAAATTAAATATACCGAAAAATAGCGCGATTCATTCATTTGAGGATTATTAAATTCACATAAGGCAAAGACTTAGAACAAGCTACTCTTAATTTAGCCTCAGCAATCGAGATGGCTAGGACCTTAGAAAAGGCACAGCAACAATCATTGTCGTACCTCAAATCAAACCAAATAACAGCGGCTATTTCCTCCGAAACTTTATAGTATTCTTCAGTTTCCTCTATCCGGTTTCCGCTTTCGAAATTCCAAGCCGCGCTACATAGCTGGATCGTTTTACGAAAATTCAAAAACTTGGATTGAAACTGGAAAACAAAAATCTCAACCGAAACTGAAACATATAACGCATCTGCTGGACCGGCAGACGGTCCTCGACGGACGCCAACAAACGGTCTAAACATAGGGGAACCTGGGCAATCATCCCCTAACATTAAAAGGTGCTTATTACCAAATGACGATAAAGAGAAAATTGTTCGAATTCTAGTTTCGGCATCCGCTGCATCTGATCGGCATTTAACCAACCACCTTTTCGCAGTCGGGTGGTTCCTTTGTTATTTTCAGGAATGAACGGACTAGGGTACCTCTACAGCCGTAATAGTAACCCTACTCCCATCAAAACCTTACAAAGGCCGATTTTTTGCCGCCCCTGCGGTCAATCTGAGTAGGCTTCAAAAACCGATAGGTTCGTTTCAGTTTCGATTTTTTCGTCGTTGTTGTTGTTGTTACCTTTCGCGGTTACGTTGAAGGGAGAAATGGTTTTTTTCCGAGGCGTGGATAGAACTATTACGCTCTTCAACCGAAGGAAATGAGTAATTTTTCTTGTGAGGCCCTCCGATGCGGTAATTCGAAGCGACCCATTACTCGAAACGCAAGGAAACGTCTTCAAGACGAAATATGTAATTATTTCGATATAAAGGCCCCAGATAAACGTCGACTACTGAAACGTTCAGAATGTGGGTATTATTTTCTCATCAAGCTATCAATTTTGTGAGGTTCTTTCTCAAACACTTCGCTTTGAACGCAAGACGAGGCAGACTAATGTAAGTACAATTTAGTAAGTAGGTTTTAAAATTGATCGCTGAAATTGAATATCCGTAGAGATATCGCAGAGAAGTGAAAGTGTTGTAAAGAACTTTATCGGGATAATTAACTGAAGAAAGTACAACCTTTTCCTCCTCTCGTACTAAGGAAAGTAGAAAGTTTACAAATATCCAGGTAATTAAATGGCTTGATACAAAGTTTTTCTACTAGTTACTACGGCATTTCTCTTCGCTTCTAATTCTGGTTTATTATAAAATAATAAACCATTGTAATTGCTCACACAGAAAACGCTGCAAATGATTGTACAGTGGTTTAATATTCTTTCGCTTCAATAATGGTTTAAGAGACAGTAATTATTCCGAACATAATTGTGAACGTTTTCACCGAAAAACAGATTGGCAACTATACTGAAAACTCCGTAGCAACTATTATAATTTTAATCATTTTTATTTTCCTTAATTTCCAAATTAAAATCTGAATTTTTCGACTTACGGCATGTTAAGAGAGTGTCAAAACATCAAATTTTGAAGTGAGGTGAGACAATTATTTTTCTTAGGCGATTACAATGGTTATTATTGAATAATAAACCAAAAAGAGAATTTTAACCCCCACCCTCAATTTGATGTTTTACGTCTCATGGTACGTGGAAATCTGAAAATACGAACAACGAAAAAGACCTTGACCATGGCTCAATTCTTTAACCAGTTCCCTATCTGAATTTCATGGATATTTGGGGGGGGGGGGTTTAAGTGGGAGGAAATTCATATTATCCAAGGTTTTCTGGTTTCTCGAATTATTGAAGCTTTCGCGAGTGGAATTTCTGAAATTTTCAGAAACCTGGCATGAACTCTAGAATATTGGAGCTATAAAATAGTTCTCGATTCGTTGGCATGCTCGTCAAACACTCTCTTCAACTGCGCCGATAGGCGAAACATATAGATTTTAATTTTTAAAATTAAGAAACATGAAAATGATTGAAATTACCATTCTTGCAAAGCAGTTTTCCCGTAGTTACCAATCTGTGGTTAGGTAAAATCGTTCAAAAATGTTCGGAACTATCATAAATGGATGGTGTTCTTGAATAATAATTGAAGCAAAAGAATAATGAACCAAGGTACAACTATTTGGAGCGTTTTTTTGGTTGCTGAAGACGCCAAAGTAAAAAATAATTTAATTTTCATTGATTTCTTCGAAAACGTTGCAATCTTAAAACAGAGAAATGTTTAATTTGTACTAATAAAAAAAAATCGTCAATTTCTCAGCTAGATAATAATACAGATTTTCCGTTACCTCAAGAGTTAGTTATGGAGCGAGATCTATCTATAGACCATTGAGTGACGAAACGTGGTCTGAAATACTCGGCGAGAAGCGAGACACTATGCGACATAGTATAAAGGGCATAGGGAGTACATAATAGGTAGGTAAATAGCTTAGAGACTCGGCTAGGATGAGATCCGCCGAAGACCTGCGCATTTCTTGAAGCGCGTCATAGCCGAGAGAGACATAAGATGAAAATCATTATTCAGAGCACGTTAGCAAACTGGCTTCAGTTGTGTCGACTCAACCGTGCGAATGTGTCGCAAGATGAGGAGAAGTGTCGTATTTTGAAATTCCGACAAGGAGGCGCTAGTTCTGTTGTAATTTTTTTCCATATATCGTTAGCCGCGGTTTTTACCAGTTTGAATTACGTTTACGAGCGGTGAGCAGTTGTATAATATAAAGGGAATTGAATAAGAGACGAAAACATATTTCCGTTTGAACAGAATAAATTTGTGGAAAGGATTCAGCGCGTAGGAAAAACGATTTCCTTTGACCGCTCGAGCGGCAGCGATGGTTAAGTTTATTGCGTTGAAAAACGGCAGTTTTCAAAAAGAATCCTCATCGAATAACATACTTCCAAGTCGTTAAGGGCCTTCTGTCGGTATAGCATCAAGAGCCTTTGTAGACTCATGAGGACGAAAAATGGGGGGAAAAAATAAAAATTGAACGAAAAAAATGGGCAAAACGCTTTGACAGTCGAAGCGTAAAGGGAGCACCTCAAAGTCCTCTTGATAAAAATCTCAAGTGGTTTTCATAGAAGAGATAATTTGAACAATTCAACTGCTCGGAGATTTAGATCTCGCGTACGGGCCCCCGAAGGGGACGATGGAAATATTAAAGGGCCCCACGACTTCATATAGTAATCCTTATACGGTCTTTTTGTCCAGCGAATAATAAATTGTTATTTATCATAGCGAAAGTAAATAGATTAACAGGGGTAGGAGCTGCGGGATTTCTATTGTCGGATTATTCGAAAGGGTCGAGGGAAGTTGACAAAAAGAGGCGGAGGGTTGGAAAGGCAAATAATTGTGTTTGATGGTCATAATACAGAAAGGGGAATGTCCGACGGAAGATGGAGTGATGACACTTGGTCGCAATCAACACCTGAGAGAGCCTCACTGAGTCGATTCACCGGTCGAAAGCTCGAGGGACCGAAGAGAGGTTATATTGTTAGCTGAAGAACGTACCCTATTGCTCGCTGGCTGACTGCAGTAACGAGCTATATACGTTTTTTCCCTACCGATCCGCAGTACAAAGCAGGGCATTTCCATCAAACTGAGGTATCTGGTGAGCACCATATGAGAACAGAGGCAGATAATAAGATTTACCCTTCTATGCACGCATGAACCACAATGACCATTAAAATGGAAAGCCGATAGGAACAGAAAAATGCTAACAAGTTCACCAGATGCGCAAAAAAGGAAAGAAGAAGAAAAACGCTCTTCGAAAGAAATTACATAGTTTGATCGATCTTTAAATCGCTAGGTCACAATATAACAAGACTGGAGAGAAAAAATGGTTCATTCGAATTTATAGAGTTATGGGACAAAAACACGCTGCTGACATGAAAATTGAAACAATCCCAGTCCTCAGATGTCTAAAAAAAAATCTTTCAACGTTTTCACCTAAGATTGGTACCTAACTATGAGGGGAAAAATTTTACTTTTTCTTAGAAATAAAATTGAAAGTTACATTATTTTCCTGGCGATACAGCTTAAAATAGTTTTTGAAGATCATTACAACGAGTATAGAACAACTTTTATAGCTCAAAAAATGCTCGAATCACACCAAATTTCTGAAAATCCCGAAAATTCCACACGAAAGCTGCGATTGCTTGGGACCGTTAAAGCTATCGACCTAGCAATAACCTCATTCGATTCAGCGTCCAAAACTCTATATAAAGAGATACTAACCACACCTTTGTCCAGAAAAACCGTCGAAAATGCGAATTTTCTTCTCCTTGCAACCCTCCAAAAATATTCATAAAATTGATATACCAAATTGGCTAACAATTGAGCCATTGCCAGGCCACGATTGATTTTTGGTGAAAATTTTCGATTACGTAGGTTTTATAATTTCGTCAGAGAAGTGTTAACAGCGTACGGTGGACGGAGAGAAAATTTTCATTAGATCTTTGGATTGTATGAAACAAAAAACATCAAATTTCGAGAAGGGGCGAGGAAAATTCTTTTTGTGAGCGATTACAATGGTCCCTTATTGAATAATAATATTTAAAAAAAGTCTATTTTGGGTCAGAATTTTTAGCAAACAGCGTCTTTCATTATTTTTGACCGTTTTGATTTAAATGTTTCCAACCAAGCAGTATTTTCTACTGGGACTGTATTTGACCAGCTGAATTTCCGGAGCCATATCAGTTTCAGTTCAATTGAATAAACGGAAAACGAGCCATTTCCGAGCGAGGTAGTTTATGAGTGCAGACGTACGCGCCAGCCGCATGATAATCGAGTTGAAGGACGAGTCAAGGCAAAGCTCATAAGAGAGAAAGAGAGGGAGATTTTTTATCTCAGCTCTCATCGGTAACCGTGGAGAAGAAGGCAGTTTCATTAATTTATCGTCCCCCCTTTCTGCCGCGGTAGTTTTGCGGTACAGCATAGTTTCCGCAACGTTGGCCAAACCTCGTACGACGAAGCTCTGGCTGATTAGGCGAACTATGCCTCCTACGACCCGAATTATGGGACGGGGCGTTAATTCAAAAGATAACTCTCGAACTTGAATTTGACGGTCGAAACGCATAATTCAAAACGGGAAACATCATTAAAGCCGAGGGAAACGTCCCTTGAGGGAGGGTCGACGCCTTATCAATCCTATTAAAACTTATCTAGGGAATGTTATAACAAAATCCGCGTAATGGAGCAGGGTAACCGTAGAAAGGGTAAATGGCGTTGAATAATGTTTCATTTGGAGGGGGAGAAACGGCCGGAATTCTCGGCCGGATAGGGATTGTTTTTTGCCACCAAAAGGGTTGGCGCAGCAGAAATGAAAACTTTCCCTACGCAATGTTTCAACCTGCGCAGGTATACGTGTGAATTTGCATTCTGTCGACAGCGCAAACGGCCGGAGACGTCGCAATATTTTTCCAACCGATCAGTTCCCCTCTTCAGAACACCTATTGAGTCAGAAATTCGTTTATTTCACGCAGTCTACATGAATACAGTGGTCATAATTTTATTGTATTTTTCCCCCCAGATATTTCTAGAATTTTCTTTCAGATGAGTCCGAATGCCATTTTTCGTATATTGAATACCTAACGCTTCGATAGAATCTCGTTTCGGCTAACACAGATCCACAGCCGTCCATTTAAGTCCACAGTGGAACCGATGACGTCATATGAAGCCTCAGGTAACAAATCGAAACTGCGAGGAATCTTGATTGAACACGTAGCTACTTTCGAGGCTTTTATTTTACTTCAGCTTGTCATTGCGTGTGCGCACTACCTCGGGGATAAAAAGGCCCGACCTTGCTATGAGAAGTGGCAGGGCAGCTAATCACGCGACTTTTAATGAAAGTGTGGAATTGAGTAGTCAAACACAGTGAAACGACACTAACGAGCCGTGGGTGAATAATTTACGGTCAGGTAAATCATGCAAGGCAAATCATGCGGGAACTGACGAGAGGGCTGGAAACGCGTAGACACTCATTTCGGGACTTTGAAAGTAAATAGTCGTTGTAACCAAAAGAAAACGAAGAAGAATTATTTAAGTCAAATTCCACGAGGTGGATGATGAGGACGAAACTTACGTTGATTCTTGATTGTTCCCCAGAAGCAACTCGTATTTATAATGCAAACAACGTACAAGCGAATCGTTAGTATTTCCAGACCTTCATCACTCGCAAATCCATGCATTTAAACACACCCACGGCCCATTTGAATGACCTTTACCGATTTACCTTTCAAAACCTACAAAAAGGGAAAAATACTGCAAATGATTTTTTTCGTTGATGTTTTGTCGCATCAGTGAAAAAAATAAATAAATAAATAAAAAACGTGAATACCTTGTAATAGGGGAAAACTCCGTAGCAACTATTGTAATTTTAATCAATTTTATTTTCTAACTTTCAAGTTGAATGCTAAATCTTCCGTCTAACGGTACAGCTGAAGAGAATGTCTGACGAGCATTCGAACGAATGTAGAATTATTTTTATAGCTCCATGAACTATTGATTTATCCATGCCGAATTTCAGAAAACCTCAAAAATTTGACTTTAAAGCTGCGATAACTTGAGAAACAATAAAGGTATCGACCCGCGATGGTCTCATTCAGCGTCCAAAAATCTATAGAAATTTATACAATACACACCTTTGTCCGAAAAACATTCGAAAATAAGAATTTTCTCACCCTCAAAACCCCCAAAATACGCTTATAATTATTGAGCTAGCAACGTGGTTCAAGAATTGGGCCGTTGTGAGATTGATTTTTGGTGCAAATTTCAAGAACTTAGCTATTATAGTTTGGTCGGAAAAGTGTTGACGGCGTTCAGCGTACGGACATAATTGTTTTAAATTGGATAATTCGGATTTCACAAATTTTTAGAGGGTTAGATTTTTTTTTTTTTTTTTTTTTTTTTGGGAGATTAAAATTGTATTATTATCAAATAACAACCCAATAATAAACCAAAATGTAGAAATGTTTTTCAGCTGGTTCAATGTCATGAGAGCTGAAATCGTTCCTTCCTTTGTCAATGATTGTTCCCAGTGCCAACGAATTAATTCCACTAGCAACGACATAATGATGAGGCAATGCACTATCGAAGGTAACCAATCGTCCTGCAAAAACCCGCTCTGACCAAAATTGACACACAAATTACAGGAACGATTTCGGTCAGCTTTTTCATTTTAGAAGCGTTAATTCCACCTTCGTTGTCTTCCGTTGAAGCATAATCCTTGACGTCGCCTTTGGCAAAATTTCTGACGAGCTTTCCACAGTCGAGGCTAATTACTCGTCTCCTCCGTTCGACAGCTCGCGGCCTCGAGATAGGCGTGACAGTGTTCCACCTCGCGTTTGAAAAAAACCTTCAAGGCCCAATCGGGAGCACAGCAGATCAAAAGAGTTTGACTCTTGGGAGTTTCAGCTTTGTAATCATCCACACCAGACTCGTCAAAGCGATTTTTTCCCCTTTCGTCTGTTTTTATGCCGTTCGACGGTCAAAGAGATTCTATAAAGAACAATTTGAAAAAAAGCTACGAAGACGAGGCACGGTAGACGGCATTAGTACGAGGATCAGCGACCGTCGACTCGAGGTCTTGTTTTCGTCGTGAGAGCTTCGGATGATCGATGGCATGTGGCCCCACAGACCTCAGTTGGCAGAGTTTTCTGCTACGCGTTGGCATCAATCAACTTTACTCTAGAACGAGGCATTTCTTCGAGCTAAAAGAAACTCACAATTGGCCGCGATTCTTTACTAGACTTACAGAACCCTTCCTGACAACTAACTAGATTTAAAACAGCTAACTTTCGAGGAATTAGAAACATAATAGAATGGAATCGAATTAAAAAAAAGTGTGCCCCGACGTTTTTTTAGGGATTCAATCCAAATTCAACGGGTCAAAATGTTCTATAAACAACATTAAAATGAAAGATGCAAAGTAATTGTAACTCGTACGACGTATTAAACTTGGAGAGAAAATAAGGGCCGCTTACATTCTAGCCCGAACGTTTCCCCGTTATGGCTATATACAGAAAGCTCTCGTACCTAGCTGAGATCGAAGCTTCATTTTATTTTTGTTCTCCATCAATTAAGTTCGCCAGTAACTGGCGTGACTTATCAGTGTCATAGCTTGAATCAATTTTGTCAATCAATATTCTATTGAATTGTGATATATTAGAGTACTTTCTCCCACAACTAGCGTTTCATCTTATCTTACAAGTGTATTCTCAATACTTAAGTCTGTATCTTATTTCAAAGAGCTATGGTGTGTGTAATTAGTTATAGTTTCGACTAATCAAACTTAGCTGCTGTATTGGCACCAATTCAATAGTTTGTGAATAGATTTCAATAATATTTTTCCTTGTTTTCTAATGAAGCTTTCACTTATTTGATGACTTTTAAATGCAGCACTAGTTTCTATCGCCGAGATTCTTTCAAATAGAGTAAAATTAATAGATAAATCATTGACAACGTAAAGACCGATATTTTTATCAGTTTGGAAAGAAGTAGATAGAGTAGATAGAAAAGATATAGCTCGTAATTTTTTCTCGAATTGCGCAGTCTTTGAGCATCATCGACCGCTTTCTGACTGAGGAAGCCACCTCCCGCGAGATATTCCGACTGAGGCCCTTGGAGACTCAGTCACTACCGCTAATTATCTCTAGCGCTCATTATCGAAAGAGCCACTTGCACCCGCGGTCTCGAGGGCGGCTCAACAATTGTATTCATCAGCTACTTCGAGCCAACTGACACCTACGCGAACCTACGGAAATTTTCTTTATTGCAAAACTCGCAGGCGAATCTTCCACGATCGAATTGCGAATTTCCGATGAGAACTCGGTTTAGACTATTTCGAAAAATTCACATTAAAACGATGAAATGAGAAGAGTTCATCTGCACAGTGGAATTCGTTGACAGCAGAAAAAAGGCAGCAGTTGGCGTATCTTGTTTTCCGAACTGGCCAAAATCTTCGGAAGGTCGTTCTGAGAATGTTCTGATCAGAGTTGGCAAACGGGCCGTGTTTGCCGTAAATCAAGCTCAGCAGCGTCGGATCGGTCAAATATTGACCAAACGTGGACGGCTCGTATTTGCTCCTATTTCTCATTGAACGGACTTGATATACTCTGTTTATCGGGCATTGTTTGATTGCTATTATTTATTGCCATACGAAATTCATCTTTCTAAGGTGTTTGCTCTCTTTTACCGACGGGTTGTACTTTTTTTTGAAGAATCAAAGTATCGTCGCAGTAGAAGAAAAAGGGAATCCGTCCAGAAAATAAACGTACGGATCTATTAGGTTGAGAATCGCCGATGGTTTTCAGTTTCATTGGGGTGGCCCTGACCGTCGATATTTTCAATTATAGAAGTAATAATGCAGCGAAAGCCGCATCTACAGCTTGCAAATTACAGCCGTTGAAATGCTGGCACTAGTGACGCACATGGCGTCCATTCTTGCCCAGTCATCTCGTCTAGTAGGTAGGTGGTAATTTTGAAAATGAACTCAATAATTGCAAGACCACCTGTTACTGGAAATGTCATCATAAAACCGCCAAATGGTTCGTTCCTTTGTCATTAGTTCGAAACGGTGAAAATAAACCTTCATCTAAGCGAACATTTCAAGATCTTGAGCGAATCCAGTTGAATTTGAATCTAAACAGGTTTTTTTTTTAATCATACATGACGCGTTTTTGACATTTTAAGGCACACAAACACAAAAATTGTTGTAAAAAAGCGTAACACATAATTCTGATCATTCTCCGCTAACAACCTTTCTTGAACCAATTCTTGGCCCTAATTCTTGAACCACATTGCTAGCTCAATTTTAAGGGTATTTGGGGGGGGGGGGTGTTGAGGGGGAGAAAATTCGTATTTTCCAAGCTTTTTCGGAAAAAGAGTATTTGGTATCAATTTCTATTGATTTTTGGACGCTGAGTCGATAGCTTTATTGGTTCTTTAATAATTATCGCAGCTTTTGTGCTGAATTTGAGAAATTTTCAGAAAGTTGACCTGAGGGTATAGCACGAGAGTTCTTGGAGCTATAAAAATCGTTCTATACACTCTTCAACTATACCGTACGGCGAAAAATTCAGATTTTACTTTGGAAACTAAGAAAAATGAAAATGGTTAAATTTACAATTGTCGCTACGGAGTTTTCTCTTATAGAAACCGTTTTTCGGTGGGAACGTTCACAAATGTTCGGAATAATTACTATCACAAATGGCTAATCTTCTTAAATCATTATTGAAGCGAAGGAATAATAAACCACTGTACAATCATTTGCAGCGTTTTACTTAATGGAGAAGCTCAACAATGACGAGCTTTATGTCGTCGTTCGGCTCGTATTTCGCTACCCAGAAGATCTCCACAGAGCAGATAATAATGCTCGCGAAGCAGACAATAATGTCTAACTGAATTGCGGCCTTGTACGCGATTTAGAATTTTTTTTTTTAAATTTTCTATTTACAATTCTTTTTCAATTTTTTATCCGGAAACAGACAAACAAAAAGTGTTCCTGGCCTTCCAAATTCGACATTTGGAAGACCGAAATCCGTCTTTACAAGCGAACGTTGGGCAAACAGTCGAATTTAGTTTCCAAAAAGAAAAATGGCGTTTCCATGTGTAGTACGCTTAACAAACACGAGTAATGCACCTCGACGATGAAATTTATCAACCGTCTGGCCGGCGTTCGGCTCTGCACAGCAGACAAAGCCGAACTCCAAGCGTGGGAAGGCCGTGCGCCCGTCCGAACTCTCATTCGTTCGCCGGCGGTCAAACATCTTCAAATATTTCAGTCCGGCAGAGCGAGGGTTAAACGTAACCTATCAATTCAGCCCCGACCGCACTCGCCCGCACGCCCTTATCATTAATTTCACATGCCAACTATCGCCGAAACGCCGGCATCTCCGTCTCTCTTCCACCGTGCGCTATCTTCGAGTCTATCTCGCTCGCACTCGCTGCCCGAAGCATTACCGAAAATTAGAGCTTCTATCGCTGCGTTCCCAGGCCGTGATCCCGATCTGACGTTGGGCGCGCGGCATTTACAATGAGCACGACTCGTGAAATTAACACGATCGGACATTGGCGACCCTTGTTTACCCTTGTGCGTACATTGACACTATTGTCCTCCGCTATCTCTTCTGTTTCGCAAATTAAGAGAATCCCCAACTATTATTTGCATTTGCACGGTCACTATTTCCAATCTGGCGAAAGCGGCATCGGAATTTTCAAATGTTGGATCGATCAAAATCAAACGTTGTATTCTGAAGCCGTCGTAAGCCTCAAAATAAAAGGAAATCGCAGCAATGACAACAGAATATATTTCATGCGCTAAAACAGGCCGGTTTCTCCTAAAAATTCAGACGGTTTCAACTGAAAATTTTTCACTTTAAACATCAGTTACAGGAGTAAAATGTAAAAGGAATCGACAAAGCGGAAATTATTCGAAAATAATCGCTTTCAAATTCGAATTTTCAAAAATCTAACATCGCAAAAATTGAATATGCAATTATTGTTTTGTAAATGAACAATTTATTGTGTAGCTTCTTCACTTTTCTCGTACATCCTATTAAAATTTCACTGTCGTTCTGTATCAATACTTTACCACTTAAAAAAAAAACAAAAAAAAAACCGAAAGTATCGGTTGTTTGTTTATTGTAGTTGACTCTATGTCCTCTCGACTGGTCATACATCGTATAAAAGGTTTTCGCGTTTTATTCAAATTTTCTTTGCGCGGAAACGACTTGCAGAAAAAATCGGGGGGTTTTATAGCTTGATTGGAATCGATCGTCTGATCACCAGGTCGTCGGTTATTTTTGGTCCATCTCATTTCTTTAACTATTTAGGAAATAAAGCAAATTAAAGCCCAAAAAATTAACAAAAAAAAAAAAAAAAATTCTCAATAAATCCATGTTCGGATAGCTAGATTTATATTTACAAATATATTTAAAAAACTGACAAAACAATAATAATACTGTTACGTTTTTACACTACGCGGATTCGTTCGGGTCAGACTTGGAAATTAAAACACACTTTAAGAACAGTTTCCTAATTTATTAATAACGCACAATTAGTACTCACAGTAAACAATCGAATTTATCACGCGCACAGTTAATTTATAACACGCACAGTCGATTTATAACACGATTCACACACGATTTATAACGCGATTTATCACTGGTCGAGCGCCGAGACAACCGAGGTTAACTCAGAACACGGAATTCGGATATCGGAATAACTGACTCGCAGTTCTCGCTTGCCGGCTTATATAGGGCAGGCGGTCGGTCTAGAAACGGCGAGCCCAGTCGGACCCGACCGGCGGAGCCTAGTCGGGCCCTCCCGGTCGAGCCTAGTCGAGCCCTCCCGGTCGAGCCTAGTCGAGCCCTCCAGGTCGCTTCTAGAACCTTCTCGCGCTGCGCTTCTCAGAAAGCCGTGGTCCCTTGCTCGTTACACTGCCCCCTCCTTAAGACTGTTCCGTCCCGGAACAGCATCCTCTTGACCTTTGTGGCGGTAGGGACAGCTGAACCCTTTCGTGCATCTGCCCTGGTTGAAGAAGAAGCAGTCGACTGTCTTTTGGAGTCCTTCCTTGGTCCAAGGGTTGAAGCAGCAGACGGTGATCATGATGCCGGTGTGCTGGAAGAGCTCCTCGAGCATATTCCGTACCACTCGCCAGTTCAATCCGTCCAGCCCGCAGCCCAGCTTAGGCACATTGAGCTGGGTAATGTTGAGCCGAAGTAGATGGTCCCGTAGGCTGATAAGGCAGTTCCACAGGGTCCGGTAGCTGCACTTCTCGTCGGGGCGAGTCTTTGTCACCAAGTAGAACAGATGCCGGTTGTTCTGCTCGCAATGCACGGTCTCTCCAGCAGTTCCCTGCTGGCCTTTTCCAGCCAAAGGCAAGCCTAGCTTCTTCCGAGCAACCTGACATAGTCCTCCTGATGACGCGATGTCCTGAGCAGCGCAGATGGCCAGTGCGCCTTCCGAGGGCGAGTCAAACAGGTCCAGCCTCGCCTCAGTCGTGACTCCATGACGGACCTTGCGCCTGAACTCCTGTTGCCGCATGAACTCTTCAAATGGCTGGTCTTCGCTGGGTATCCTGCAGACACTAACTTCTTGGTTAGCAGAGTCTCCTAGGTACGGTGTAAGCCGGTTGAAGTGCACCACCCTTGGCTTTCCGCTTGGTTTTCTCCTGATGCGGTAGACGACGTCGTTGATCCTCTTCATCACCACGTACGGCCCATCCCATGAGCGCTGCAACTTCGGTGATAGTCCTCGTCGTCTCTTAGGGTCGAATAGCCAGACCAGGTCTCCTTCCTGGTATCCTCCATCTTCAGCGTTGATGTCGTAGCGGTCTTTCATCCTGTCACTTGCGTCCTGAATAGATGAGCGGACTCGATCGTGCATGGAGTCCAGTCTTCTCCGGAGGTTGGATAGGTAGTCATCTCCAACTACGTCTTCATTGGGTCGGAGGCCGAATTTCAGATCGCAGGGCAGTCTTAGTTCTCGTCCAAACAGCACATTCGCTGGGCTTAGTCCAGTGGTCTCATGAATGGCCGAGCGATAAGCCAGCAGGAATAAGGGGAGATGCTGGTCCCAGTCTCGTTGATGGTCAGAGACTACCTTCGACAAGTGCTTCCCGATAGTTCGGTTCATCCTCTCCACCATGCCGTCCGACTGTGGGTGTAGTGCAGTCGTCCTTGTCTTCCTGATTCCCAGCATCTCACACATGTTCTGGAATACGGCTGACTCGAAGTTTCGTCCCTGGTCGGAGTGAAGCTCATGGGGTACTCCAAAGCGGCACGCAAGCTCCTTGACTAGTACATCTGCCACTGTTGTCGCTTCCTGGTTGGGTAAAGCATAAGCCTCAACCCATTTGCTGAAATAGTCCATGGCGACCAGGATGTATTTATTACCGTCGTTGGTACTCGGAAATGGTCCCGCGACGTCGATTGCAATCCGCTCAAACGGACTTCCAACATTGTACTGCTTCATGGGAGCCTTCCTTCGGCGATGAGGTCCATTGGCCGTGGCGCACACAACGCATTTCCTGCACCAGTCCTTGACATCTTCCTTGCAGTTGATCCAATAGAATCTCTCCCGAACCTTTTCCAGAGTCTTGCGAACCCCCAGGTGCCCACCAGAAGTTCCGTCGTGTAGTAGGCCGAGTATCTCTGGTATCCTCTTGGTGGGGACCACGATCTGAAGTCTGCTCGATGAGCCATCTTCACTCTCCAAGACTCTCTTGAGAAGGTTTCCGTCCAGGCGCAAGGAATCCCACTGAGCCCAATAAGACTTCAAGCTACGAGAGAGAGGCGCAACTTCCGCCCAGCTAGGTCTCCTTCCTTCTGTCTTCCATTTCAGCAGTATTTTCAGATCCAGGTCTTCTTCTTGATCCTTGGAGATCTCGTCGCATTTCCAGTTGTCGTCGGTTGCCGTAACTCGGCAAGCAGTTGCAGTTTTCTCCTCCAGCCGGCTGCAATGCCTACACTCGTCTGGGCAGGGTCTTCTTGACAGTGCGTCGGCGTTCCTGTGGCTCGATCCGGCACGATGTTCCGAGGTGAAGTCGTATTCTTGAAGTCGTTCTATCCATCTTGCAACTTGCCCTTCGGGATTCTTGAACTTCAGCAACCACAGCAGCGCAGAGTGGTCTGTCCTCAGAAGAAAATTTCTTCCATACAGGTACTTGTGGAAGTGCTCCACTGACTTGACCACAGCTAGGAGTTCCCTGCGTGTCACACAGTAGTTGCGCTCCGGCTTAGACAGAACCTTACTATAGTACCCAATCACTCTTTCCTGACCATCCTGGAGCTGGGATAGGACGCTACCGATGCCAACGTTACTAGCGTCTGTGTCAAGAATGAATTTCCCCTCGGGCCAAGGATATCCCAGTACAGGAGCAGCAATTAGGGCCTTCTTCAGGTTCTCAAACGAATCCTGGCAAGACGGGTCCCAGTCGAAGCTTCGACCTTCCTCTGTCAGCCTGGTGAGTGGCTTGGCGATGTCAGCGAATCCTGGGACGAAGCGGCGGTAGTAGGTGCAGAGTCCCAGAAAACTCCTAACCTCGCTTTTGTCCTTCGGCCTTGGCCAGTCTTTGACAGCGCTTATTTTCTCTGGATCCACGGAGACGCCTTCTCCGGATACGACGTGTCCAAGAAAGTTGACCTTCTTCTGGAGTAGATTACACTTCTTGGAGTTGAGCTTAAGATTGGCTGCTCGCAGGCGTAGAAACACTTCTTCCAGATTCTTGAGATGGTCGGCGAATGATTTCCCCAAGACGATGATGTCGTCCAAGTAAACCAGGCAGGTTTCCCAAGACAGTCCTCGCAGAACGTTTTCCATTAATCTCTCAAACGTGGCCGGAGCGTTGCACAATCCGAATGGCATCACGTTGAATTGCCACAAACCGGAACCAATGGAAAATGCTGTCTTATCCTTATCTTCGGGGTGAAGTCCCACCTGCCAGTAGCCACTCTTCAGATCCAAAGTCGAGAAGATGTTACACCCGACCAGCGTGTCGAGCGTGTCGTCAATCCGGGGGAGAGGGTAGCTGTCCTTCCTTGTCACGTTGTTCAGCTGACGATAATCGACGCAGAAGCGAGTAGATCCATCCTTCTTCTTCACCAGAACCACTGGTGAAACCCAAGGGCTGTTCGACGGTTCAATGACTCCTTCCTGAGCCATATCACGGATCATCTGCTCGGCTTCTTCCCGTTTCGCTAAGGGCAGTCTCCTAGGCGTCTGGCGAATGGGTCTTGAGTCGCCAGTGTCGATCCGGTGTTGGACGAGGTTCGTTCTTCCTTTTGGGCCGCCTCCCTCCTCAAAGACGTCTTGATAGCGGTGAAGCAAGTCGCTTACTTCCTTGCGTCGCGTATCAGGGGTAACGTTCAGACACACTTGATGAACGAAGTCTTCAAACTTCTTCGAGCGTCGCGGTGGTGAAGCACTCACATGTTCAGTCGGTCGAACTACTGAAGACACAGAGGAGCAATATCCCAGGCAGCTCCCCTTCTTGATGGTAACTGGGTAGTCGTTGATGTTCATGAGGCGCACCGGGATCTCTTTTCCAATGTGTACTAGGCCCTTTGCCACCAAGACTTTCCGTTCGGGCCCACAATCAAGTGTCAGAGGCTCCAGCATTGCAACATGACCTTCCGGAACTTCACAACCCAAGCTAGCAAGGGCCATTACCTCACTTCGCCCCTTAATTGTAGTGTCTTCAGCCAGAACAGCACGTGCTGATACCTCTTCATGTCCTTGTAGCACGACTTCTTCGTTTCCGATCCTGATCACGCCGTCTTTCAAGTCCAGTTTGAATCCGAATTTTGTCATAATGTCCATTCCGATGATTACGTCACGTTCGATGTCTGCTACCAGCACCTGATGTTCGAAGCTGGTACTGCCGATGCGGAAGTGGGCCACTGTCTCACCGTGCGTAGTCACTAAGGCTCCCGTCGCTGTCCGCAGAGTCCATCTGGTTGGAGCTATCTTTCCATTCGAGCGAGCTACCTCAGGCTTCAGAATCGTCATGGTGGCTCCGGTGTCCAATAGTAGCCTTCTACTTTTCCCATTCACCTTCCCATCTACCAGAATGCTATTTGTTTGGCTTCCCAGTAAGGCGATGTTCGCGTGTGCGTTTGGGGCCTTGGTCGCACGGGTTGACAGCTGCCCCTTTCCGTCAACCCTTCCTAGTTTTCCTGTGGCCTTGTAGACTTCTGGGGCTTAGAACAACGACTCCTGACATGCCCCAGCTCACCACAGTTCCAGCAGCGGATTTCTCGTTTCCGGGTTTTCATTGCTTCGAGAAGTTTCTTCACTAACTCCTCCAGCGACGATGTACCTGAATCTTCACTGGTGCCCTCCACAGCACGCACGCGAGCTGAACCACGCACTGACTGCCTTACTGATTCGAATTCGAGGGCCTGTGACAAGGCT
Organism: Tupiocoris notatus; assembly: GCA_037159825.1. NCBI lineage: Eukaryota > Metazoa > Arthropoda > Insecta > Hemiptera > Miridae > Tupiocoris > Tupiocoris notatus. The sequence continues at coordinate 150,365 of JASJUZ010000023.1, read as the reverse complement.
TCGCTGAGTGTCCTTGGTCGAGCGAGTTTCACCGCTTGCTGTGTCTCCACTTCTCGAAGTCCATCCAGGAATCTGTCGATTGCCAGACTCTCGCAGACGTCGTCTGGCACGGTCGGGTAAGCACACTTAACCAGGCGCACGATATCGGCTTCGAACTCTTGCAGGGTCTCATTAGGCTTCTGATATCTGCTCTTCAGTTGCGACCTGTAGACATGCTCCATGTGCTTCTGGCCAAATCGCATTTCCAGGTTTTTCTTCAGTTCGTCATAATTCTGTCTGTCCGATACTGGAATGCTCTGGAGGACCTGTAGAGCCTCACCTCGCAGAGAGAGACTTAGCATGGAGCCTTTAGTGCTTGCTGACCATCCGTGCACTGCAGCTGCAGTCTCAAACAGGGTGAAGTACTCCTCCAAGGCTGTTTTGCCGTCAAAGGTTGGCAAGTCACGTCCGTGCGTCGGTACCGAAGATGTCGATGTAGAGGGGCTGCCTTCAATTCTTCTGTTCAACATTTGAATCTTTACCTCGACTTCTTTCAACTTGGAGTCAAATTCCTCTTTACTTTGTTCAAGTTTTAGTTCTAACGACGTGGCATTCTGATTTACTAATGACTCCAGCATAGCAGAAATTTTTTCCAGTTCTTTTAGCAAAGCAGAATTTTTCTCTAATTCCTCTTTCATCAAAGCAGAATTTTTTTCCAATTCTTCTTTCATTGAAGCAGCAAGTTCCTCTTTCATTGAAGCAGAATTTTTCTCTAGCTCGTCTTTCATTGAAGAAGCTAGTTCTTCTTTCATTGAGGCAGAATTTCTCTCTAGCTCTTCTTTCATTGAAGCAGAATTTTTCTCTAGCTCGTCTTTCATTGAAGAAGCTAGTTCTTCTTTCATTGAGGCAGAATTTCTCTCTAGCTCTTCTTTCATTGAAGCAGAATTTTTCTCTAGCTCGTCTTTCATCGAAGCAGAAATTTTACTCACCTCCAACGTCAATGAATCCAAAGTGACAATCTTGAACAAGTATTGCTCAGGATCCAACCCCTCTTCTAGAAGAGCATTCTTGAGACGATTCTGTAGAGCACTTTTGCTGCCTGAGGAATCCAGATCTCTTTCTTCGAGTTCTTGTTTCAAGTCGGCTACTTTAAGTTCGTAGAGTTTTCTCGAAGACATTTTCCGACGCGTAAAGTTCACAGTCACTCGCGAAAGGTTCACAGTCACTCGCGAAAAGTTCACGGTCACTCGCGAAAAGTTCACAGTCACTCGCGAAAAATTTTCGGTTCACTGCACTTAAAGTTTCACTAAGTCTGACCCCACACCTGACACCAATTGTTACGTTTTTACACTACGCGGATTCGTTCGGGTCAGACTTGGAAATTAAAACACACTTTAAGAACAGTTTCCTAATTTATTAATAACGCACAATTAGTACTCACAGTAAACAATCGAATTTATCACGCGCACAGTTAATTTATAACACGCACAGTCGATTTATAACACGATTCACACACGATTTATAACGCGATTTATCACTGGTCGAGCGCCGAGACAACCGAGGTTAACTCAGAACACGGAATTCGGATATCGGAATAACTGACTCGCAGTTCTCGCTTGCCGGCTTATATAGGGCAGGCGGTCGGTCTAGAAGCGGCGAGCCCAGTCGGACCCGACCGGCGGAGCCTAGTCGGGCCCTCCCGGTCGAGCCTAGTCGAGCCCTCCCGGTCGAGCCTAGTCGAGCCCTCCAGGTCGCTTCTAGAACCTTCTCGCGCTGCGCTTCTCAGAAAGCCGTGGTCCCTTGCTCGTTACAATACTGAATTCCGGTCGTCTGCTGCTCACAAACCGTTTCCACCCGATTAGGAGTTTCAATGTTGCATTTTCACAGCAGCAATTTTACAAAGGTACTAAAACACCGCGTGTTAGGTTCCGTTTAAGTGAAACAGACAATTTCATTCCCGGCCGGCCGCAGCATCGATCGTATTCTCAAGATTTTGCGTGCAGATTACACCGCTTGGCGTTTCCTTTTCCGACCTTATTTACGGCTTTCGACTGCAAAAGTGCGGATAATGTTGCGGCTTTTGGAAAAAAAAGTTTCTGCTAAACGGGTGTAGTTTTCTGAGAATGCATTTTCCTTCCTAAACTAAATGGAGATTTGGTTCGAAAATTCGCGCCTCAAGTTTCAAGGTCATTTGTGCAGTGAATTTTTTTAAAGAATTCGCCAAAATTCTATGTAGGTTGTAGTCTAAGAGAGAAATTCGAATTCTCTTCTTCTTTTTTTTGAGGGTGAAAATTTTATACTTTTTAAATTTTACGTCGAAAGTTTGACGGTTTTTGGAAAAATTTTATAGCATCAGAAAATCGGCTGAATAATATTTTTTGCTAATATTTCAGTACGAACAACCAGTACCTAAGACAAAAACATTGGTAACGGTTTCCTTTTTTATTTTTCTCACTTTTGTTGGTAATTAATATTGAATTCGAGGCTAGTCAGTGCGAGAGTGGTATTCGAAATTTCAATTGGCGCCAATTAAAAATAATATCTTAGCTTACCGAAATACAGCCAAGACAAAACACCAAGAAAAAAAGCTCACCTGAAAAAAAACAAACAAAAACAATTAAAATCAAATCATAATAACTCAAATTTGAATATTCATTTCTCTACGATTTAAAATGTGGTTAAAACAAAGTCCAGAATCAAAGTGAATGGACGAAGATTTTTTTTAACCAAAAAATTACCAACTTTAATTAACCGCTAATTAGACTTTGAAAAGATCATAAATGAAAAAATTTTTTCCGAGTCAAGCATAATACCGCACACGACGATATTTAGCAAACGTAGATCTTTCTCGTATTTCTCAACTATTAAAAAGTATTAGTTCGGAAGATTTGAGACGTGTGTCCAGGCCGATTTAGGGGAATCGGGAGGGAAGCTTTTGGAATGAGATGACTCGGTCTCTAAATCATAGAAGGCCACGCACAACGATTTATAGCAGCCCGAGGCACCTCACCTCCGCTCTACGGTGACTCTCCTCCCTTCCTCGGTGATTCCCCACCGCTTCATGTCCACTCGATTATTGGCTGCCTCTCGGCCGACCAGCGTGTGTCTATACAAACAGTAAAACACCCACCAACAGTCCTTGGGGTCTTTCTCGTTACACCTGGTCCGAGCTCAAGTCTGCACCTTCTTCCAAACTCGTCCCACTGATTTATAACCGCCTAATAGTTTTTCTTGAGAGCGTTTTTTTTTTCTCGTTTTACTTTCCCCGTTATAAACGGTTTCTCGCAGGTACGAAGACAAATTAAAATCTCGCGCTTGTTCTTTCAAGTTGCAAGATTTTATCGTTTTTTCCTTTGGTCAATGGCCGATCGAGATGACGCTGTGCCCTGATGGAACGATTTTACTAGATATACCACACCTTAAGCAAAAGGAAATTGCTTATTGGACAACCAGGTGAATTCAGTTTAGGTTCTCAATCACCCAATACTTCCGAAATATCTAATTCTAATCTTCCTCAATTCATTGTACATGAACATCATCAGTTTCAGCTCGTCCGTTGGAATAAGATGCCAGCAAAAAAAGGAAAAAAAAATGGGGAAATGATATCAATACTTCTATTAATTACTGGAAAGAAAGATCAAATCTTCTATTCACGTTTACTCTTTATAGAACGTTTCGTTGAAACTGTTTGCCTCATGAGTTTCCACCTATCGACAGATTGATAACTCCGTAGGCACTATTATAATTTTAATCATTTCAATTTTTCTTAATTTTAACATTATTCTAACGAGTATAGAAAGATTTTTATAGCTCAGAAAATTCCCCAGTTATTCGGCCGAATTTCTGAAAATCACTAAAATTCTAAAGCTGCGATAACTCGAGGAGCCATTGAAGCTATCGACCCGCGATAGCTTCGATAAAGCGTCCCAAGTCCATCATCACATCCCCCTCTCATCAAAAAATGCGACAACAAGGAAAAGAAAAATCAAGATTTTCCACAATTCCGACACGTTTCAGGATGGTTTGTAGAAAACGTATATCCTTCTTTTACCAACGGCAAATTCCACGAATAAGGGTTGAATGGAAGAGCCAGTTTTAAACAGCTCTATTTCTACTGTAAAAACTAGCCAGTAATTTCCAAAATTTGCGCATCTAGTTTGTGCTCAGCGAATAAAATTTGCGACACAGACGAAATCCAATTTCCGCCATGATAAACACGCGGCGCTCGCGGAAAGTGCGGTTTTCCTCGAATAGTTTTTTTTTCTCCGTCCGGCCTTCCTTTTTCCGACTTTCTTCCGTTCTCTCCACGTGCTTTGAATTCTTCAAATGCCTGCAGAATTTCAAATGAAGACCCTCCGCCTGTTCTGCGTTTCAGAAGCCATCCCCTTCTCAAGACTTAACCGCGCCAAGATAATGAAAAGTGAATAAATCATGTTCTCCCCTTCCCCTCGCGTCCATTTCGCTCCTTTTGTGGCCGTTTCTTGAGAAGACCCTCCGGTATCGGAGGATGGTTTTGAATTTTGCATGGCCAAGGCCAATCTATCGCATAATCCTGATGAATTATCTATCGCAAAGACGCGCTGGCGAAAGTTTCACCTTTAATCGGACATTTTCATAATTGAAGATGATGTATTACGTAGGAACACTTAAGCTTTTACAAGATTGTCCCACATTCAAAAGAAACGGCCCAGAACGGAGAGGAGTGTGGGTTTTATGAATGAATAACGGGGACTGAAATTGGTTCAGCGTTGTCTTGAGCCGGTGAACCTCGAGCGAACGAAATAGGTTTGTAATTTTTACGGCGAAACGACCAACTACAAATTTGCCATCGGTTGCTCGCGAATAAAATACGAACTGCATCGCAAAGCGCTCGGTTCTTTTAATCTTTAATCTGTTTCCGACGAATTTGACCGGCGACCGCGGATTCGAGTACAAAGCAATTTTCTCCTCTGTAAACACTAATAAATTCCGCGCTTTCGCGGTGGCTTCCGAAACGGTAGATAATTTTCGAAAACGGCGATTTCGCATCGATTAATCGCCGTGTTGACATAAGCGAATCGTTTTTATCTATTCGGTGTTTGCTCAAGGTCGCCAGAGGGTTTTACTCGGAGCTGTATAAAATTGCATTTTTCATTTATTTCGAACGTAAAGCTAATTTTCAAGCGAAGGTCGAGAAAGTGGTGTAATTCACTATGTTTGAAGCCGGTTTGAACGGTTTTGAAGCGTAGAAGGCGGTTCTATTTTTGAGCAAGGGAAGGAAACCAAATGGTAATGTGTGTGTAGTGAAAACACCCGATAAGGTAAATAAATAATGGAGCTATAGATAGATCGGCGATTTTCGGTTCGAAAAGCTAACGAGAGTTTTATTCAGCAGGAGCGAACATGGGAAGCTCTTTTTAGGAAGGGTCCCATTTCAAATAAAGCGATTCGCGTTTCGATCAACGGCGTACGATTTTTTTTCTTCCATGCTAATGAAGCGAACTTTGGCGTAAACTACAACCGCTTTAATCGTCGAAAATGCTCAATTTCTCTTCAATTCTATTGACATCTGCTAGCGTCTAAACCTTTCTCTGTTTCGGACCTGAACTTTTCAAAAGGAAAGGGAAGGGGCGAATAGTTCGTTTAGCTCTAATGGTCTGTTAACTTCGGGGGCTATCAGTGAACGGAAAAAAACCTTGGGCTAAACGCGTTTTTATTTCATTTAGGGGCGACGTCGGGGACATTAAGCCCTAAGCAGATGTGCCTTTATTGAATTAGACACGATACGTGCGCGTCCTGGCTAATAAATTTTAAGAGAATTATAGAACCGGTCGGCGCCGTCTGCGTGACAGTCGTTCGGTTTACGTTGGATACGATTTGTAACTGCGATCTCACCGAGTTTATGTGAAAACGAACGCGTGGCAGGCGTTGAGCCGGAGCAATAACCGAATACGGTCAAACTATAGCGATATTGATAGCAGAGAGAGATAGAATGAAGTAGCCTGCGAAATATTATTAGGTCGAAGAACTTGTTTCTAAATAATTGTGCGATTCCATTGACATATCCTCGCGGTCAGAAGATTCATACTAGCGATCCGAGTTGCAGAATTGCGAATTTCCATTTGCGAATCAGAACCGGGCCGCTTTCAAAGCGATAACTTTCAGCGGTCGAATAAAACATCAAGCAAGAAGATTCGTGATTCATTCACTTTTCATTAACATTTCGTGGTTCGGGCGGGGGACATTTAAAATTCCGCCGGCGTTTGAAGAATTCAGAGCACGCGAAGGAAATACTGGAGAGAGAAGGCGCATGTAGAATCCACCCTCGACCCTTCCGTGTAGCGGATGTTTATCACATAATAAGGAAAGAGCAGATCCTCCTCGAACTGTAGGAAATACGATAATTGCGATGAAGTTGAAAGGGATGGGAAAAAGAGGCTCAACGGCTAGCGAGATTTATGCTCGATCTCGGACGGACGGTTAGAGGGTTATCGGCGAGCAACACGACATGTTTGAGAATGAGGGAAATGGAAATACTTGTTTCGAAACGAAACGGCGGGCGTTCAAATTACGTCACCAGCTACGCCGGGAAATTCAACTTTTCATAGAATTGTGGTAGCGTGACGTTTAATGCGCGCTTCTGGGAGAATCGAATGTACCCGCGCTTATGTTGAAGTGACCAAATCAGTTGATTATTTCTCAAACTCCAATACGAAAATGGACCATTAGTTTGCCGAGAAGACAGTTTTTCCTTTTCAATAAATTATAAAACCGAGAAACTCATTTAAAGGCCGCAATAAAAAAAAAAAAAAAAAAAAAAAAAACTAGCTTGGAGACCAAAAAACCTACGTTGGTGCGTGAGCCGACTGATACAAGACAAGACGAAGGTAGTCGGATCATTTTTACAAAATGGGGTGCCAAAAACACGAATCGAATAACGAGAAATGCGAATAAAGCGAAAGTACGGCGTGCGACAATGACTATGAAAATCAGGCGTCGTTTACATCCCTTAACCAATTTTTTAAGGCCTCAGCCGTTCAAATATATTGATTTTTCTGGCCTATAATAATAATATACAAAATACGCACTGGTCAAATAGTGGAAAAAACACGATACGTGGAAGTAAGATGTGCGAGTCAATAGATGAAAAATTAAGCATCATCAGCTCGTCACAATGAAATTTTCAAAAATATTGACTGTTACGGCCTGCGAAAATCAAAATTGAAAAAAAAAGAAACACCGAACGCGTACATTTTAGAAGTAAAGCGTATAAACCAAAATCAGGACACGGCTAATTTTTCACGTTTACTTAAAGAACATTTTCTATTATTATTATTTTTTTTTTTTTTAATTTCATTCATTTATTACAAAGATATGGCAACTTTTGTCGCGTTTTATTCACAGACAGAAAAACGGGCATGCTTCAGAAAGTGTTTCTGAGTATAGTACTATTAATAATTAATAAAATATATATTAATATTTATGTATATGGTTAATTATATTTTCATTTATATAATTTCTTCTGAATGCACCTCCGTTACGAATTCGACTTTTCTGACGATCACAATTCTTCCATTTACAACGTAAACATGGAAATAATAAACCATTTTAAGCAAATCAAACGCATACCTAATAAAAAACATTAAAAAATCAGTGATTTACCATTGAGAAATTTTCTTCACATTTTCCCATGCTTTTAATCATCTATCATTAATATACAGGGAATTCTATCATAGAAAATGCTTATATTATTCCGGCCACGAGATAGTTCAATATTGAAATACAATTTATCTGTATACTTGACAGTTGACTATAAGGAAATAACATCTTGAGTCCACGTGGAAGAAATCTTCCCCTTTCGATGTCAGGATTTCCCCATTTTTATCGTCAAATTGTCCCCGAAAACTTTAAATAAATTCCATAATGTTGTACTATTCCGACTACACTTAACAATTGATACTTCTGTTTGTTTCTCGGTCTTTATATAAATATTATAATTCATCATCTTCATGGTTTTTTTTTGACAAAATTTTGACAAAAATCAGCCTTTAATATTTTTTTCGAGCAATAACGCGATCCTCATTAGGTGAAACATTGCTATCGTGTCAGGCATAAACACAGGCGGTCGAATCTCGAACAAAATAATTGAGATAAACTTGACAAAAGGCTTCTCATTCTTCTAATGATCTATCGACTGGAAAGAACAGACGACAGTGGACTGCATTTTTCTCGAGACGTCAACCGTACAACTAACATCTTGACATGGATCTCGACCTAGGACATATTAGAGCTAATTGGACGGCGGAGCATATATGAAAGAAAAGATCCGTTCCGAACGGACTAGGAAATTTTTCGGTTCTTTTCGGTAACTGTACTTATCGGATCTAGTTTGAGGGTTCGGGATCTCTGAAGAAACGATCCGACAAAGAGACAACTTTGACTTTGTCTATGACGATGAATGAGACGTAACGAAGTCATTCGGGTGAGGAATTTCTCGTTTGGAGAACTAATTTACGGTTGGTCGAGAAGAAGAGGGACTTGAAATCGCCCTGTTTAAAGTTATATACCAAGTATATCCCAATGTACATAAAAATGTTGGATAACGGTTTCCGAATACGGTTCATTTTTTCCCAGGAACAATAAACGAGAAGAATAGGTCATTCTTTTCGAGAAGCCCAACAGAGAAAATAATGTTTCGATCGGTCTGAAACTTGGGCGAGACGCAGCTACGAAGAATTTTTGACAAATCTCAAAATATTCTCGATATATTCTCAAATATTTCGAACAATTTCTCAAACTTTCCCAACACGATTAGGGTCGTTCGAAAGGAGAAGTCCAGCGGAGGGGAAAAAATACATGTCGCTGTGAGACCGTTCGGACCGCAGTTCGCGAACGAACATTAGAGAGCGATGATGCCAAAAAACCATAAGGTGACAAGTTGAAGTCATATTTTCTGAAATTCAAAGTAGGCTGAGAAGGCGGCGACCGGTCGAGAGGCCGAAGGGGGTCTCCTGAAACTTTTCGAGTTATGGTCCTGGCATGTGGCCCACCGAATGCCTTCGGAACTGTCACCGGGAACCCTTTAGAATTTTTATTGACTTTCGGAGACCTGGAGATGGTGGAAAGCAGTAACTCATACGCGAAGAGGAAGTGAGGCGAGGCTGAGGAGTGCGGTAGGGGTCAATTTGTTATCGTCCTGGCTGTAAATCACAGCAGGTGCACGCATAATAGGATAGCAGAAGACCTAGTGAGGCGAAAGAAGAGAAGATATCTTACCCGAAAAGCCCTTTTCTCATCGAGCACATACAGAACCTGTACAGCAACGTTCAAGAAAAGAAGTTACAACTAACTCATCTTGTTAAAATGTTCTTGTGGCCACTGCTGGACGAATCCGAAGAAAAATATAAAAGGCCGGAGTCGTCAGTTTGCTGTGTCGAACGCCTCACGGAAGCTTTTCCGTGACCGACGTTTAAACGATTCGTTACGACTTGGCCTCTGGGAGAAGGATTTACGGTTCACCGTTCGTGAATGAATGGAAGGTCATTGAAATGAGACGACCCTGTACACACAGATCAAACTGAAGTGAAGCTTCGCTCAGCCACAATAAACATGTCAACTAGAGCTGGGCGATATTTCAAAACTGACAAAGGCAGTCTGCAAACTGTGAGGTGCCCAACCGTCGCAGGTATAATATTTCCAGTACTTCGTACGGTAAATTTCCTCCGGAGACTCTTTACGGTACGTGGAAGTAACGGGTACTTATAATACGCAAGGAATTGGACCTTCGAGAGCACTGACTTGGATTCCGAGAGCAATGTACCGCTTTAATGTACCGCTTTAATGTCTCTGCATTAAAGAGTACTGTAACATCTGAACGAAAATGTTAGCGTTATTTTTAAAAACGACGAACGATGGGAAAAAGTTTATTTTGGTAGTGAAATTTCGCCGAAATTATTCAATTTTCAAAGTGCCCAGAAAATACCTTGAAGCCGATGCTACTCTAACGACACCAACCTTTCCCTTTACCTTTACTTCAATAGAAAAAGGGTTCCGTGCCAATCAGCTTTGACAGTATAAAAGGGAAACAGCCCCAACTTTCTGACATGTGGCTCGGTATCCAGCGTATTAGCCTCGTCTCGTCAAAGCTTTTCTGTTTTCAAACATTGTCTCCACCTCAATGCGACAGATGAACGGAAAAGGGCTGGCGGATTTTGGGTCGACAGAACCGAAGAGGGAGACCCTGGGACGGGATCGGTAGCCCAAAATATTTGCCCGCCCTCAGCAGATTTCAATCTTGTTTGTTTACAAGTGTGGCGCCCGAACGGTCGATTCACCACCAGGCAGTACCTATACCTCAACGGTTGACCCTGTTTTTGCCGGCAGAAAACAATGAAATTCGATGCTTATTGTGATCGTATCTCGCACCTATTGTCGATGAGCTAATAAACGACCCCAAAGAACCTTTTGTTCCTTCTATGACGAGCTCAGAGCGATCTCATTGGCGATTGCGAGTATTGAAACAATGAATTTTCGCGTATTATATGGAAGACATATATATTTGAATACAATGCCTTTCAATACGGCGCTGGCTACATTTGTAAATTTATCTCATTTTTTCCACAGTCGAAATCATTTGTGTATTCCTCAAGTTGATCGTTTGTTCGAATTTAATATGGTAGCAGAGCACTATGAACATCTTATTCGTTTTATTCTGGATTGATCCTCTATATGGGCATGCTCGTGTTAGAGGATGAGCCCCACAAATCCGAGCATATAGTGGTTTACATAAATATAGATAAACTCAAATTTTCTTAATAATAAACGTAAACGAAACAAGAGCTATCAGCTAAATACATCTTAATAAATCACAAATACATTAGAAAGTTAGGTTAAGCAAGACTAATTGAAACATAGTGACTCTTTATTATAGATTGAACTTTATTATTCTTTTGCTTCAATGATGTTAGCGAACGTCGACCATCCATTTGTGATAATAAATTGTCCGGTTAAATAATGTAACCGTTTCTACCTAACAACAGATTGGTAACAGAATGCCCTGAAGAAGCCCGAACGGGCGAAAGTACTCGGCGTAATAAAAAGAAAAAATGGAGAAGAGGTCATCTCGTTACTCTCCCCCTCAACTTGCAGAAAGAATATTTAAGATATTGTCTAAAATTCCTGATCTTTCACTAACTGAAAATGTATTAAAGGTATTTATGCGTTGGAAAACGAAGAAATGTTGTGCTGTTGTAGTAGAGAGTCTAGGTAGTTCAATGTAATTTCCTCGACCGAATCTTGTGTCTAGGGAATGCTACGTCAATGAAAATTTAGAAATTCTAAGGAGCTGAAGATCAGCGGTTGCTATATAACTGACTGAGATTCAGTAGTTTTAATTGTTTAAATAACGGCCCAGTATGCTCGCGAAAGCCAACACGTGCAATGATTCATAAGAAGTATTCCTCTAGTGGATCGTTTGTTCGAATTGAAATGGTAGCAGAGATTACAACGTTGAAATGGTAGCATGTTTTCGCGTCAGATTTTGTCAACGCTCTTTTGGAGCATTAGCTTATTACTCTATTGCAAATTTAAAAAAAATGTTTTTAGCGAAGAGACAGTTCTATACGCTAGACAATTTTCAATATTTAAATTGAAAAAAAAAAAACGCAGTAAATGTGATTGTACAGTGGTTTATTATTCTTTTGCTTCAGCTGCATTTTGTCATTTTAACATAATTTAGTGAGTTGAAACTCGGATGCATATAATACTGGTAAGTTTTGATGCCTAATTCGGGAGTTAGCATGCCTACAACTAGTAAAAAAACATGGGTTCGATCTTTAATTTAATGTTTAAGATTTCACAACTGCTACATTGGTAAAAAAGTAGATTACAATGAAAAATTCAATTTTAGCACGTTTAAAACAGTATTTTTAGACATATAAGAAATGGAGGGCAAAAGCGACGCGAAAATGCCGGGCTCGAATTCAAAACCGGTCTCCGCATACTCAACAATTGTACTTGAACGTTTTTGCTCAAATGTTTATGTCTTTCTCGGCCCAACGATTTGCAGCTCGGTCATTTCAACCGTGCTCATTCGGCAGACGAACGAAACTTTTTCTTATTTGTGTCGTCCTAAGTACCTTTTCAAATGTTAACGTGAATGGCTTAAACGAAAGGGAAACGTTCAAACATGCGCACATCGAGCATGGGCCTCAGACTATCGGTTTTTCCCTTAACGTCTCTTAATCATAGTTCATTTTCTTGACAATTCCAGCCTACGGACCTGAAGCTTTCGAAGACGTCTTGTTTCTTTTTAAAAACGAGTTCGAGAAAACTCACGAGGCGACAGGGGAACATGAAGTTAATTGAGCGGTTGTTAGAGCGGTAATAAGCGGACCGAGCGGGTTTTCAACTATGGAAATAAGTTCTTGGGTCATCTTGTGAGGCAAGGATGGCAGTTAACGTTCTTCGTTTGCCATGTATAGTTGGTGCGATTGTTACTTCGTTTTCTGAACGTCTCCCAGTCTTCCCGTCATACGGAGCTGACATCAATTATTTGTTGTCGACCTCCAATTATACATAATAATCGCCCACGGAAAGATAAGTGCCGTTTTCGCGACTGCCGCTCACCATTCGACTAAGCAGGAAAGTTTCCTGAAAGATGGAGAACTAGTAGAGGAGGTTTCCAAGGCAAGAGGAAAAATATTTGTACAAAAAAATATTATTTCTAATAATAACAATTTTCGAATGAAATGGAATATCGTTTATTGTATAACCATGTATGTTTCTTGCTATATATGAGGCCATGTATAAAGCAATTTATTGTTAACCATGTGTGTTTATGTGTAAGGCCATGAACACAAATCGAAGAAGATAACAATAATAATTTCTGAACAGAAATTTAACTTCTGAGTAAAATATTATTTACATAAGTTAGGATATTGACACTGTTTTTTGCTTTCCCTCATAAACGTTCAAAATAATAGGCATGCAGTGGTAAATATACAATATCCGATTCGTAAATAATTAATTTTGTAGCATAACATCAAACCAGGGAATGACACTTTGACTCGCAATACAGATAACCCACGTTTAAGAAAAAGACCCCAGTTTTAATCAAAATTTTTAACAAAAAAAGTACAATTTCTGCAAAGTCAGGACTTCATTTGAGACAAAAAAAACCTGATTCTTACACCTCTAAATACAGGGCAGGCATAAATAAACTGCTCCAGTGTGTCAGGTCCATTCCAACAATTTTCCAATATTAAAGTCGTGTTGCAAATAATACAGAATCAAGAATAAAAAACGTCATTGCTTCTATATAATGTCGAGACGCAGATTTGGTAATCCTAGAAGGTTCTGAATGCTACCGTAGTATTAAGCTGAATCAATTTGAAATAATTTATATCAATGGTCAAGAGAAAATATTGAAGTCAGGAAATAGAATCGGTTGACAACCTTTATGCAACAAGGTGAAACGTAACCTTCGATTATAAATTGCACGTATTATCATATTATTTTCTTCATCTTACTCCGTATATTATCCTTCAACTCACTATTGCTGATATTAAGGGCATTCGATGGTCGACTAGAATGCTCGACAAAACATATCAGAAGACTTCTAAATACAGCCCAGCGTCGAGAGCGGATGAAGGTCTCGAGAGAGTGTAACCCGAGTTAGAATGGCTTTATAATTAAGTCAGTCGACGACGAGTTCATTAAGGGACAATTTTCTCAGCTCGTCTACAGAGCAACCGACAGAACAAAAAAAAAATCCAAATGGTATTTTCTCTCAGTTTTTCACCTCGTCTTTTTTTCATCTCCGCTGTTGCCCCATTCGTTGGTCCAGGCCTTATTCCAGGGTTCCAAGTTTTTTCATAGCTCAATTTCCACCCTCGAGGGGATATTAACTGCGTTTTATCCGTCTCTCCGTCGCGTGTAATGAGGTGAGCTGCGAGATCGGGTTCATCGCGTTACTTAAAACACGATTACCAGGGTTCTCTTGTCTTCTTGGTCCATGGGAAGTAGCGACCTCTAAAGAAGAAATTAGCCGATGCTCAAACTCGGCCGCGGAGCCTTTTGTGTCGAAAGGCGAGATTGGAAGATAGAAAGCCAATGATATTATCTCGCGACGGTTAAAGAGCTTTTTTCTCTTGTCTCATTTTCTGTTGAATCATCAGCGTTAATTTTAAATCCGTTTCAGGAACGTCGCTTCGGTTACTTGAATTCACCAAGGCAAATTTTGTAATAACACTCTGCGGGGAATTGATAATCTTCCCAATAAAGAGAAACAATGAAGGGATTAAGGAAAGGTCGTCAGACAATTAGAGCATGTAGTCTAGCTATTTCGTGGGACAATGCCAAAGCCTCTATGACTTGTCCGAATTTTTAGAAGAGCTCTAACTCGCTTCGAAAAAAGCTTAATTTTTTCTTGAGTTTTTTTTCTTACTTTATTTATTTTTGTTACTTATAGAAAACTCAGTGCTTCACTCCACAAGGGCGCTGTGCCATCGTTTGCAAAGCTATCACAGGTTTGCAATCCTACGACAACACCAATCTCAACCAATTGTAAATATTTTTGAGCACAATTTTTTGAATAAAATTGTGAAATTTTTCCAGAATAATGAACATCTCTAAAAAAGACAGTGGCATTTTGCAATGATTCGTCAACCTACATCGAATCGCTGTTCGAATCGACAGTTGACGAGCAATAAGACATCCATCAATAGGCGCAACTGGTAATAGCTTCGTGAATGGGCCAGTTTCCTTTTCCGCTGGGAAGATTAGGGCTGTCCGAACTACAGAAAAGGGAAAATCGGAGTAGGAAGACGACAGACGAAGAGAGACATTCCTTGCCGCTCGGTTGATTCCGAATAGAAGGTCCGTAATAAGAGCGACCACCAACGCGAAGCAACGTCCAACCTTCTAAGTTGGAGGGAAAAGCCGCCCTTTTTGCTCTTGACACGTTGGGCAATGGCTGACTGTGAAGGAAAAGGCCAAGGGCTGGGGCCAAGTGGACACGAGAGGAGTCTGCCCTTATCTGAGGTGTAAAAAGCGTACGAGAGTACCTCTGTAAGCTTCGGGAGGGGTTTCCTTTCGTTAAACGCGTCAAAGGCGAAAATCCTTTGATCCTCTGGAGGCTGCTCGGTTTTTGAATTAAAGCTCGACAACTCGTCGAGGGAGTTTGTTTCGAGCATTTTCGGCCCTTTATCGATCTAATAATTATTAGATAACAACCATGTCTCATCGTTACCGTGATAGATAAGCAAACATGGAAACGATTCAGAGGAAACAATATTCAAAATGGCATTGTTGGCGACAAGTTCAACGACCAAGAAGAAGGCGACTGATTTTTCAACAACATAAACTCAAATCCACGTCTCGTCAGTCGAAAATTTATAGAAGCGACCGCCTGTCACAAGGGAACATCCCAAAACCCAGAAGGATTAATCCTTTCGGTTCTCAAAGTTGAAGCGGTGCCAATGCCGATGGCTTTATCCCTTGATTTTCACGGCAATTAATCCCATCGGCTTATCCACTTGCTTTCCACCTCGTTTCAAGTTTCGAATTCTCATCCTTCAAGGATGAAACTGTCCTTGCATAAAATCCAGCGGAAACTCTTTATCGCGATGCATCAAAAATCGTCGAACTTCCGAAGCCACGTAGATAAATCTGTTGGTTCTGGTATGTATTGCGCAGCAAAAATTCGTCTGCCAATCTAAGATAACCCTAATGAAATTTATATTCCGTATATTGAAGATACTTGGAATTAGCTAGGCATTTTAGAATTAGGTAGTTATTGAACGAAACATCGTGTGAGTTTATTATATAGCTTTCAAAAGGGTTATCTTAGATTAGTAGACAGATCTTTTCTGCGCAAGACATATCAGTTCAACGGACAACAGTGAAAAAATATAATTGGCTACAACATTGTTCGATAAATTAAATTGTTTTGAAACTCGCGCGATAAATTGCGATCCTCGAAAATTGCCATTCGCAAACGAATTTGAAGGATTTTCCAAACAGAAGACGACCGATTGCTAAGGGGAAGGTAAATTCACAATCTTCATGGAGCGGTAAAGTCGAGAAACTCGGTCATGGGCCATAATTAATGAGCTGTGCGGTTCCGTGCGGTTCTAGAGCACCTTTGTAACCCGAAGTGGCCGTTGCGTTGCGGTTCCAGTGCCAAAGTCAAGAGGATCCAGCTTCCAGAAGCGGAAGAGAAATCCCGCAGTTGAAAGATGGGTGTTGTGTTTAGTTGAACAAACTTGAGAACGGGAGATAGAACCAGCGGTCGGGAAGAGGAAGCTCTTTAATGTGGCCAGGAAGGAAGCTTAAGTGTGGCAAGGGAATCTTGTCGAACTTTCCTAGGCAAGACTGAAGGAGTGAGAACATGAGATGAGGAAGATTATCCTCAACCAAGCGCGCACGAAGGACAGATAGACCAACGCTTTGAGAGTTCTCGAGTGGTCGATTGAAATCGGCTCTCGGGTCAACGGTTTGGGACGTCGTTGGTGCGATATGGTCAAGTGTTTTCGCACTAAATCGCGCACGAGGTGTTCCAAGCGAATTGGAACTGGAGCTGTTGATTTTGAATCAATGAACGGCAATATAGTTCACAAAATTGATAAAAGCCGAATAAAATTGCGCGTAGAGGGAGAACAAGGGAAACATTACAAGAGCGAGAAGAATTCATCTAGCCCAGAAACAGAAAAATGATCCTCCATAGTTGCTCGAGTCGAGTTGAAGTAATTATTTGCCTTTATTAGAAAGGCGTTCGGATGAAATGTTGAGTTTGGTTCATATTCGTTGACGAAAAATTGTGATCGCCCAAGTAAAATCATCTAAACCGCCTCAAAATTTGATGTTCACGTTTCAAGGCACGTAAATCTGAATATGCAATAACAAAATATTAAAAAACGCCGCACGCCGTCAACACTTTTTTGAGATAACTTTTACACCTAAATTTTTGGAATGTTAACCAAAAATCAATCTTGGTCTAAAAATGGCTCAATACTCCCACGATATCGCTACTTCAATTCTAAGGGTATTTTTGGGGGTTTAGAGGGAGAGAAAATTCGTATTTTCCAATGTTCTTCAAATAAAGGTGCACTTGGTATAAATTTCCGTATATTTTTGGACTGTAAATCAAATGAGACCATAACGAAATCGATAACTTTGATATTCTCAATTTATAGCAACTTTCGCGTAGATTTTATTTTTTCTTCCTTTTTTTCGCTTTTGTGTGAAATTTTAGTAATGTTGAAACACTTGCCAGGATGGTATAACTCGAGGATTTATGGAGATATTAAAATCTTCCTATCGTACGTAGATGGAATGCTCATAAAACACTCTCTTAAGCTGTAACGTGTGTGAATAATTTAACTTTCAATTGGATAATAAATAAAGAGATAGAAGTAAACTTTTCATTAGAGCTACCAAACTGTTTATAGGTGGTAATTTCTACTAATTTTCGAGATAGGGAACTATCGCAAGTAGATGGCCTTCTTAAATCATATTTGAAGCAGAGAAAGATTGAACCACAATACAATCACTTGCAGCTTTTTAGGTTTGCGATTGAATTCGGCGGATTTAAATCATTTGAGACCACTTATTATGATTTGTTATTTACTATGTGAACAAGGCCGAAAATGAGCGCCATGAGCGATAATAAATACTTGAAAGAATTGAAAAAAAACTCACCATTGAACAATCGGAACTCTGAGGGCAACCTTCTTCGTAGTCTGATTCTTTGGTAAACTGCAAAAAAAAATTAATATTAGATTCCTGACAATATTTTCTTTCAAAACAGTCTGAAGCAATAATGACTGTTTTCTCTTATTTTCGTTACGTTCGAGCCTCCCGAGGGCATTCGAAGGCTCTAATTATAACAGCGGAACAATGTGTGGTGCGTGCATGCAAGTCCTCACGCAATACCTAACTTCATTACCCGCTTTATCGAACAAGCATCGAAAAAAAAACCAAAGCAACTCAGTTGAGGTTTGAAATGAATAAAAATTATCGACCGACCCGCCGACGGAATTAAGTCGTGAAAAAAATGTAGATTAGTCGAAGTGTTTTGAAACAACTTCCGAAAGGAATCTTGCGATGATTGATTATGATGCATTATCCGAATCTGCGGCTCCTTCGTTGCACCATTTATCTCGATTTCAATCGGCATCTGCAAACTTTGTCTCGACTGATCTACGCTTCATCTTATACAGTTATAACACGGTTCCCATTCTTTTTCCAAGATAACGGGAAAAATGGAAATTTTCACACTCGATTCCCTTCCGTCCGATGATTTGTGGCTCGCATAAAAACCCAACGCGAGCGTTGAAAAATAGATTCGACATTTATTCAACGCGTTCTGGCATCAGCTGGGTTTCTATCTCATCCGTCTTTTCCAAGCTCGATTCTTTCCTGGAGAAGGTGTCTCCCATCTTCATTTGTCATTACACAGAGCAGAAGTTGTTTTCCAATGTTCATCCTTTGTCGGCACGAACATTTCATCTCAACGACGGAATCGTATTGAAGGCGAGAAATAAATCAAGTCAAAACGTCGGGCGAAGATCCGCTTGACGCAAACTTGACAATTTTATCCGCTTCGAAATTTAACGGACGAAGGAACTCAGAGGATCATAATTTTTTCCCCAGTATGAACTTAAGGCCCACTAACGCAGCGAAAAATACTCCGATTAAGAATAGTTTAATAGTAAAATCTGAGGGTCGATTAATACCGTAATCCGCACTTTCGTTTGAGCCTGGTGCGGAAACTAAGAAAAGTGAATTATCCAGTAATCTCTGCAAATGTAATTACGCGTTTGCTTAACCGTTGGCAACGGGTTGCATGGGGTGCAGAATCGTGGACGCCTTAGGCAGTGCCGGGTCTGAAATCCTTCCGCTGGATTTACTCCTGTGATCAACGGAGATCGGCCGAGGGTCTTTGGCCAGCAAGGTAGAAGTGTTGCCAGGGAATACAATCCAATTAGAGAGACCCGAGCGCCGAAGAAGGGACGTCAGGAAGGCCGGAGGTGAAAAGGCGACTGGAGGAGGTGGACCTGTGTACTAGGGAAAAGGAGAGATCCCTTGGAATAAAAAGTGCTGAGTAGATCCTGAAAGGAAATGAGGACATAACGCTATTAAGGAGGAGGCGGGCAATCAAGACCTTCGTGGACCATGGGGGAAGTAGATCCTTGTCGTCTTTCTCTGTCTGACAACTTGCCGCCGTGTCGTCTCCGTCTTTTCGGTGCCTAAAGCCATCAGGGGAGATCTGTCGCAAGGCCTTATCTCGGATAATTCATCTAAGATTACGGATCGGCTTGGAAGCGGCAGTGCTTCAGCCAAACGGTCCAGCCTGGAGTAGAATCGAGAAAGAACGGCGAGGAAAACCGATTATGATTCATATTTCATCAATAAAACCGTGCAAAAGTAGAGCCGTAGTATCGAGAAGAAACTTTTGTACACGTACGTTGAATAGAGCCAGAAATCAATGTCACATAAAATCAGTGACCAGCGCCTTCCATCGTCTTTACTCGAAATCAACGGAAATCAACAGGAAGTTGATGGCTTGATACATTGATGATCTTAATCGACAGTCCGACATTGAGAAAAAGCGCTGCAAACTATTGCGCAGTGGTTTTTTACTCCTATGCTTCAATTATGAATTAAGATGACCATCCACTCGTGAAAGTTTCCACCAAACAACAAAACATACGTGAATCTCCTAAGCTTTTAATTATTTGTTCTTTTCTTAATTTTCCAATTAGAAGGTTTTTTTGCATTTTAAGAATATTTTATGATCACTCTATCAAGCACAGAACGATTCTTAAAGCTCCATAAAGTCTTGCCAAATTTCTCAAAATGTCGTATATAACAAACAAAGCTGCGATAACTCGGCAAACATTAAAGCTATCGACTCGGTCATGGTCTCATCCGATTCAGCGTCAAAAAATCAATATATATCTAACACGCTTCTGTTTCGAATTCATTGAAATGTACGAATAAGCCCCTCAAACCCCCAAAATCGAGGTAGAGATTAGGCTAAAGAATTGTGCTATTTTGAGGCAAAGATTGATTTTTAAAGAACATGCTAAGAATTTAGCTATAGTGTCCTCAGAAGAAGTTGACAGTGGACGGCGTAAGGCGCACCAACAGATTTGTTCTAATTGGATAATCGGATTTTACGTGCCTTGAAATGTAAAACAACAAATTTTGAGGGAAGTTGGAATTTTTTTTCAGTGGTTAATTTTTCAATAATAATCGAAGTTAGATATGGTCATTGTTGATAACTTCCTTCCACATCCTACGTCGAACGGATTTTTCTCGTTTAATCGAAATAGAAAACGCCTACGGGGTCAAAGCTTCTCCAAAGTTGAACGTAGAGAGCTCATTACATAAAGAAGATGACACGTTAATTATCTGACAAGAATGAAGCCAAGAGCTAGTAAGGCATGTTCTGTTTGATCGAATCACTTCATGTAAGAAATAGCTGTCCTTTCTCAAAGTCAATTCAATCCACTGATTAATAATCGTCTGAATAGAGCATTCACTTCTCTCGGCACACGAGTCTAGTAATAGTCAATTATTAATTCGATCAGTATATAGCGAACAAAAGCCTTGTCCACTTGTCTCAAGCGATTTTCTTAAAATTCACATAAAAACGATTTCAAAAAAGCGTCGTTCCTCTTTTGACCGTCGATTGGGTTTGGATACAAGAACAAAATAACTTATTTCTGTTCACCATAAATCTCTCAAGCTTCGCCAAGTTCCATCGATGCTTTCGATTTGCGAAAAGAAGCGCAACTCTTCTTGCCACCAAAAGCAATAACATTAGATGATGCCATCGTACAGCAGAAGGTACAAAGTGGCTTCTATCTGTCAATCTATCACATCATGTCAGCGAGTATGATTGATCACCGATGCTTCTGATGCTGAAATGAAGACGCGAGAAGGCAATTGATAATAAACACGAGCTTCTAACAATGTGACAACGTTTTGAGTTATTGTATTCTTCCCCCATTGTGGCCAAAATAAACATCACTTGTCGAAACTGCGATGTGTATATATTCGTATTCCATCTCAGGAACAAAAAGGTAGGAAAATAAACGCATCAGCGGGCAAATTAGTGAAGGCAACCTAAACGTTGATAATAATATTATTATTTGGTCGATTATAATACATATCATATTATATGATTTGGGTCAAAAGAAAAAGCCGATTTCATACAGAGGTGCCGCGAAATGAACGATTTGCGATTCTTCATGATTACAAAGGACGCCTGACACATTTTATTATTCATAAAATGCTCAGGATCTTCTTTTACTTCCATGTTTATTTTCATTAGAAGTAGTTATTAATTATTTGTTATTAGTAACTATAAATTAGTTAAAGAGAACAATGCTTATTCTTCAACCACTTTCAATATGAATGTTTATTCAGCCAATCTAAAAATTATTCTATTCTAATTCCTTCAAGCACAACAGCTATAGGTCTGTGATTTGCACCACACATTTCTCAACATTGTCCAAATATATCATCCTTGTCGGTTGATATTAACTATTCCTCGATTGAAAATTCGATTCGATCGAGGTATATTAAATATTTTTATTTCTACAAATATCTATCACTCTGTAGATAATTACTTTTTTTACGAATTATTTTTATAAATAAGGAGAAAACAGAATATTGTCCTCCAATTAATTCAATATTGTAATAATAATAATTATTATATTTTACGGATATCTCTCTATAGATAAAGTGAACATATTACAATTAATTATAGTTTTCAACCTTTCGTCCAGGGATCCCATCAATTTTTTAACCTAACCTCGGAATTTTTAAGAATGATCAAAATCTGCATCCGCACCAGCTTCTCGCACTCTCAACACGATGGTATTTTCATAACAAAATTGTGTCAACTTGTGAAAAAGAAACTCGACGCCATCAGATACTCCCGAAGAGCCCTTGGGAGCTAAGGCAATTGCATTCCACGCAAATGCAAGAAGAATAAGAAAACATGAGCTTGGAAGAAGGCGCATTCGGAATTGGAAGTTGGAGTTATTCGAGTCGCGCGTGTCCGCTCGAAGGGATTGTGTTCCGGTTGGCATGCTGGAATTACACGGTAGCTGCCCCGCGCGTCCCGATGCCGAGATAATGACGCCATTAGACGAGATGTTCAACACTGCTATGAGGTCTTGATTTCAATAAAAATGGGCCCCCAGCCACCGTCCCATGTGTAGTTTGTAAGATTAGAGCCGCCTCTGAGAATGCACCCCGAAGCGCAGAAAAGACGAAGTCTAAAGCTCGACTGGAATAGTGTTCCGAGTCGAAATAGCTCCAATCGGTTTTGGAAACATTTCGAAATATGGCTGGAAACGGAACGAAAATTTGACGGAATATCAAATATAAATAAGTACTTTCGCCCATTCGGGCATCTTCAGGGCGACGTGGAGCCATAGGGTCCACAGCTGTGTGAAGGATGTCCTCGCCTTGAAGATGCCCGAATGGGCGAAAGTGTTCGGCCAGCCAATAGAGAATCGGAGAATGAGTCGCCTGGTTTTTCTCCCCTTCACAACGCCCGGACATCAAAAAATGCGACGAGAAGGAAAAGAATAAATAAGCATCTTCAATTTACATGATGCAAGTAATAAGTTTCTTATGGTAACCGCCTTGTAAATGGCAGATTGTTGTGACCATTAGAGACATACGTTTTTACAAAGTAACCAAAACGTTTAAGTTTTCAAAGAACAACAAGTGCAATAAAACGCTCCTATTATTTTTTTAAGAAGACTATGCAGCTGTGTTACCAATGCGGAGAAACTGTAGCAACAATCGTAATTTTACTCAGCTTTCTTTTTCTTAATTGTCTAATAGAAGTTGAATTATTCGCCTAACGATACAGCTAAATAAAGTGTTTGACGTGCATTTCAAGGAGTATAGAACGATTTTTATAGCTCTATTTCGAGTCAACGATTTTGCCAAATTTCTCGACATTTTGAATTCGCCACGGATTACAGCGATAACTTGAGAACCATCAAAGCAATCGACTCCATTACGGTTTCAATAGATTTAGTCCAAAAATCTATATAAATTGATACCAAACAGTCTTGTGTCCAAAAACCTTGGAAAATACGAATTTCCCACAATTTTTTCAGCCAATTTTCAGGCCAAGATTGATTTATGGTGAAAGTTTCAATTATGTAGTTTTTATAATTCCGAGAGGAATGTGTTGATGACAGAAGGACAGACATTTTTTTATTGATTCTCAATATTACGTACCTTGAAACATAAAACGTCGATTTTTTAGAGGGGGAAGATATTTAGAAATTTTCTCCATGAGAGAAGACAACGGTTTATTATTCAATAATAAATCAAAATATAAAAACTAAAAACACTGGGCAAACTTTACGACAGCTCATTCAAGCGCCAGAAATTGCCTTTGCTTTGTCGGACAGGGGATTTCCCATTTTACTACCGCAATTCGTTGATACCATTAGAAATTTACAACTATCGAACAATTGATTCGGCAAAGCCATTAAGCAAGGCTAAACGTATTTACTAGCAGATCAGAGCAGCGATCAACTCGGCGTAAAGGTCATTAGCGGACCGTTGCGTGCGAAATAACGGGCGCTCGCCCTCGGGCTCATAAATGAGTAGTTGCGGAGCCACAAACAGACTGGAACGAACACATGCAACCGGGCACACTAACGGCCGATGAGAACAAATTATTATTAGCATCGGCTGCTTAAAAACTTGGGACGAGAATTTAGAGCATTGGAAACGGGAAAACGACTTGTTCAAAACTTGTGAAATCAAGTTTGAGCAGAAATTGGATTCAGACCGAAAACTGATCATTTATAAAGCAGGTTGTATCAATCAGGAGAACGAATGTAATAATAAAAGTATTACTGCTTTAGTTTCAACTAAGACGTCCAGATAAGCTTGTTTTGAAAATTTGACGATAAAAAATGTCAATGATCTTGATTGTCTTTCGATACGTCTCCCAGAATTGTAGCAATGTTCGCCTTCAGAGTCGCCAAAAGCGACTCCTTGTCTACAACGGTACCTTCTTCTCTTGTAAAATCTCGAAAAAGCAATAGTAGCAATTGTGTAGCTAGAAACTTCAGGTAAACTAGGACTGGGCCCAGCACGCAACCTTGTGGTACACCAGCATTGATTTGTTTTGGATATGACAATGCATCCACCAGCTTGATTCGAAAATACTCAATAATCTTCAACGTAAATGATTAATAATCTTTTTCAGTTTGTACTTGAGCCCTTCGTGCGAAACTTTGTCAAATGCCTGAAAAATATCCAGGAAGATTGCTGAACTCATTTTTTCATAGATAATAGAATTAACTTTTCTCAATCCGAACAAAATTTCAGCAATTTACCAAACGTTAGTGCATGATAATGAAATTATTTGTCCCTCAAAAACACAATACACGTTGAAAATTCAATGATGAATTGAAATCATTCAACAAAAATGCAATGGCTTATGTAGTTTTTACTACAGCTATAAATATTCCAAAATACGTGATTTCGAAACAATTTTTTTAGAAACACGGTCTAAAACGTATTCATTTTTTTTTTACCAATCAATACAAAACTTTGACCGTGCGATTTAGATTTGCATATATTTGCAAACATTTATATTTGCTTCAGAGTCAGCAGCGTACAAGAAAGGAGATGGCAAATTCATTGGCCGATCAATGTTAATTTTGTGAACGTGGTCGTTTCACTTGTCTTCGTTGGAACCAAATAGGCTACGTAACATTCACCCAAGGAAATTCTCGACTCCTGCAACGGGCAAATAAACGGTGGAAATCGTTTCGTAAGATCGAAGCGTAACGGAAAGGTCGCTGCCAATCATGAGCGAACTTGGATCAACCGAGCGTCAATCTCGTTTGAAGTTAAATCATTCCAACTTTACGGTCCATCCGAATCGAAAACTTTCTGGAAAGGGAAGCAACCTTACAACTTTCAACTCGAGGAAGCGCAGAATGTAAACGCAGGCCGATCAACAGGTAACAGTTTGCTGTAGGGCAAGAATCCTTCATTTTACGCGGAACGTTATCGAAAGCACGGCACCAATTGCGTGGTCGGTGAAATAATTTTGAACGGCTTCAATTTCAAGAGTATCGATTCCACGGTTTTTTCAGCATTATGTCAGAAATTGTTTCAGAAATTTAGCGTAGGCATATACCACAATGAATCGCTAATACCTGATACGATAGTTGAACCAAATGAATAATAAACTACCGAACAATATTTTCAGCTTTTTCCCATGTTACAGATGAAATTGATGTGCCGACTGGACCGCCAACTTTTCCTTAATACTCCAACGTCTTTTCCTCCTACGCCAATTCCTCTGTCTCTGCTACGTGCACTGAAAATTTGTCCTTATCGCTATTATTCGGTCGGGTTTTAATTCAAAGAAGTGTCTTCATTCTCGCGAGACCGGACAGCAGAGCGAGCAGGCGCCGCCGGCTGGGAACTTTCGGAAGCACGTCGTACGGAGGAGGTACAACCCGGTCATCAGATCGCCGCCTCGGGGTTCGTCCTTCGTGGGCCTTGTATCTCCCATCTACCATCCTCTCCTTCCAGTAACAGCCTCCAAATCCAAGCATCCTTCCTTTTTTCGCCATTCCCCTCCGTTCCGGGGCATTTCCATCTTCGCTCCTTGTCTTTTGCTACCGTTTCGTCTGATAGGTTGTAATTAATTTTCGATCCTTCCCAAACGTCTCGTCCTCTTCACTTTCGTTTTTTCGGTCGGCCGATAAAATAAGAGAATAGAATTCATTTATGAGGGATTTCCGATCCGGCGAAAAATTCAAGACGACGAATATTGTTAATTACTGAATAAAAGAGACGTTTCTCTATCCAAGCAATCCGAAGTGCGAGATTAGTTCTAACTGCGTCTTAACGAACCGTATAAACCGAGATTGTGAGCGTATTTCTCCCATTGCACCCGATATGACCATTTAAATCTGAACGTTAATGACTTTCTCCCTAGCGAAGCGGATTTCGTTTAAAAAATAATAATAATAACGTTAAGAACCACCAGATTATGGAGGCATTTAAGACGAGGACAGTAACTGACGTTCTAAAGACAACATCTTCCTCGAATCTACTTCATCAGGGAAACAGGAAACGCTATTAAAACGCTTGGTAGCGCTCAATGCCGGGAAGGAAATCGTATTCCAGTGTCATTCGCTTCGGTTTACACCCCTTGAAGAAACGTTAAATTGTCGGAGAAGGCTCCTCTTTCGCATCATTATGGCACGCATAGCATGAAATGAGTTTTACTCAAGTTACACGAGATCTGAAGGAGTAAAAATAAATTGACCCGCGATATGAAGTAAGCGCTTGACGAAACAATCAGCAATAACTTCTCAGCTACACGATTGTCAGCCTACAGCACCTGGCATACCTGGCATGTAATAATTTTATTATTACAATTTTTGCATTAATTTTAATTTTTTTTTTTTTACCAAAACCAGGCAAAAGCTTGGAATTCATCATTACAGATTCATACCATGATCGATTGATTCCTTCGTTAAATAATTAACGTTACGTCAGCAGAAGGGGAAAAATTCCGAAGAAAATACAAAATGACGGACGGTTGTTGATTTCATTACTGATAACAGCTTTGGAGCTGAATTGTGTATTTAGATAAAATGGCGTGACTCGAAGGCTCGAGCGATATAGGTTCGAAATAAAATTGGGCTACACGCTAAGGTTAGAGCTGCCATTAGGGCTGTGTTTTCTGAATGTCATTATGAATACGATCGGTGGGAAACCCTTTTTTGATAAGGGGCCCCCGAACGAAAATTACACGTTCGCTGAATAACTTCATCGTTCGAATCGCAAGCGAATGCCGTCTCATTTTATTGGAAACACGTCCAAGCGAGGAAAACTAATGGATCGCTTTCCGTCAGTAGTATTTTTTTTATCGATTCAAACCAAATAGTTGAGTATTTTTGCCCCGAAAACCTGTTTTATTTTTCAGCATATTTATTTTCCGTCACAGCGAATACACCGAATTTCTCCGAACTCAGGTCCAAATGATGTGATCATCTATGCCACTAGTTATTTTCCCTCAAAAAAGTTAATAAATAAATATGTAAAAATACATTTAAAAAAGAAAAATGAAAAGAAAAATGAAAAGAAAAATTAACCATTTTAGTAAGGTCAAACATTAAAATGACAACGACATTTTAACAAATATTATGGATCTAAAAAATAATTGCTGTTGACCCTATGGCTCCACGTCGACCTGAGGATGCCCGAATGGGCGAAAGTGCTCGGCCAGCTAATAAAGAATTGGAGAATGAATCGGTTTTTTCCCCACTCATCAAGAAATGCGACGAGAAGGAAAATAAAAAATAATTATTACATCAATATTTACAGATACCAGCAGCGTTACTGCCACTAACTGACAATGGAGATGGGAAATTCGATAAAGATCTGTTGAAAGAATGTTAAATAAACATTCGAGCGTTCTCAAAGTGTGCTCATTCGATAGCGTTTTGAATAATTTCTCGTCTGAGAATAAATCAACTAAGTATTTCCACAGTTAAAATCAGAGCGGACTACGAAATTTCGGGCTCGTGCAATTTTATAATATTTGTAGTATAAAGTGGTTTCTGTTATCGGAACGAGGGTAAATAAGCGAATGAACGAGGAAAACGCGCGGATTCAACGGCTTGCAGTGGAATTGCTCGGCCTCGGTTTCAGCTTCTCCGTCTAGCCCGGGCATCTCTCTTGCTCCGACTGTAGCTGATCTGCTCTGCCTCAGTCCCTGACCTTGCCCAATATCAGACAATCAATAAAGTAGAAGGAGGTTGGTCGGCCCACCGCCTCGGATTCCCTCGTTCTCGTGTCGCTTCGCCGTTTCGAGTCTTTCGCCCTGTTTCGCAGCCGCCCCCGGAAACCACAAATCTCTGTCAAAACTAAACGAAACATCTTAAGTTTCCATCTTTTGTTTCGTACAAAATGGCGGAAACGGTTCGACGTAATAACCGTCGAAACGCGCGGCCTTGGAGTGAGCGAAATGTTAACCTAGAAACACGATTTTCGATTTTTAAGCGACATTTCGATAATGTAAAAATTATGGAATCGACGCACACTCAGCCCTGTACTGTTTCATAAAGTTGTCCCCGAACCTCAAGTGCCCTATAATTAATAATTTATTATCAATTAATGAATAAATAAATAACGTATCTATAAGATATAATACATCATACAATATATTACAATATTACAACAATTTTCATAATAATAATAGTATAATAACATAAATAGAGCAATATTTTAAAGATTCAGTTCTTGCTGGGATAAAGATCTGGGAAAATGTGTTATTGCGCTAATTTCTCATTTACTACCGACAAACCGGAAAATATAAGTATGAACGGGATCAGAATGATACGCTGAAATACAAATAAGTCACGCGATTTTATCAAAATCATACATTATTTAGACCGCTTTCGGTTGAACTGAATTTAAAACACAAAAATAAAATGTTGATAATTTCTAGCCCCTTTCTCACAAAAAAGTCCCATAAAAACCGCAATTATCTTCGAATAACAATAAAAACGAACATTATAAATCTCACGGTTTATTTCAGATTTGAGTAACATTATTATTATTTAAGTCGTAAGTCATAAATGATTAAATTATTTAGACCGCTTTCTGTTGAACTGAATTGAAAGCACAAAAATAAAACGTTGATAATTTTCAGCCCCTTTCTCATAAGAAAAAAATTCTCAAAAAACCGCAATATAATCTTCGAATAGCGATAAAAACGAACAAGATAAATCTCACGATTTATTTCAAACTTGAGTACCATAATTTTACCAGTTTCAGAATATTCACACTTAATCAATGATGGTAACTCAGAGCCCGAATATCTTCGTCGATAGTAACGGAAGCCGCTGACTGCTATTGTCGCTATTGGTAGTCACAGGGCGTTACTATTGATCAAACCTATATTGCGCGAGGGGACTCCGGTTCCGTTACTCGCCCCATCCGGGGGATTACGATTATCACAACGTCTCTCAATGAGACAATGTCGAGGTACGATCCGAAACCTAAATTGCCTCACGTACCGCAGGCGGAAACGTTTTACAACCTAGGCAGATATAAAAAGACAGTAAAGGTGCACGACTTTCGACTACTTTCGGCTGCGAGGAAAATCTTTATTGGTAGCTATAAGACATTCGAAGAATGTGATGGCCGAATGCCACGTGATCGTCAACAGTAAAAGCTCATTGTCATTCCGAATATCGACTAGCTAGATGGTAAGATTGTTCGGGGAAAGGTAGTTATGAAGGTGTTTACAGCTTCGCGTAGCTCTAGCTTGAAATCGAAAATTGAGAGCGAGATAATTGAGAAAAAAAACTTGAAAAAAAAAAGAAAACCGACTTCAAAAATATTTGCCTATAAAATAAACTCTGAAAAGGAAAAAATAACCAAAATTTTCCAACAAAAAATAAAACCGACTTCAAAAATATTTGCCTATAAAATAAACTCTGAAAAGGAAAAAATAACCAAAATTTTCCAACTTGGCAGCAACTCATTCGCCAACTACAAATTTTAACGACTACTTTACTGCTCGAATTGACCTAACCATTCCCTGATTGATTGGATCACCTCCCCTAATAATATAAAAATTACTATTTCTCATTTCCCAAATGATTAAAAGACTTTCCTTTCACCTCTGAATCGTCTCCAGATTGATCATTTTTTGGAGTTTTCCGGCATTTCCCCGCGTCTGGGGACGTAACTACTGGATGGAATCAATTGAAAAAATTATGGGACCTACCTGGATAGTAACCCTTTCAAACAAAAAAAAAAGTAACCCGATCGGACGTACAGGAGCTGAACGCTATCGGACAACACATACCGAAAAAAATCCGCAAGTCAACCACGGTAACCTCCTTTTGAAGTCGGTTAAAAATAGGAGGAAATTAAGGAAGGTTTGTAGGAAATTCTATAGATCTCATAGCTCCATCTTTTATAGAGCTGAAACGCGCTTGAATGCCAAGGAAAATCTGTTCTTAATCAATAGTCGATGTGAATTTTATACGTTCATTTCATACAGCAAATTTGTTTTAGGTTTCTTCGTGATTATTTGATGATTATGAAGCGGTAAATTTAATTATAACAAGAAAAAAACTTTTTAAAAAAAAAATAAAACCGACTTCAAAAAGTTTGTCTATAAAATACACTCTGAAAAGGAAAAAATAACAAAAATGTCCCAACTTCGCAGCAACTCATTCGCCAACTACACATTTTAAGGACTACTTTACTACTCGTATTGACCTGACCACTTCCTGATTGATTGGATCACCTTCCCTAATAATATAAAAATTACTATTTCTCATTTCCCAAATGATTAAAAGATTTTCCTTTCACCTCTGAATTGCCTCCAGATTGATCATCTTTTGGAGTCGGCGCCTCTCTAATATTGTATTGGAGAAGCCTATAGATTCCGAATTACCAGTAGTATGAATATAAATATCATGAGTTTTCACGATTCTTGAACATAGCAAATCAGCATTTATGAGAACTGATCATTAACAATATCGATTTGAAGGTGACTATTCACGCCTTTTCCTAAAAACCATTTCAGATTTCTCTAAGAATCTTTACGTCCAGACCCAGACTTATTACCTGGCACCTACTAATTTATCGTAAATTCATATTTATTTGTAACCATCGGTTATTTTGCCAGAGAGGCGCCGACTCCAAAAGATGATCAATCTGGAGGCAATTCAGAGGTGAAAGGAAAATCTTTTAATCATTTGGGAAATGAGAAATAGTAATTTTTATATTATTAGGGAAGGTGATCCAATCAATCAGGAAGTGGTCAGGTCAATACGAGTAGTAAAGTAGTCCTTAAAATGTGTAGTTGGCGAATGAGTTGCTGCGAAGTTGGGACATTTTTGTTATTTTTTCCTTTTCAGAGTGTATTTTATAGACAAACTTTTTGAAGTCGGTTTTATTTTTTTTTTTTAAAAAGTTTTTTTTTATTTTTCTCTTTTTAGTGACTTACAATTATGGACAGCTCTCTTTATAGAATTTTCCCAAGCTTTCATTATTGTGTTCTTGTCACTTACTACTAACCGTCCAAACTCAATTCATAAGTCCGTTGAACGATGAAGTTCTAAAGTATAATGATTACCTAACTATTTTCAATGTTATTATGTTGATTGAGAGTGAGTTTGAACGTTTGGAATAATCCATCCACTGATTTGGGTCTCTTGGTCAACATACCGGATACTTTGATCCCATTGATACACCTACCAAAACTCAAATAATTGTGTACACCATTACTGGTTACTGAATTGCACCAATTCACTCGTTCTTTATTTCTCTAACGATAATAGAGTGATAATTTTCTCAAGCGTACCCGCAATCGCACTGAATGGTAGAATCCGAACAAAATTTCAGAAATTCGCCGAACGTTTGTGCATTAACATGGAGTTATTTGGCCTTCAAAACGATGTTATTTATTGAAAATTTAACGCTGAATTCAAATCTTCTAACGATAATGCCATGACTAACGTAGTTTTTTTTCTACAAGCATAAATAGTCCAAAAAACGTGATTTTGAAACAAATTTTTTAGAAATACGGCCTAAAAAGTATCTACTTTTAATCCAATCAATACCAAATTTGGATCACGTAAACTAGACTCAAATGTGAACAATTTAAGTTTAAAAACGATGGAAAAACAGTTTAGGATTGGAAGTTATGAGGTCTCAAACACAGGTCCATTAAAACATCGATTGCTCCCTTATTATGCCACCTAAACTTGATTTTTTACCATCGTTAGAAAGCTCCAGCTAAGTGCTTTCAAGTGCAGTAGGGTTCATATTTTTTTTCTCGACGTGGTTGGGAACGGTGCTCGAAAAACCTCAAAAAAGTGAAAATTGGCATCACTTTTTTTGTTACACTTTCTTCTCTACACGCTATATTAGAATGCCGAACAAAAAATTGAAGCTAGGCCCTTGTAGGCAGATAAATTATGAACAAAATGACACCAGAAACAAAACAATCGAGCAAGTATTCTAGAAGTTATAAGCTTGCAAAGTCAAAACTTCCTTTTTTCGCGAAAATCACGTTTTCCGGCGTTTCTCCGCGTCTGGAGACGTAACTACTGAATGGACTCAATTGAAAAAATTATGGGACCTACCTGGATAGTAACCCTTTCAAACAAAAAAAAAAGTAACCCGATCGGACGTACAGGAGCTGAACGCCGGTGGACAACACATACCGAAAAAAAAAAAAAAAAAAAAAAAAAAAAAAAAAAAATCCCGCTAGACGACCATAGTAACCTCCTCCTTGTTTGAAGTCGGTTAAAAAACCAAAATAAATCTAAATCATCCACCAACTAACTTCAGTACTACTTGAAATCACAACTGAACAATAGATTTCAAAATTCAAAGGGATTTAAATAGTAGAAAAAAATTGGAAGTGGAAAATAAATTGAGTCGGAGATAGTATTATTACTGTCGGAGAAAAAAACGCTTGTCATAGTTGGGAAAATATAATTTTTTAAATTCCAATTCGTATGAAAGAATACATAATCTATTAATTTAATTGATTTCCCAATAACATACCTACACAATTATTTTCATTTGATTTTATTAACTTTTCAAATGTATTTTTAGTATTTTTTTTTTTTTTTTTGAAAATTGATAATGAAGAATGTTATTGGAAAAAATGCTTAATTGGAGGTATTAGGGAGAAAAAAACTAGAGGAGCTTATAAGAATACAAGTTGAAATCTGGAGATATTAGGAGAAAATAGCATCTTGGCTATACGAACTGTTATAGAAACGAACCTTCGAGTGTGAATCACTTCAATCTATCCCATTTGTCGGCCAAACGCGAACACACGGAATCGAGACCGCATAAATATTACACTCTATTAATTACAAAGCTCGAAAAAGGCCTCTGACGTAATAGGATGATAAATCAAGCGACGGGAATCGAAAAAACAAACAGTTTTGATGGCAGGAAAAAATCGAGAAACAAATCGAATAAACTGAAATGAGTTACAGACCTAGTCTAAACGTTCACCGGACGTCACGGCCATCGAATATCTATTACCGCGAACGCCCCTGGATGCAAC
The DNA here is from genome assembly GCA_037159825.1 of Tupiocoris notatus. Lineage (NCBI taxonomy): Eukaryota > Metazoa > Arthropoda > Insecta > Hemiptera > Miridae > Tupiocoris > Tupiocoris notatus. The sequence continues at coordinate 117,268 of JASJUZ010000023.1, read as the reverse complement.
CATTTCTAAACTAACCACCGGCTCTTCAATATGAATATTCAAAACCCCTCCGGTAGTTACTTACCCTACGCGGCCAGACCACTTAACTACCCACGTGATGCGCTTTAATGTAAAATGCTTATAGATTTTAGAACCCGTCCGCTACTCAGGTAGGAACATCAGGTAACCTCATTGGTTTAATTTATTTTTATAATTCCAAGCATACCGTGAAGATCTCAGCCGAAAGGGTTCGACGGAATTTAAACGAACCAAGCCGCAATATTGAACGCTCGAACTGTGAGGCGATAAAAAAATATTCCCATTAATGTTATCCAACCGGTGTACAAAATATATGATTCAATTCGAAAAAGAATCTCGTCCATTTTGAGCGACTGGGAGCATAATCGAGCAAGCTCGGAAGAAATTATCGGCGCGGAATTGTTTATCAAGTGCTTGAAACGATGTCACGGTAAATAACGGCCCGTTTTCATGAAAATACCAAGAATACATCGTCCAAAGTAATGTCGAACGATTTCGTCGGAAACGATTCAGCGCCGCGTCAGCTCTACGGAACGAGAGGAATTAAATCAACAATTTCAGCAGACTGGAATGAAATTGGCTTTTCTGCTTTCAAATCCTTCTCATCTCATCAGTTATATTCAACGTCGAATGTAATTTTATTTGTCTGGAATGCACGGCGAACCGTTCACCCGTCTATTGTATTCCATAAATGAATGATGACAATCCTTCGGCCAGCGGTCGGTCAATATCGTTTAATCGTTTCGGTTTCGACGTCCGTTTTACACGTCCACCCATGTTCTCGGTATCTCGGTGAAAACTAATTATCCCCTACGAATTTCCCGTCAGAATCGCGACCCTTTCAACTTTTGAATAACAGCGGGAATTATTGACAGCGAACCCTTTACCGTGATGTTTGCAACCCGTGTTATCCGTTCTGAAACTCCTGCAGGTTACGAGCACTGTTTCAACCGGCTGACCTGTTGATTACCGATCAATCTTTCACGCTGAACTCGACCGAAACAGTGTCGTCTGTACAGATACATTTTTGACGATCATAGGCCACGATTTTCACTCCGACAGGTCTGACAGGTAATATTCGAAAAGCTGATAAAGCTCCGGTCGCTTCTAATTTCGAAATTGTCATTGTATAATCGGCTCTCGGACGATAGCGAATCTTTCGAACTTTTTGCCACCAATTTAATTATATTTTACGAGGAAATTTTTCCTCTTTACTCGCCTTGACAAGTGAAACCTGAAAAATGATTAATTCTTCCATTTTCAGTTCCTGAATCTTTAAAACCTGATCGAAAGGATGACTGAAAATAATAATTATATTTGTTAAACCAATGCTGTACCACACAGTATTTCTTGTATGAAAAAAAGTCTTCTTGTATCATTTTTGCAGTCTTAAAAAATCGAAATATAGTCAATATGCGAATAACGCGGAAGTATGTTATGTGATCTACGCGATAAAAAATTGTGGTCATTCAATCGCCCTCCCAAACGTTCAAATGTATTGATTTTTGCGGCCTGTAAAAATCATAATACATAATACGCACTAGTGAAATAGTGAAAAAAGCTCCTAATGAAGAGGTACGGTGTGTGGCCCAATTGATAAAAATCGAGCGTCATCTGCTCGCGATAAGAATAATTTAAGACCTCGAACGTTAAAAAAAAAAAAAAAATATTCCAAAAGCATGTAAAATCAAAACACAAAAAGCTTTGAACGGTTGTATCACGGAAGTACTTTATGTTATCCATACGCGGGAAAAGGCTAATTTTGCACGTTCATTGGGAGAACATTTCCCGCACATTTCATTGAGTTCCATTCATTTTCATCGCGATTTATGACATTTTTTGACCACAGACTGACGGGCAGACAGACAAACAGACCCTCGTTCAGAAAGTGTTGCAGAGTTTAGTACAATGATCATTTCCATTAACGCAACTTGAAAATATTAACCTGTACTCGAATACAAAGTTTGTAATATTACGAGTAAAAAGAAAAACGCGGTCTGTGTTTAAGTAAGAGAACGAGGAAAAAATGTTGAGACACTATGGTAATAAATAAAATATATTCTCAATGGGTTCGTAATGGAAATACCGAGAGCTCCCTATTATTTCAAGCTGCGTTCCGTTTTAGATCGAATATGGACGGCAAATATTGTCCGATCACTCCACTGCACGGAACGATTTATTTACCACTTGTCGATAGAATCTGGAAGGATAACAACGTCAAAATAGACAAAAGAACTATACTCGATGGGTATACGGGCTGACAAAAATGAGGGTATCTGTTTAAAAAAAAACATGGGGGACCGACTAGTTATATTGGGGTTATATAATAATGGGCAAAAACGGCATAACTATACAGACGTGGAACAGTTGTTAGCCCTCAGGGGCAACAGCTGAAGTATAAATGGAGATCTAGAAGGTGAGAGAAAACATTAAGGGGATCAAGTTTGGCGTACAGTGGTTGTTAGTTATTACCTGCCTCAATATATTCTCATAAAGCCATTATGAGCAGTATAACAACGGACGTTTTTATACAAATTTGTACAGTAATCGCATCAAATATAAAAGTGGATTGAATATGTATCAGCAAACAAATATTCGTTTATTGTTAGCTGTTTAGCTACCCTCAGAGAAAATCATTAAAACAACTCTCCTAAAAAAAGAGATGTGAGCGAAATTACTGTGGCTTCGACACAATTTTAAGGAGAACACGAAACAATTATTCGTTCGGAACTCTCTTTAATTAAAGTTAAGATGTGAAATATGGTATGACAGCATTAATCAAAGAGGTCGTCGGATTCCATAGAGATTAATATTCAATATTATTGTCAGAAAATAGCCGAATAATCAGAGTTATGTCTAATGACGACTAACATTTTGCGGTATAGTAACAATTTTTTTCCAAAAATTTTCACAATATTTTTCTAAAATATAATTTTTTAATTTCTAAAATATTTCAAATAGACTACTTTTATAATTCTCAAAGAAACATAAAGAAACTGCAGCACCGTCGAATTTCACGGTCTCAAATCAGCGCGTAATATCTCAGAGTAAGATGAAACTCTTTTCAAATCTACTCCAAAACCCGACACCGCTTATTCAAACACACAGTACAACAAAAGATGACTTCAAACCGAGAAATGTTCTTGTCCGTAAGAACGTCTGCCAAAGGCTACCTGCTTTGTTCGAATATTTAGAAGGGACTACTTCTCCTATTACTGAAGATTAGTAGGTTTACTAGCCTCCTAGAGTATAATAGGATCGTCTTCCATTGGCTTGTCAGCCTTCGTTTTTCGAAACCGAGCTGAAATAGAACAAGGTCGTATGTTCAGTCGCAAGATCTCAGCAGTTCAGTCTCGCGAATTCTATAATAGCAACTAGAAATTATTTCCGTATCATACTCGAACAAGCGTAATCTTCGCGGGGTCAAATTTCCATTGAATCCAGTCTCTTAGGTAAGAACTAAGAGTAAAATACAATTTTTTCGAAAAAAAAATCTCTGACATTGCGAGCTTTAAACTGCTCGACAAATCGCCTATAAATTTTCGCTGTTGTATTGTTCAATTCTGAAGCCTTTATGGCTGTTCACTAATGAGCTTCCATCAAAACAACGGTGAATAACTTTCCAAGAGACAAAACGCTTGGACGTCGAGCGATTTCAATCTTGATCGAATCGACTATTGAATAACGTCTATAGGAAATTGAGATGGTTGTTATTCGTTTGTGAAATTTCTGCAGACTATCTTCCGCGCATATTTCTTTCCTTGGTAACGCAATTACAGTTAAATAGGTAGTTGATCCGATCGATTACGCTAACTGGGCGTAGGTTTTTTTTCACGACAGCTTTCGCTCGTTGAGACGATATTTTGAACTAGATTCAATGCAGAGAGAAACATTTTGAAGCGGAATTGGCGTAATCGCTGCGGCGATAGAGGTTTCCTGGGTCCACTTTGGCACTGATATTCTACACAGCCAACAAGTCTGTGGGGAAAGAAATAATTCGAATATCGCTCGGAGAAAGTGCGAAGAGAGCCGATTTCTCTTATTAGCGGGAATTTAATGCTAGTAAATGCTGCGCGTACTTCACAGTAGTTTTGCAGAAGAATTAATTCTATGAAACGATACAAAATAACTTGACAGTATAAATAATAAAGTAAAAATTCCCAGGTTCATAAAACAATAATAAAATTCATTTTTTTCTCGTAGCTTCCGAAACACTGTTCTTTGTCATTACGGTTGATCAAATATTGGAGGTATTTCTTCTTTACGAGGCTAATGGTTTCGCTTGAAAGCGTCGTTACAGTCGGATAGGAAAATAGGGGCAGGGGCTCAAGGACAGGCAAGGTCCCAGGGATCACGTCTAGCCTTAGTCGGGGGAACACCTGAGAAATAAAAGCTCAAACCGAAGAGGAGACGAACAAGAAATAACCATTAGCGGTAGACGATCCGAGCGGAAGAGCTTCAGATAGGCGTTGAACACGGATTCCATGCTTCTGAAGAGGTAGTCACTCCCATGTCCATGGCAAGATCATCTTCTTCTGCTTCCTTCTTCGTCACTACGGGTAGTTCTTTGTAAACCGCAGTACCTTTTCGACCTGTCCGTTTTGAAAAAAGGAAAAACAAGAAGGAGGACCTTAATTATGGGCGGGTACGATCTGGCAGGCTCCTGATAGCCTCGTCCTAATCTTCGCGTCTGAGAAGGACACCGGCACGTCTTGAACTAAACGAACAACCGTCTACCGAGTGACTACCAGGAGCTGTCTGCCTGGATCTCATAGCAGACAACCAGCTTGCATCTCTGGACAGATAACCTGTCAAGGTACGAGTTGTGAAATAACTTCAGCCGCTGAACGAGATGAATGAACAACGAATCATTACTTGAACGTGATGAAAAATCGAAAGCGAAAAACCACCATGGTTATTTTTATGCTCGGACACGAATTCCATTGTGCATTTTGATCATCCATAGCCAGTTCTTGCCTGCTAACTACCCCCGTCGTGCACTTTCCGAAGGACAAATCTTTTCTATTATTTTTACTTCCATGTTTACGTAGTAAATGGAAGTATTGAGATCGTCGGAAAAGTCGAATTCGGAACCGAGGTCCTGATGGAAGAAATTTTCATAGTAGTATACTCAGAAACACTTTCTGAACAAGTGTCTGTGTGTCCGTCTGTCCGTCTGTCCGTCTGTCTGTGGTCACAAACTGACATAAATCGCCATATCTCCCTGAAAAATGGATGAAACCCCATGAAATTTTCAGGGAATGTTTTCCCAGTGATTGTGCAAAATTAGGTTTTTCCGGATTTTGAATTACACACAGTACTTCCGATATATAAGCGTTCAAAGTTTTTTCTGTTTCGATTTTTACAGGCTATGAGAGTCAATATTTTTCTACGTTTGAGGGCTTGAAATGTCGGTTATGGCAAGCAGAAAACACTAGATTTTTTGTATAGTGGGTCACATACAACACCTCCACGTTATGAGCGTTTTTCACGATTTCACAAGCGCATGTTTTGTATTTTGATTTTTACAGGCCGCAAAACTCAATGTATTTGAATGTTTGAGGTCTTAAAATGTTGGGGTTGGCGATTGAATGATGCCTGATTTTTATCAAATGGGTCACATGCAGTACATCCGCGTTATTTGCACATTTGCTACATTTTGATTTTTATAGACCACAAAAGTGAATATATTTGAACGCTGGAGGACTTAAAATTTTTCTGTATGACAGTTGAATATCGCTTGATTTTTATTATTTGGGTCACATGCAGTACCTCCTCGTAAAACGCATTTTCAGTTGTTTAATATGTATTTTTTGGGTTTCTTTGCTTTAAATATGACCAACTTTGACCTCGTTCACAAAACTTGTTTTGCATAGTTTGGATAACACACAGTACTTCCGCATTATGCCTATTTATAAACTTTTGAGATTTAATAGCCCGCAAGTGTGAATATACATTAGACTTTGAATTTTCTATTATGACAGCTGAATATTGCTTGATTTTTATTATTGGGGTCACCTGCAGTACTTCCTCGTAAAACCATTTTCAGTTATTTTATTGAGCGTAATTGTACTTTTAGGGTCTCTTTGCTATAAATATGACCCACTTTGACCCCGTTCACAAAACTTGTTTTGTATGGTTCGGGTAACACACTGTACTTCCGCTTTATGCCATTTTTTAACTTTTGAGATATTAATAGACCGCAAGAGTGAATATACATTAGACTTTAAATTTTCTATATGAAAGCTGAATATTGCTTGTTTTTTATTATTGGGGTCACCTGCAGTACTTCCTCGCAAAACGCATTTTCAGTTACTGTACTTTTTGGGGCTCTTTGCAATATATTTGACCAACTTTGACCTCGTTCACAAAACTTGTTTTGCATGGTTTGGATAACACACAGTACTTCCGCCTTATGCCGTTTTTTTGCATTAGAGATTTTTATTGACCACAAGAGTGAATATACTTTAGACTTCAAATTTTTCTTTATGACAGTTGAATTTTGCTTGATTTTCATTATCGGGGTCACATGCAGTACTTCCTCGTTAAACGCGATTTCAGTTATTTCATTCTAGCGCTCCTGTAACTTTCGGGTCTCTGCTTTAAATGTGACCAACAACGATCATGTTTTGTTTTGTTTTGATCACATACCGTACTTCCGCCTACCGTTTATCGCTGTTGAGCTTTTTACAGGGTGCAAAAATCAATACATTTGACGCTAGAGGTATTAAATATTTGTAATGGTGAGTGAATGACGCCTGATCTTTACCGCTAGGGTCACTTTTCGGCCTTCGTACGATTTTCTCGATTTTATAATTGGTTATACCAGTTACCGACTCAAACATGGAAGTACTGTGTGATCTATGCACACCACTGGTTTTGTCTTGATTACTTGTTAGGAATTTTTTTTTAAAGCGGTGTCGCAGAATATATTTATATATCATTTGTAATTGGGCTAGTCCCGTGCATGTAAATAAATAAATAATTAACCTTTGTAGTCGCCCAAGAAAAAAAAAGTCAAATCCCCGAAAAATTCGATAGCCAATAAAAAAGCTGACAGTTCGCAGTAAGTACGCCGTCAACATTATTCCGAGGAAACTATAATACAGTTTGTATATAATATATTCACACCAAAAATCATTTTTGATCTAGCCAAATCGCAACCTAAATTGTAAAGATTTTTTGGGGGGTTTTGAGGGGTATTCGCATTTTCCAATGTCTTTAAAAGTTTGAAACCAATGTACATCGATTTTTTTGGAGCTGAATCGAATGTGACCATAACAGAGTCGATAACTTCAATAGTTCTCGAGCTTTTGTGTAGAATTTTGGAGATTTCGAGAAATTTGTCATGAGAATGATTTAATTTGATCTGTCTTTTTGATTTGAGTTGAGATTTTCTGAAGCTATAAAAATCGTTCTATGAGTACTGTTTGGAAGCTCATCTAACACTCTCATAAGTTGCATCGTTTGGCAACTGATTTAACTTTTAATTACATAAATGAGAAAAATAAAACTAATTAAAAATACCAACGTAAATAAATGTAAATACCTAACGTATTGTTATGTAGCAATATTCACAATTATATGGTCAGTGCGGTTACTATTACAGGGGGATGGTTTTCTTGTATCATTTTGAGGCTGAGGAATAATAAACCACCACACCTCCATTTGCAGCGTTTTTAGTTCAATATTCAAATGGTAAATGGATGTATTGCTACCGTCGAAGAAGTCGCCATTGCAGGTGTATTCGATGATTTTTAATAGCACAATGAAAAACACACTGTGAACACGTGTTGTATCTAGTTTCCAGAATTGCCAAAAACCACATCTAATATCTAGTCAGAAACCAATCAAATATATTTAAAATTTCAGAATGTGTTCAATCCGCTAATAAATATTTTTATAAATATCATTTTATAAAATTTTTATCTATTTAATAAAATTATTTGTTAAATATCTTCTTATAAATCAGACATTAGCGGGAATTTAAATGACAGGAATTATCACTATTTTATTTTCTACGGTAAAATCTATAAATAGAACTCTCAATATTTTGAAATATTCGTTACGGCGTGAAGCCGAAACCTCATTTTTGGCCATCCGTGTCACACACAGTAATTCCAAAAAATAATTCCGTACTTCAGTACTGCTACAGTGCTAATATTTTACTTCGATTTTTCCGCAGGTTCTGGCACGGATAATGAAATTCGACTCACCTGAAAAAGAAAAAAGACCGCCATTAATTTTCTTGCAAAAGGGAACGAGAGTTGGGCAAACGAAAAAAACATGATGAACCGATATTCGGCGAGAAAAGAAGGCGCGAAAATATGATGACGTACGCGAAGGGCGAAGGTGAAATATGGTACAAAGAAAACGACGGTCTCTCATATTTTTGGGCCCGTATTTTATTCACGAATATTACGACAGGTATCGCGTTACAGGCGGGGAATCAAGTTCGGAAATTGATTGAAAGATCGTCAGATAAAGTCTGCCGAGTTACGAGTGTCATAATAGTAAAATGAAAAAACACGGGGACGATCTTCTGTCGGAACGGACGTCCGATGGACAAATAAAACAGCGGCCTGAGGCCAGCCAACGTTTACATAAAGCTTTTTTAAACGATGCTATATTTAAAAAAAATGAACGTCGAAAAATAGACAAACCAAAGTTGTTCCCGGGTCGGTAAATCAAAAGGGGAAATCATATTTTTCGAAGTCATTAACAACGAAAGGGAGACCCTCCCGGAGCTAATACGGTTCCCCAGTTCTCGACCGTGTCACGATTTCAAGTCGAGAAAGAAGACCCACCGCAGGGTCTTTGGCCGGGTGCCCACATGTTCCAAGTCCAAAAGTCCACACACAGACCAAGTCTCACCATACAGTCCAAAGACGTTCCTATCACTTATTCTTTCTTTCTGCTCATTAACTCCCCACCTGTCTACGTCAATTCTCGACTTCCTCGATGTCATAACGGAATTAAATAAACCGTAGAACGAGGACATCTATAAATTGTTTTTACGAGATGAATATTGAATTTATAATTTCACGTCGCGCGGTTTCCGAAGGAGACGGCGAGCCAAAGTGGCGCAATCAATATCCGACTGTTTCCCGACTGATCAAATTTAGAAGCCCGGAGAGCCAAATTAATTGAGCCCATTTCTCATTCAGCTACAGCTTCGTAACAAATCGAGCATATTTTTCCGTCTTGACAATATTATCGATTAAAAACTCAATTACCGGTATAAATTAGCGACACTATTCATCAGAAGTTACATGAGGTGGAACAACGTTCGAGCTCATTAGGAGGATAAGTTACGAATTTCAAATAATTCACCGTCAATTTTCACAGCGAGTTGAATTCTTTTTTTTTCCGCCGCCTCGCAAATATTTACCATTTTCACTCCTTCCTTAATTACGAGGCGCAATTATTCTTCGAGACGTTATTGAAACATTTTAAGCTCCCTTTGTTGAAACTGCAGTACAAAAACAGCGCGGTTTATTATGGAAAACGAATGTCACAAACTGTCGCCGGTTTCTCGGACAATCTGTTTATTCAAAATGAATTTCAAAGAGCGATTTTGTTCGTCTGAATAAAAACAAAAGACAAAAGGCAACTTTTTCTCGCCGTTTATTTAGAAGTCAAGATATCATTGAAGCTTTCTCGCGCCTTTCGCAGTTTTACTTTGAATTAATGAAGGCAGAACATTGAAAAATGAGTGAAATTATGCGGGAAGAAAAATTACCTTTTATTTAACAATTGTGGACTTAATTAATAGTTTTGTATAATTGCTAAAAAAAATAATGATAATAAATTAAAAAACTCAATAAACATAAAAGAGATATTTCTATTCATCGATTGAATTTTCTCTACTTGATTAATCCCCGCTTACAATAATTAACGAGCGACGGTTTTCGAGCGAAATAGTTTATTTCTGGATCACTCTTCATCTTCCAATATGGCGGTCGTTAATTAAAGGCACATTCTCATTAACACGTCCTCTTCTTCGCTTTATTGTTCGGTGAAAATTGACGCTCAACTTCAGTACGAAAAGCGACGAAGGCGAAGCAGCCGGTGTTGCCTAAACTTTTCGAAACGTTTCACCCATACGGGCCAACTACCTTCTAAAGTTTCAAAGTAATATCACGGTTGACGAAATTTATTTACCGCGTATTTCGTTTTGACAGGAATCGGAGCTGAAATATTTAACGCCGTTTCGATGATAAACTGTCGCAATTCCTGAGATCGTCATACGGCGATGAAGAAATTTACCATTGCTTTACGAGCGAGGCATAAACGGCGATGAATACTGAAGTGTAAAGCGAGAAAAAAAATTTTGAGTTTCAACGTGGACATAATTTAACAAATAATTACTTCGGAGAATTTCCCCCGTCAAATGCCGGACAATTTATGTCCAACCGATTTGTTAATAAGCTCGAATTATATTCAAAAAGGAGTTAACGAGCCGGTAAATCATATTTGCTCGCTAATGTTGATGGGACGTTTCACGGTGAAACGGTCTCGCATATCGAGCGTAAACTGCGGCAAAAACTACGAAGGAAAATTATTCAAAATGCGCAGTGTACAAAGTGGGAAAAACGGGGCGTTATCTTTTTTCACCCCCCGCATATTATTTTCCTGCAGAGATGACGGGCGAGGGAAAAAAGTCAAAACTCCGAATTCCGAGCAGTTTCCTCTTCCCTTTATGCATATTATACAACGCGGTTTGAGCTAAATGCGAATTTTTTTTCCAAAATGAGTCAGAGTGAGCGACAAGGCTCGAGACGGCAGGATGAGGGAATTAAAGCGGAAACGGTCGGAAAAAATTATTCCGAGCCAATAAAACACCATTAAAAGAATAATAAAACGGACTCCGTCCCGAATGTAGGAATACACGTTCGGGTAAAACGAGCATTACGACTCGCTTGACCCTTTTCCAGTCATGACTAGCAATGAGATGCGAGGGACAAACGTTCAGGTTATTGCCGGCAATTTCCGGGGGTGCGGCTATTGACGAGGAAGCTTTGACATTTTCCTCCGGATGAAATTTTTTTAATGCCAAATAAATCCGGCAATCATATTCCAACGACAGGATACGCAGCACGACAATTTTGCAAAAGTTCGTTCAATAAATAAGCAATCGAGAAGAAATGAACTTTTTCAACACTTAATACAAAGCGATGATTAACAATTCGGAAGTTACGAGTGTTCAGTATCAAAAGTCAGAATGATGGAAAAGGTCGTGTCAAAGTTGACAAGTGTCTCAACGATAAATGTCGAGCGACAAATTTCACATGTGTTAAGTGTAAAGTGTCACGTTCCAAAAGTGTCAATTGACAAAAAATATGTTTTTTTAAGTGTCAAAAGTGGCACTTTATTATCAGGTATCAATAAAGTAAAATTGTTATGAAACGTGCAAAAGTATAGTATACACAGTTACGTAGCATCTTAGTAACTTCTGTTTCCTTATATTTCCAATTTTCCATTTCTCAATTACTCATGTTCCCGTTTTGCTAATAAAAGCCTTTTAGTTTGAAAAGCATTTCTTATTTCAAGTAACTATATATTTATTGTCAAGTGTCGGAAGTTTCAAGTGCTATTAGTGTTAAAAGCTCTTCAAGTTTCAATAGTATGAATTTTCAAGTGTCGAAAGTGTTCACAGTTCAAGTGTCAAGTGAAATAATTCCAAGCGTCGAAAATACCAAGTGTCAAAAATGGAAACACATATTCAAGTATCCACAAATTCAAGTGGTAAAAGACCAGTGTAAAATGACAAGTGTAAAAGCATTTATAAATTGTCAAGGGCGTCACAAGAGACATAATTTCAAGTGTCAAATATCAAGTGTCAATTTATTATGAGTTGAATATATTTATTACATTATGAGTATCTATAAAGTCAAGTGGTAATGACGAGTGACAAATGTGTCGATAAAAATTGTCAAGTGCCAAAAGTTTCAAGTTCAATAGCGTTCATGATTGTCAAGAGTCATAAGGTTCGAGAGTCGAAAATTACTTTTCAAGAGTCAAAAATGACAAAAACAAATAAAATACCTTCGTCGTTGAATCAATTTTTTTTTCTTCAACTAATAAATTATTGTGATGTCAACAATTCTGTCATATTATGAGACAGCGTTTCAACCTTCGTCAATTTTTCAGGCTCGCAACAATGTTGAATATCCCCTGGAAACCACTTCGGTGTGAAACCGATTGGTGATTAGGTTATTCGGATATTCTAGCTGTCGACATTGTATTTTGTATTTTTAGAACTCGAATCCCTGTCTTTTCGCCGGCTCGGACGAAACAGAAATAATCCATTCCTGGGAAAGCGATGATCGGGATTCGGTCCGCTCGTCGCTTCAATGATTCAACGCGGAAAATGAGTTCCATTGTTCGGCCCTTTTCTCTCCTACCTTCGTGGTGACCGCGAAAATCCGCCCAACGCGACGCCGAGATTGAAGTATTATCGAATTAGGTAATTTATATCCACCGCGTGGGCCAACAATGTATCCTATTCTCAGCGACTGTTTAAAATTCCTCTTCGATTTCTTTAATTATTGCGGAAAACCGACCTGGGGATTTTCTCGTCACGTTCGGTTCATTTTCAGCTAAAAACGAGATTTCCCAACGTTGAAAAGCTTACAAGTTCCGACTGAAAATGTTCACTAGACAGAAAAATCGAGTAATAAATAACTAGTATTGAGAAACTGGAAGGTTTAATGCTCATCCGGATTCCTTGAGGTCCGAACTTCATCTTTGGCCCTCTAGATTAAGTTGCTTGAATAAAAAACTGAAGGACCATTTCGCTAAAATAGGTACCTAGTTCTATACTCTGTTCATCCTGACCTGTGTGTTTAATTTTAATCTTTTATTTCGAATCTATCTTTCTGAGTTAAGCTCTTCCTACATCCTACTCATAATCTGCATATTTATGACAGAAATTAAGTAAATAGCTGTGAAATAAGTTCAAAATTTTGTAAGTACTCCAGCAACAATATTATTTCAATATGCATTTTCTTCAGTTCAACGCTGTGAGCAATTTTGATAAACTCGTGTTGGCCATGAGGTGTGACATCTCCCTGCCAAGGGCTATGCCCACATAGGGGATTATTTTCTGCATTCTAGGAGTGTTCAATTTTTTTTTAAATCCTTTTGTTACTTTGTTCAGTATTGATTCATTGTATTTGTTTGGTACTTATGGGGAAAAACTGACAACTGCTACTAAAACATATTCAACTCGCTCCGAATATTTTCTAAAAATCACTGAAGCTGTTACAACTGGTGAATTTTATTCTACCTCTTTGAGGTGCGCCATGTAAATAATAGGGTCTCTGGCTGGCCGCAGCGCAAAAAGCGAGAGTAGCAAAAACAGTCGAAACCGACGTGAACTTCTCGCGCGAACGCTCTTCGAAGATGGGCACAAGAAATACCTACATGGCTTTTAGCGTTTCCCTGGTCGGCTCGGAGGTTTCAGCTGTTTCAGCCTGCGGTTTGCCCTGTGCTAGAACTCGACCGCGTTTACTTGCCCGGTTTTGCGGTCTACATCGGCAGAGGAAATATTACAGCCTGTCGCTTTATGACGTGTACGAAGACGAGTGATGCTCTAACAGAATGATCTTTCTTCTGAAGAAATTTTCAGAAGAGTATCATTGCTCCAGGCCCTGCCCTCGGCGTATTTTTAAATCCACTTTATTTATTTTGAGTCAGAATTTTTGCAAGTTTTACCGACTGTTCTCAGTCTTTCAGTTTTGGATATTATTTGCCACGACAATCTATGCTTTTTTTAAACACTTTCTCACTCGAAATTTGAGGCAAGAACAGCAGGAAAAGACAAGAAAAATTCAAATTTCCAAGATAACTGATCGCCTCATTCAATTAAGCGTTCGCTCATAATGTTGCAGTTTTCCCCCTTTTTTGGTCGATCATTTCGTCGCTCGGAATCGGTTTTTCAACATGAACGAACAGGGCTGAAACGAGTCTGCGAAAGAGCGTGAATCAGATGAGCGACATTGGGTAACGGGTAGAGGGGATAAGAGTAGAGATAAGACACCGTGATGGAATGACCGACCTTGGGTGAACAATTAGCAGATAGCCGGGACCTAGCTGAGCTGAGGAAGAAAGGCTAGGAAAGCGAAGTAGCGAGACAAAAGGGCTCAAAATGCGAAGGATGCTGAGGAGGGTGGGACGACCAAGATGTTTCATTACCCGGAGCACAAAGGGCGCAGGGCAAATCCTATCTACATGGGAAGACTCTGCGGCCCATTATGCGATCTCGAAAAGCGAGGGCTTCCGATTGCCACTCGAAATTCTGTTCTGGCACTGTTCAACTCAAGACATCGGAGATATCTTCGGAGCTTTGAGCATCGGCGATAACATCGAGTTTGTTATAGCGAGGAAACCTCCGCTTTGTCATAGCACAATTAGCCCTGAATATTAGCGTTCTTCAGCTGTGTCAACCGAGTCTTTACAGCTGCCTTTGACGTTGTCTTTGGAAGCCGTGATTTTATCTAAGAGATGCGAGAGCTTAGCTGATAGAGTAGACATTGCAGGGAAACGGAGAAGTAATTTTTTACCCGGGTATTGATTCAGAGGAATTAAAAGCGGATTATTGCTCTTTTTATATTCAGAAAAAATTATAATCCAGGAATGCCATGCTTATAGGCCAAGAACGTACGCGTTTTTACGCCTATAAGATACGAGAAGAGCAAGACTCGCTATAAATCCGCTATTTCGCACAAAAACGTTCTTCTTCATACTTTCGTTTTTTTGTTATTTCTAACCGTATTCGAAAAAAAATCGAGAGGAATCAAATCAAATTGTTTCCCTACCTTCCAGCGTGCTCAACCGACAGAAAGAGAACAAATTCGGCAATCACACGTCCGGCAATGTGATGGTGGATTTTGAAACGTTTCGATATTAATTCAGTTCGGAATTGATTGTACGGGGAGCATCGAATGATGGATACGTTGCCGTCAGGCGAGTAGCGATAAAAGCGAAATTGGCAGCGTTACGACTGTCCGATCGGGTGGCTTTGTTGGCATTACAAACAAGGTTTTCAAACGATTGACTGGCCAATGGAAACTCAGGATGGCAGTGCGAGGGAATCCTGAGGGGTGGGACGTCGTGTTGCTTCGGCAATTTTCCCAACCAGAGAAGTTTCTGAGCCGAATTAGGGCTAATAGCCATTTCGCATGGCCTCGAGGCATTGAGATACAAAACAGTCAGTAGTTTGAACTAAGTTCGAATAAAATCGAGGAAAAACTGACAAAGGAAATTTAAAATGAGGATTGAACAAGGCGACGAAGAGAGACTGATAAAGTTTTAGAACATGAGACTCATGGGTAGCGTCAACTTGATGGAAAAATCACATCATGTGTACAAATAAAAATATTACAATTATCAGCCATTTTTGGAAAAAATATGTCGATTCCCCACATAAAAACGCTGCAAATGATTGTACAGTGGTTTATTATTATTTCGCTTCAATATTGATTTAAGAAGACTATCCATTTGTCATTTTAAATATTCCGAACATTTGTGAACGTTCCCACCGAAAAACAGATGGTAACTATAGGGGAAAACTCCGTAGCAACTATTGTAATTTTAATCATTTTTATTTTTCTTAATTTCCTAATCAAAAGCTAAACTTATTGCCTAACGATACAGCTGGAGAGAGTGTTTGCCGACCATTCCAATGAGTATAGAACGATTTTTATAGCTCCAAGAACTCTCGAGTTATACCCTCGTGTCAAATTTCTGAAAATCTCCCAAATTTTTCACAAAAGCTGCGATAACTCGAGAACCAATAAAGCTATCGACCCGGCGATGGTCTCATTCGATTCAGCGTCCAAAAATCAATATAATTTGATATCACGTACACATTCTTCTGAAAAACCTTGGAAAATATGAATTTTCTCCCCCTCAAAACCCCCCAAAAATACCCTTAAGATTGAGCTAGCAAGTTGGTTCAAGAATTGGGCCGTCGTAGGACCAAGATTGATTTTTGGTGAAAATTTCAAATTTTTAGCTCCTACAGTTTGGCCGGAAAACTGCTAACGGCGTACGGCGTACGGCGTACGGCGGACAGACAGAATTTTGGTTTATTATTCAATAATAAACCATTGTAATCGCCCAAGAAAAAAAAATTTCTAACCCCCCCTCAAAATTTGATGTTTTACGTTTCAAGGCATGTAGAATCCGAATATCCAATAAAAAAATTTCTGTCCGTCCGCCGTACGCCGTACGCCGTCCGCCGTACGCCGTACGCCGTACGCCGTACGCCGTCCGCCGTACGCCGTTAGCAGTTTTCCGGCCAAACTGTAAGAGCTAAAAATTTGAAATTTTCACCAAAAATCAATCTCGGTCCTACGACGGCCCAATTCTTGAACCAACTTGCTAGCTCAATTTTAAGGGTATTTTTGGGGGGTTTTGAGGGGGAGAAAATTCATATTTTCCAAGGTTTTTTAGAGAATTGTGTACGTGGTATCAAATTATATAGATTTTTGGACGCTGAATCGAATGAGACCATCGCCGGGTCGATAGCTTTATTGGTTCTCGAGTTATCGCAGCTTTTGTGAAAAATTTGGGAGATTTTCAGAAATTTGACACGAGGGTATAACTCGAGAGTTCTTGGAGCTATAAAAATCGTTCTATACTCATTGGAATGGTCGTTAAACACTCTCTCCAGCTGTATCGTCAGGCAACAGGTTTAGTTTTTAATTAGGAAATTAAGAAAAATAAAAATGATTAAAATTACAATAGTTGCTACGGATTTTGGTTTATTATTCAATAATAAACCATTGTAATCGCCCAAGAAAAAAAAATTTCTAACCCCCCCTCAAAATTTGATGTTTTACGTTTCAAGGCATGTAGAATCCGAATATCCAATAAAAAAATTTCTGTCCGTCCGCCGTACGCCGTCCGCCGTACGCCGTACGCCGTACGCCGTACGCCGTCCGCCGTACGCCGTTAGCAGTTTTCCGGCCAAACTGTAAGAGCTAAAAATTTGAAATTTTCACCAAAAATCAATCTCGGTCTCACGACGGCCCAATTCTTGAACCAACTTGCTAGCTCAATTTTAAGGGTATTTTTGGGGGGTTTTGAGGGGGAGAAAATTCATATTTTCCAAGGTTTTTCAGAGAAATGTGTACGTGGTATCAAATTATATAGATTTTTGGACGCTGAATCGAATGAGACCATCGCCGGGTCGATAGCTTTATTGGTTCTCGAGTTATCGCAGCTTTTGTGAAAAATTTGGGAGATTTTCAGAAATTTGACACGAGGGTATAACTCGAGAGTTCTTGGAGCTATAAAAATCGTTCTATACTCATTGGAATGGTCGTTAAACACTCTCTCCAGCTGTATCGTCAGGCAACAGGTTTAGTTTTTAATTAGGAAATTAAGAAAAATAAAAATGATTAAAATTACAATAGTTGCTACGGATTTTGGTTTATTATTCAATAATAAACCATTGTAATCGCCCAAGAAAAAAAAATTTCTAACCCCCCCTCAAAATTTGATGTTTTACGTTTCAAGGCATGTAGAATCCGAATATCCAATAAAAAAATTTCTGTCCGTCCGCCGTACGCCGTACGCCGTCCGCCGTACGCCGTACGCCGTACGCCGTCCGCCGTACGCCGTTAGCAGTTTTCCGGCCAAACTGTAAGAGCTAAAAATTTGAAATTTTCACCAAAAATCAATCTCGGTCTCACGACGGCCCAATTCTTGAACCAACTTGCTAGCTCAATTTTAAGGGTATTTTTGGGGGGTTTTGAGGGGGAGAAAATTCATATTTTCCAAGGTTTTTCAGAGAAATGTGTACGTGGTATCAAATTATATAGATTTTTGGACGCTGAATCGAATGAGACCATCGCCGGGTCGATAGCTTTATTGGTTCTCGAGTTATCGCAGCTTTTGTGAAAAATTTGGGAGATTTTCAGAAATTTGACACGAGGGTATAACTCGAGAGTTCTTGGAGCTATAAAAATCGTTCTATACTCATTGGAATGGTCGTTAAACACTCTCTCCAGCTATATCGTCAGGCAACAGGTTTAGTTTTTAATTAGGAAATTAAGAAAAATAAAAATGATTAAAATTACAATAGTTGCTACGGATTTTTCCCCTATAGTTACCATCTGTTTTTCGGTGGGAACGTTCACAAATTTTCGGAATATTTAAAATGACAAATGGATGGTCTTCTTAAATCAATATTGAAGCGAAATAATAATAAACCACTGTACAATCATTTGCAGCGTTTTCTTCTATAGTTACCATCTGTTTTTCGGTGGGAACGTTCACAAATTTTCGGAATATTTAAAATGACAAATGGATGGTCTTCTTAAATCAATATTGAAGCGAAATAATAATAAACCACTGTACAATCATTTGCAGCGTTTTTTTTATTTTATTGGATATTCGGGATTTTATTGGATATTGGATTGGAGGATTCTACATGCCTTGAAACGTAAAACATCAAATTTTGAGGGGGTTATAAATTTTTTTTCTTGGGCGATTACAATGGTTTATTATTGAATAATAAACCAAAAATGAGAAATGTCGGACCATTTTTGGCTCAACTTAAAACTATATTTCTCCACTTTTTTATTGTACTGGGTTGGTGAGGGGGAGAAGAACCAGGCGACTTGTTCTCCGATTTTTTATTTACTGGCCGAGTACTTTCGCCCCTTCGGGCATCCTCAGGGCGATGTGGAACCATTGGTTACCACAGCCCACCCCCCCGCCCTCACCAACCCAGTACGATGAGAGATGCGACGACTCAACCAAGAAGCACTTTTTTATTTTTATTATGTACCAACTACAATTAGTACTTTCTTTGGGCAATGTCAGGGTACCCACGAGGACCAACACTGCTGGAACGAAGCCAGCCACAACCAGCCTATGGATGTACTTGAAGCAGAGCTCTTAGGCAAAAATGTAGGAGAACAATAATTGTGAATTCACCCTAAAAGTACAGAACCTCATTCTTATCTCATTCTCAAGCTAACAACTTAATGACAGTGATTAGAAATCACGATAATTACTGGGACGTTTTTCCATCTTACTTCATCCAAACTCACTCCCAGCTCAGAGAAGTTTCTGAGCCAAATTAGGGCTAGTTGCCATTTTTCATGGCCTCAAGGCATAACATTTAGTAAAACAGTCACTAATCGGAACTAAATTTGATTAAAATCGGAGAGAAACTGACATAGAAATTCAAAAAGAGAATCGAAACAAGGCAACTGAATGGGAAGAATAACATCCTGTGTACGATGATTTCAGCATAATTAAAATAAATACGAGTACATAATAAAATGAAAAATATGAACGTCGAAAATATACAAATTTGACAAAATCTGACAACAAATAATCTCCTAACATCAATTCAAAACTTGATGTATTTGATATCCTTTGAATCGAAATCATAATTTCATGCTTGATTTTAATAAAGCCAGCTTCCTATATATTAATACTACAGTAATATTCCAGTAGTAATATTACTATGTCTCGAATTCGGAATCCAAGAAGAATAGTACAAAGTTAGCGGGCGAAGGAGAGGCTAACAAACCGATTTCAGCACTGTCTTGTTCTCTGAACGTAGGCTCCTCTCAACTCGCCTTCACTTGTGTCGTCTATTCAATCTGCCTTTCAATTTGAATTGCGTCAAGCGCGAACGTCGGAAGCTGCGTAAGCGGCGACGACAACCGTTGCCACAGTTTCGCCATTTCCTTCACAGACCACTTCACCTTTATCGATCAGACAATTCCCTCAACTGCCGCCGTTTTTCAACTTTACGTTTACAAAGTCGAATCGGACACTGAGATGAGCTCAGAATTTTCAGTAGAATATTCAGGAAAGCGATTGCAGTTTCTTCAGTCAAAACATGAAGGAACCAGATTGAAAATCGAGATTGTAAGCTGCAAAAAAAAATATTTAAAAAAAATTTCTTGAATACTAAATTGCGAGTTTGATCAGCTCGAATCATACGGCACAGGTACAATTCGGAAGTTGTTGAGACCCGGAGAAGCATCTTCCTGCAGCCCTGGGTGCGGTCCCAGTCCAGGGAGCGTTGGATCCCAAACGCGAAGGCGAGGGCAGGACCATCTCGCGCACTCATTACTGCCGCTACTGGAATTCTCTCCGCGTTGGCTTCTATCCTCTGTGAAGCAGGCGCGATAAATTATGCAGATATTGTTCGTGAAGTGCTGGTAGCAGAGAAGGCCGGGAACGATGTCGAGGATGAAGGGATAGCTCGTATAGGGAAATTCTACGTGATGAGGTGGCGCCGAGGCGAGGCCTACGTGTTTTGTAGATGTATTCTTGTAGTGGTAATGGATCATCGTGTGCGTGGAGAACCGGGTGGTTTATGAAGATAAACGGGTAAATGATGAATTAAGGAGCCCAAGGTGCGGAGGCTGAGGCGATGCCTGCGGTAGTGCGGTGACAAGAGAGACGCACTGAGGTCTCGAATCGAGAACATTTTGAGTTTGTTGCTGCAGTTCATTGCTCAATCGCAAGAACGGTCGAAAAAATTAAATAACTCCCATGGAATTTTGAATTGTCAAAACTGTAGTTTGTTTCGCAGATGAATCGAAATATATCTTAATGGAATACTTTGGGTAAGTACCAACTAGTTCATCAGTTCGTCTTGCGAAAAAATTAAGATTTCTTACGACATCATCTAGTGAAATTTTCGGCCATCTTCGGAAGAAAAACGTGTCGATTGTACCTAGAATAATATTTCAGAGGAGTTTCGGCTCGAGATAGAACTGTAATTTCTCTACAATTAAAAAAAAAAAAAAAAAAAAAAACTTTTTTGAACATTTTTTGAAACTCCAACTACAACAATAACCATCAATTAATAATTTCTTTCGGTATTGTTAGGTTAACCAGGGACCACATTGTCCACATTGACCTACATTATTGAACAAAGCCAGCCACTAACGGCCCTAACCAACCTTAGATGTTCTAAAGCCTAGAATATTTGAGCCAAAACGAAGGGCAAAAATCGCGTAAAACGCTTCTCCCTCAACTAGATATTCTCATTTTTTTTAAATTTCATTCAAAAGCTTCCAACTTTATGACGGTGATTAAAATATCGATAATTTCTGGTACGGTTTTCCATCTTACTTCATCAAACCTCATTCCCTTTCCGCTGACCTTTAAAATCCATCGAAAGCTGATATTCCCGCACAAAACTGCCATCTCATCGTCCGCTGATTCGAGATGATTAAGTGAGTTATAATCACAAAAGTGTTTTTTTTCTTCCGAGTTTTTTTTTCCTTTATCGACTCTCAATATTGTTTAGGGCCATCTCACGTCAAATTATCCGGCCGTAATACTCCAAGAAAAGTGTTTACCGTTCTTCCGCCTTCGGAGAGTTTCAGAACCGTCAGAAAAGGTTTGTTCCGGCTCAGTTCACTCGATCCACGACGACACCACGAGGGTGTGACAGGCGATGTCACGACTTGATTGAACCTTCTTCCTTGGCGGTGAAAAAAGAAAAAAAAACTCGCGAGATAGGAAAGAAAGCCTCCCCGGGCTGCTTGCATTTTCTCTCGCGACGTTACGATGAGAAGCGTATTGCAATTTCGGGTTTCGAGACAGGGAAAGAAAAAAAGGCGTTGTTTTAATATTAGGAAGGCGAGGCAGCCTCGTTTCCCATAGCGTACAAGGGCTGCCCTGCGTAGCGTTATTGCTTTGACTTGACACTACCCCAATCTCCCAGTAGTGTATCCCCTTCATGACTGAAGTGTACGATTCCTGGCAGTTTTATGAAAAATGACCTTTCGTCTACAACTGGCGTCGTGGGCCGAATTTCGGCGCAGATGTTATCGTCGTTTCGTACGAGCAAGAGATCGATTTCTACATTGAATTGAATAAGATGCCTTTGCAAAAATAGGCAAGAAATCGTCAATGAATAAGCGGCAAAATAAAAATTCAGATGCGTCGATAAATGTCAGAATAAATCAAATTTATACTTTTCCACAGTTATGTTCGGTTAAAACCTGCTCCATACGGCCGAGACCGAGTTTATTCGCTACTTATAACTCCAGTCACCAGCAGTTGCGCTTGGTGCTCTCCTTTTCTAATAGTTTTCAATTAGCAACTTGGACTTTCTCGCTTTTGAAGTATCTGTCGGCATTTCGAGGACTTGGAGGACTTTTTCAATAGAAACTTCAAGTTTCCCCGGCCCGTCGAACCTTCACGGTAGTCCCGCCGGTTCGCTCTTAAATCCAAGCGGCAAATAATGGGAGTCCCAAGAACTGCCGTTTAATAATTCCCTAATAAAGTAGTGCTCTGGTCTAACCCAAGTTTCCTTTTGAGAAGATCGAGGACCGAAGTAGAAGAGTTGGAATTGCGGAAGCGAGAGTTGTTGAAAGCAATTCTCTTGACCAGATAACTCAAGCTCGAATAGGTTTACCGCTGGAGAAAAAACCTCTCGAGAAATTAATTTCAACTTCATCGATGGTGATTTCCGGAACGACCAGTTCGTCGATGCTCTCGTTCAAAGTTTCGCAAACTCGCGAGTGAAACCGATTTTGCTTGGAATTGGTCCTCGTTGAAAATATTTTTGTAGCAAGTTTCACCTCACATTGAAACCTTTCGTAAGTTTTTCCTCTTCAGGTTAATTGATAATTTTCTCGAGAGGAAATTATTATGATATTAGATCCACTGGAATTCTTTGTGTCTTATAAGTTAACTTGGTGGTGCTCCAGGGCCCTTGCACTGGTGAGAAACAAAGGTTAGATCAGTTCTGAAGTCTTCTGATAGCAGTCTCTTTATTCTTGAAGAGACATGTTGAACGCATTCTATGCGGCACTCAGAAGGCCTGAATGGGCGAGAATACAAGAATCAGGAACTATATTATGTACTAGGAACTATATCTTCTCTTCATCCAAAAAGCCGAATGCTGTAAAATCTTTAGCGAGCTAAGAGTATTGGCCCGACTACGTCACCTTGGGGTACTCCAAATACATACTTTTAACCGTATTTCCTTCAGCAATTTATAGTCGTTGGATCAAATTATCGATGCTATGAGATGATCGAACGGAGTCGAAAAATATGGCTCTTCTGCAAGGACATACTTTCAATTATATCGTGCCGATTGAGCGAACATAGCTCAAACGGTATTGAAATCGGGCGCTGAAAGAGACAACGAAAAAACCCTTTTGAACAATATCAAAGACCAGCGAACCGTTGGATTTCCTTTTCAGGAAAATGAACCCCTTTCCATATGAGTTGTTCCACTTGACAAACTAACCCGTGTCGTTTCGATACTTGCGCGATCCATTTCTGCATTTCTGGATGCAATGTTTTCGAAGGACAATGGAACAGAGTATTTGATGATATCGAACCGCCCTCGGGACTGTGTCGGAAAAAAAATTCCGAGCGGGTGGTGCCGAATGGAAATAGGCCGACTTTTACGGGGGGTGATTTCCGTTCAGCGTTGAAAGGTTCGTTTTTTTCCAACGTTTGTTTTTCTACTGTTCAACTAGCGGAGTTGTTAATGTACTAAAGCTTTCGATCCCTGGGTGGAGAGCAGTTTTTACGCGACTCTTCAGGGGCAACGGCTCTTGACTGTAAAGGGCCGCTCATTAGTTTCACGCATCAATACTTTCAATGTTTCGTTCAGCGAACGAATTCAACGCCACGCACGACATTTTTTGCCGTTGAAAATTCCGTAGTATTCTACATTGGTAAAATATTGACCAACATATATGTTGCTGGAATTCAGACATTTTAACAGCCAAAATTTTTCAATCTCCTCACTTTGGTTTATTGTTAAAAAATCCCCCCAAGAAAAAAAGTTTCTGACCCCAATCAAAATTTAATGTTTTACGTTTCACAGCATGCACAACTCGAATACCTAGTAAAACAGCCGCAAATTATTGTACAATGGTTTATTATTCCTTCGCTTCAATAATGATTTACGAAGATTATCCATTTGTGATAGTAATTATTGAACATTTGTAAATGTTTCCGCCGAACAACAGATTGGTCACTATTAGGGAAAATTCCGTAGCAACTATTGTAATTTTAATAAGATAAGATAATGATTATTTGTCCTCTTGATAGTAAAATTGTATTTAATTACAACAGATATATTTAAATATTGATGCTTCTTGGTGATTAATTATTTTCTGCATTGAGTATCTTATTATTTAAAGGATTTTTTAGTGATTTGATTAGTATTTACATTCTTATTTGAGGACTGCACTAGAAAGCATCGCCATTTATTCATTATTTATAATCAATTTTATTTTTCGTAAAATTTCAAATTGAAAACTAATTTATTCGCCTGATGGTACAGCTGAAGAGAGTTTTCGAAGAGCATTCCAACTAGTACCTATAGAACGATTTTTATAGCTCCAAGAACTATTGGGTTATACCCTCATGCCAAATTTCTAAAAAGCTCCCAAATTCCACACAAAAGCTACAATAACTCGAGAACCAATAAATCTATCGACTCCGCGATGGTTTCATTCGGTTCAGCGTCCGAAAATCTATAGAAATTGATACCAAATACACCTTTTTCTGAAAAACCTTGGAAATTATGAATTTTATCCCCCTCAAATCCCCCAAAAATACCATTAAAATTGACCTAGCAATGTGATTCAAGAATTGAGTCGTTGTGAGGCCGAGATTGATCTTTGATGAAAATTTCTAGAATGTAGTTATTACAATTTGGTCGGAAAAGTATTGACGGCGTGTGGAGTACGGCGGACAGACAGAAATTTTTATTTATTTTTCCTTGGGCGATTACAATAGTTTATTATTGAATAATAAACCAATATTGTTGAATAATAAACCAAAAAGCATCCTAGGCGGGAAGATACCAGGTACCAGAATTGCTAAAAATTGATAGTTGGCTGCAAAACATAGTTGATTCCATTTCAAGCCTAATCAGGTAGAATGAAAGCGTTGAATTCTAAATAAAGAGCACCTCCAGATGAGCAGTATACGTGAGTGGCGGAACGTTCCGGGCTTTCAGTTGCTTTAAAGTATGCGAAAATGTGCGAATTATAAATCCAGCCAGTCGTTTGAAATATCATGTCCACGCGTTGAAATATAAATAATATTAATTGCTCGGATATGCGTTTGAATTCGCTTTAATACACAATCGCATCATCGAGAGCGTTTATACTCGCCGCGATTTGAAACCTAAGCGGCGAACCGTTTATACGTAGAACTCCATAAGCGGGCCTCCTACGGATTTGGATTGTTGAAGCATATATGGTACAATCATGTCGAAGCTAATTGCCGCAAGGGGAGATCCGCTAACTCTCTCACGGATCGGAAGTGGGTGAGGAGAGTTTAGATTGTTCGGGGGACCGTATGTTAATGCGTCGCAGGTAAATGATATCGATACTGAATGGTAATTAGGGCCCAGGGAACAATAACCCATGTGGGTGATGGAAGGTGGGCGAACAGCATAAAGGTCAAGGCACAATGTCGTTCCCGTTTGCTTCAGTCGTCCGACCCTCGTGCACCTCCCTGATCGGACGTGGAAGCATTGCAACGTCGGCGAACGCTATTAGCAGCAAACTCGTATAACTAGTCGGTTTGTAGCTAGGTGTATCCCATTAGCGAAGGGAAGGGGCTTACACAACGAGCCTTGCGGAACACGCGTTGCATCGAGGTGTTCGCGTCACACGGTGCTAATCACCGATGTCCCTCGGATCACTCCGCGCAAACTCATAACTGTTATCTTCCTCGGCACGGTTTACCTCGGATTAATCAACTTGCCGCAGCGTATAGTATCGCAATTATTCCTTGTTAGGAAGCTTATCTATGAAGCTAATTTCGCTTTCTATTCAAATTTCAATGGCTTTCTGCCAATAAAAATCATTGAGCGGAATGTAGCGAGATCAGTCCACTTTTACTTCTATGTTTACGTAGTAAATTAATGTATAGCGATCGACCGAAAAGTCGAATTCGGAACGGAGGTGAATTCGGAAGAAATTTTCATAGTACTACGCTCTGAAAGACTTTCTGAACGAGCGAAGGTGTGTCCGTCAGCTTGCGGTCTAAAAGTGACGAAATTTGCCCTATATCTGTGAAAAATGAATGCAATTTTCAGAGAATATTCTCCAACTGAATGTGCAAAATTACCCGTTTCCAGGTTTCGGATAACACACAGTACTTCCGAAATATTACGTCCGAAGTTTTTTCTATTTTGATTTTTACAGGCCATAAGAGTTAACATTTTTGGACGGTTGCGGTCTTACTATGTTCGTTGGGACGCTTGATTTTTTTAAATCTATCGCCTCACACACCGTACTTCAACGATATGATGTTTTTTCGCTGTTTCACTCGTGCGTATTTTGCATTTTGACCAAAGCAGCAAAAAAATATATTCGAACGCATTAAGGTGTAGAAATGTTTGTGACTGTGAGTGAATGACACTCGATTTTTAAAGAGTCACACACCTTACTTCCACGTCATTCGCATTTTTCGTTATTTTATTAATTTTTCTTTTTCTTTTCGGGTCCCCTTGCTGTAGAAATGATCCATTTCTCAGAATCTTTACTATATCGTGATGCTCACACACCGTAACTCCGCGTTATTAACTCGATCTTTAATTTTTCGGTTTTTGGGTCTTCTCGCTCGGTATTTTAAGAACGTTGCGGCTTTTGAATTAGTTGCCCTATTTTATATTTGGTTATACCTGTCGACCGATTCAAACATGGAATGTGTGATCTATGCACACCGCTGGTTATAACTACTTCGCTAATTTGTTATAGTCGAATTCACCAACAACATTGGCATAATCTTTATCATCGGTTCATCGGTTGAAATAGATTTCAATTCACTTATTTTGGAGCTATTCAATAGACGAAAGGAAGTAGGAATCCTTGGGCCGAGTGGCTGTCGGCCGGCCTCGGATTAATATTAGATGGCTGGCGCCGTTGCCTTTCCGGCAGAAGCTTCCATTAGGTTCCAACGTTCCCAACTCGCATATACAACGCAATGCGTAGAAATTAGAGAACGAAAATGACCTCGATTAATAGGATAATAGTGCAAAACCGAGACTCAAGGTTTTATTCAATTCGAAAGATTGGCGAAACGTTTTCAACTGAATTTGCTGCTATTTTTCGGTTGAAAATTTTAGAATTTTTGAAAACCGATTGCTGTCTATGAAAGCATGTCTCATAGAAAATCACGGCACATGGAAACGTGAGGGGAACCGTCGAGGTAAAAAAAGGTGAGGAAAAGTGTGGATAAAAAAGTTGCAGCTATCCACATGAGCCACATACTTCCGAACTTTCGCCAGTAAGGGTAGACGCACTGGTTTCATTTATGTGACCTTGAAGTGACAAATTAAATGATTCGACTGACCTCGAATTATGTGGTCACTTTTATAATCCCCAACAAAGCCACAACATAGGGATGTTTTCAAAACGTAGAAAACTTGGTCTGAAAAAGGATCACCTCAAGAGTGATATTTTCGAAACAACGTTCGAAAAATAGGGGATCATATTTTATAATAGAAGCGTCCTCCCCATCTTCTATAGCACGAACTTCGCAGTGTTCGAGTCGATACTATAAAACGTCAAAACAGCTATCGTTCCACATTTTTCTCACAATAGGTTACGAAATCTTTCACCCTGGCGAGAGGAAGGAAAAAGGGGTCACAAACAGAGCGGGTTTTCGTGAGTCCATCAACTATTGATAGGGAGCTAAAGGAAAGGAAGGTTTTAGATAGTAGCTCTCCAAGCGGAGGGGTTTAGCAGTGTTGTAGTAGAGGAAATGGCGGGTCATGTCGAGGGTCCCTCGTAATTTGTAGAGGTCTCGTAAGGCTGGACACCGGTCATATGTCTTGCTCGAAACCCACCCCCTGAACTTGGATTCTGTGTTGTATGTTCAGTCCTATCGAGGCCCAGTCAATCCAGCGACTCGACGCCGGCGCTCCCCCTTTCGTTACGGATCAATCGGATAACAGCCGATTTCACCCTTTTACAACTCCTGCCGATAGAACATATCGCGATGTATCAACGTAAATAATAGAAATTCCCAGGTTCGAGCCAAGACAGAATTTCTGACTATTCGCAATATCGTATACCATCGAAAGATGAGATTGCCTCAAGTTCAACAGCCTCAGCAGTGCTTCGATGTGTACTATGAATCAAACCGTGTAACAACCGTGACATTATCCTTCGATATTTTGAAACCCGAAGGCAATTCAAACACATTTATCGAGCGATAGAGCCACAATCGTTCATTCTTCTGCTGATGCCACGGCGAACAATGGATCAGTCACTTGACTATGACAAACCGTGACGAATTCGACGTCGACGCTCGATTTCCAATCGGCCGTTGATGTAATAAAAAGTAGCCTTCCAAAGCGAGCGCATTACTCGAAAATTGAATCAATCGGCGCAATAAACCTATGCCACACGCTTTACCACTGACGGCATCTGATGAGATACGGGTTGATGTAAATTGGAATACATTTACGGGTTACACAAAACGAAATTACCATTCGTATTAATTCGATCGATGAAAAGCGCTCAGCGTGAAATCGTTACGGTTCGCCAAATCAAAATACAGACTGACGTGACCGGAGAACGGACAACATTTCAAGTTATAAACCGTTTCCATAAGCTTTGTACCCTTGTCAGAATATGAAATAGAAACTGTTCATTTAATGTCCGAAGCGAGTGAAAATCATTAAGTAATAATTGTAACTACAAAAAAAATATAAAAAAAGACTAATTATTTTACGCTTTTGTAGAGCCAAAAATTTCAAAAAGCTCAAAATCGGTTACGCTCTAATAAAGCGAAGGAAAGATTGCTACGTAATGATGGACAGATGTTTTTACAATAACATCCAAAGGAGACACATTATTTAAAATAATCTCTTATTATCTTACTCAAGATAACACCATTGAACCGTGGCGGTTTTTTCTTTATTACTACAAAAGAAAAGCCACAAAAGAGAACGCTCGCCAGGCGTCTTATTAAACCACCAGGAAAAAAGAACGTCTAATTAAACCTCCATTATGAAAGATGAGATAACAATGATAGATATTGTCATGCGTTATCCCGCTGTTCGGCGACCTCGAAAACTCGTCCGAGCGTTGGAGATTATTCAAAGTTCGGGACAATGCGGTCGAAATTATTCAACTACATCCATTATTATACGCAAAATAGATTATTTTAATTATATTACAATTGAAATCAGCTAAATTTAACTAGAGTCATTGGTAACTCTGAAAAATTCAAAACTCACGCGTATTACCTCATGTTTACTTAGAAATTGAAAGTATAGAGACCGTCTGAAAAGTGGAATTCGGAACGCAGGTGAATTTGGAAACAATTTTTTACAACACCATACTAGAAAACACCTTTTGAACAAGTTTCTGTAACGGTCAAAAAATGACGTCATATATTCTGAAAAATGGATGAAACTCAATTGAAATTTTCAGGAAATGTTCTCCCAGTGAATGTGCAAAATTAGTTTTTTTTTCGAATTCCAGGATAACACAATTGTGCATTTGAAATATAACAGTTTTTTCTATTTAGATTTTTACAAGCTGTAAGGGTTTTTATTTTTTAAAGTCTTAAGTCTTAAAATGTTTTTTATGACGAGCAAATGACACTTGACTTTTTATATATTGGCTCACACACCGTACTTCCACATTATTTTCTTTTCTCACTATTCCACTAGTGCGTATTTTGTATCTTGATTTTTACAAGCCGCAATAAGAATATTTCAACGCTGGGGGGCTTGAAATTGCTCTTACGTCAGCTGAATGTCGCTCAATTTTAATTATTGGTGTCTCACATTGTACTTCATCGTAACTAATATTTTCAGCACTTTCGTATATTTGGGTTTCCTCGTTATAAAATGACCCATTTCACAAAACTTGTTTTGCATCGCATCACACACAGTACCTTATGTGATTTTTCACTATTTCAATTATAACACGCCGCAAAAATCATTATTTCATTATATTATCATCATTATTATTGTTCGAGTGATAAAAATCGGGTATCATTTACCGGTTGTGTGGATAGTTTTTCAATAAAAGCTGTAGTTTCTTGAGCTAACACGTTCCCGACTCAAACATGATAGTACTGCGTGATCTAAGCACAAAACTGGTTTTCTTCTCTAATCAATCATTAACACCTTTCAGAGTAACTCTAACCTATCAGTTTAAAAGCCTTCTCTGGGATAAAATAAAATAGCGCGATCAAAATACCGGAACTGCTGGTCTTCGTCGCTATTTCTTTAATAAAACTTACTATCCACCTACGCGCGGGAGTATTAGGATGAAAACAACGAGCCACCGGGAGCGAAAACAAAGTAATTTGTTGTGAAGAAAGACACGACAAATAAGGGATAGATGCAAGGGAAAACCGACGGAGCGACAAAGATGGAGTGAAAGCTAGGGGAAAATAGAGATACTGTTGTAATGGGAATGGCGCGGAAAAGGAAAGGGCGCGTCAAATAGGTGTTGGCGTCAGAGCCGGGTCGTCGCTGTATTGACATTGGGTTTCAACCCTCGGGCCCGACCCGAACGGGACATAAATCCAAACTAGATTGCCCTCCCGTACAGCCATCGGGCTACGACGCCGTACAGACCTTAACAAGCTTCGAAGATTCCCTCTTTTGTCACTGAGTCATCTTCGATGGAACGGTAAACTATTTGTATTCAGCTCGAAGAGCATTTTTCCCTGGACGGATTTCCTTCAGTGTCCTATCGCTAAATATTCGATTTTGATTCCGATACGAGAAGGAAAAGTGAGGATTTTTAATGAGAAGAAGGACGTACGTCGTGGGATATAGGTAACACTCGATTTATATCAAAGGTATCGCACGTTATTCGACTTTCTAGAGAGTTCGGCCTTCGGCAAAATTAGCTTCGAATCAAAATAGTTATAAATTCAACGCAAGAGATGGCCAGCATGCAAATCTAGAAAATCACTGCTGAAGCTCCAATTGCACTCACATCACAGCTCATTTGTTAGCAATATGGGATGGCCTTCAATAATTCCTGTGATACTTTGTTCGAAAATGGTCCGATGAACAGGATAAAAACACCTTTCGCCAAACACTAGAGCCCAAACTCGTACTCAAGAAGATTCGACTAGTTTAGCGTAAACTGAAGCCACTGCCAAACTTCCATTTTTTTTTTTTCAATATTTATTCACCGGTTTCGAGCCGATTGTTCCATCCAAGTCGCCGGATCGTAAAATACCACTCGGAACCGGAGGTTGAAATAAAAAAGGCAATTTTATGAATAGGAAAGAAGGCGGTGAAAAAAAGATAAATGCTCGGTCGGGAAAATCGAGATCTCCCTGGCGTTTTTATGGCGCAGGAGGACAGTTCCAACCTCGTGGATTTGATTCCGCGAATATTTTGACTTACGATCGGTAGTAATTTAACAAGAATTAAAGGCGTGGCAAATTAAGGGGAGAAGTGAACCTCGCTTTCTATCCCGTTCCTTTTCTGTTGAGAAGGGTGTTTTGGCAGAGGTGTATTCAAACATTGGGTACACATTGGCTGGCCGGTCTCCAAATGGGCGGACACCGGGATTAATTGTCGAGCTTTCGGCGGTGGCTTCGGAGGCTAACAGGGGCTCCAAGTGGTTCCCTACATCACCCGAACCGCTTGGAACGTGTCTGCGAAACGCAGCATTTTGCAACTGGAAACGATCCGACGCTTAACTTGTTTCTGAGAGTTTTTGTAACTGAACGAAAATCGGTGAAAAGAATTTGAGTAAAAGGAACGGGTTTATCTGTAGGCTTTTCGGAGGATTTAACTTTATTATATTCTAAATTATCAATTATGATTTATTAAATTAGGTAAATTTATAACATTATTTTTGTGACAACGGGTCGATCGATGGTAAGATGGATTTCCAAGCCAATGATTTCAGAAATTATTGGCGAGAAAATTCATCTTCAGCCCATTTCACCCTTGGCGTTTTGTCGTACGACAAAACGCTTTTGCCTCTCAAAGCCTCTTCACGGGGAAATATTTCTTCTATTTAATAAATTAAAACAGTCATCTAAATTCGTCACTTCTTGATCAGGATCGTCGTTTGTCTTCAAGTCAACTCCTACGTAAAATTTTCCGACATACATAAGATCCCACGCGAGGCAGCCAGCATGGTTCACTACAAATTCCCGAACACGATTCACTACAAATTCCCGAACACGATTTACTACGAATTCCCGAACACGATTTACTACAAATTCCCAAACACAGGACGTCACTTTGCAGCCTTTCTTTATTGGTGGTCTCTACAAGGATTTATAATGACGATATCGATTTATTTGACACAAATGAAGGTGTTCGACAATTAAAAAAATGCATTTAAAATATGTTATTGGACGAATATAACCTAATGTAATCTTAAGTAATTTTTTTCGCATTAGTTAATAGTTTTGTATAGTTAGCCTGGCATGTATTTGTTTTATTTTGAGGTATTTCTGTTTCTGTGCATAATGTAAGAAAGGAACATCTGGTCCTATTTATGTACCTATTTTCCTAATACAAATTTCGTCACTCATTCATCAAGTCTATACTATATCTTATTCAAGAATCAATCATTCCCTGTATCAAGAATAAAATACATTCAATTTTATGTCCAGGAAGTGATGTCCCCCTCACATCCCCTAGACATCAAAATGCGACGAGAAGGAAAGGATTAAATTTCATGGAAATCGAATGGAAAAAAAAAACTCGAAAAAAATCATACTGCTCGTTTAGAATTTATTCAGATTACCTACACGAAAAAACATATATGTATATAATATACCTACAGTTTTTGTTTGAAAACAGTACGAAGAAGTAATAGAATCCAGAAGAGGGGAACTTTTTTTTTGGTCGCTTTGCTGAAGTGTGAATTGAAAAAAGTGGTGTTTATTTGACGCGTGTTTCTCCTCCGCGTGATAAAAGCCACGCGTTTCAACTAAGTGTGAAACGGGCCTTCATATTTTAAGCGTGGTTTAATTTCTTGTATCCATAAAGTAAACAATTGCAGACCATCTCCTTCAATACGAGACCAAGTGAAACATTTGTCTTAATGGAATTGTTACCGCACTGCAATCGTTGAATTTCCAACCAAAAATGAATATTAGAGCTCTGTAAAAGCATCACATCAGCATAATTTTAAGTATCGGGATTCTATCGTGACAATGAATTTTTAAAAAATACGATCTGACCGTCGATAAAGCATTAAAAGAAATATATTGCTTATAACAAATGCGAGACTCGCATAGCAATATTTTCAGGCCGTAATTCAAATCGAGTCTTCCCAATATTTTCCAAGGTACGTTTAACATGGAGCGGTTCCCTTTCAACACCTAGGTGATTTTATATGACTTGGTAGAGAGCATTACATTACGGTACAGTATCAAGAGAACACCATTTATAACGCTCTACAGTTATAGTAGATCATCGTTGTGAGCAGGTTTCGTCGGGTAGACCTCTTTATTTCCAAAGACCCCCGAGAGCTGCACAGCAGGTGAAATCGCATGTGTCTCTCCCATAACCCATCATATTTCCGCTGGAGAAATGTGCGGATAGAGCCGCAAGCCGGTTCGGTAGCTATGGTTGGTAAAGGAACGTGAAGTCGGTGTTGGTGGGAAGTTAATCAGTTTTCTACGGTTGGAACGTGCCTCGCATTGCCCAGGCCAGAGCGGAGAATGGAACTCGAGGAAAACACAAAACTCGCACGACTCTGTATTTCTACCCCTTTGTTTATCACTTGGTAGTCGGTTTGTGCGGTGTCTTGTAATTTCCTGTTTTAGTGCTTTGAAAAACTGCCCAGGAGTTAGGAGCTCATCGGGTTTCGATTCGATCGAATTTACTCCGCCGATAACCTTCTTCACGGACTATTCGATTTAAAAACATCGGATAAGATTGAGTGAGAATTTAATTTCCAGCGATATGATTCATAATTTTTAGCTGAATTCGGGCTCGATAATGGGGAAGTTAAAACGCTGCAAATGATTGTACAGTGGTTTATTATTCCTTTGCTTCAATATTGATTTGGGAAGACTCACCGAAAAACAGATTGGTAACTATCGGGGAAAATTCCGTAGCAACTATTGTAATTTTAATCAATTTTACTTTTCTTAGTTTCCTAATTAAAAACTATATTTTTTGCCTAACGCTACAGCTGGAGAGAGTGTATGACGACCATTCCAATGAGTATAGAACGATTTTTATAGCTTGAATAACTCTCGAGCTATAACCTCATGTCAAATTTAAGAAAATCTCCCAAATTCGACACAAAAGCTGCGATAACTCGAGAACCAATAAAGCTATCGACCCCGCGATAATCTCATTCGATTCAGCGTCCAAAAATCTATATAATTTGATACCACGTACACATTTTTCTGAAAAACCTTGGAAAATATGGATTTTCTCCCCCTCAAAACCCCTCAAAAATACCCTTAAAATTGAGCTAGCAAGTTGGTTCAAGAATTGGGCCGTCGTGGGACCGAGATTGATTTTTGGTGAATATTTCAAGAATGTAGCTATCATGGTTTGGCCGGAAAAGTGTTGACGGCGTACGGCGGACAGACAGAATTTTTTTTATTGGATATTCGGATTCTACATGCCTTGAAACGTAAAACATCAAATTTTGAGGGGGGGTTATAAAATGGTTTATTATTGAATAATAAACCAAAATAAAAATTGACATTCCAAAAGCAGAACGCAAATACCGCTGGTTACATATCGAACAGTAAACCGCCATAATAGATCATCGTTTGCAAAAACATCGGGAAACTCGCGGTTTTTCGTCGCTCAACAGTAAATCCATAGAATGAAAAAAATTTAGCATTTTTAGCAAACGGGAAGTTAGGAAATCAATAGATCAGACGACGATTCGGAATCATTTTCCCCGCTTTTGATATTCAGACGAACAACTCGAATATAATGATAGGCGTGAGGTTTCAAACGGCCGATTCGACACACTTGTTACCTTTCTCGCTCCGAATGAGCGCTATAGCTACAATCTTCCTCCGCCGATTTCAAGCCCGTCACGAATACTGGGCATCTCGACAGGATCACATTTCAATCTTCAAACTCCGGTCACGACTTTTCAAAGTGTTGAATTGAAACGGAAATTTGATAAGACGTGAAACGAGATTGAGACTGTAACAATTTTTTTGACGGGAACCGACGTCAATATCTCATGTCAACATTTCGAAGGGGATTTGTCCGCGAACCCGCGCGATCGGTTGAGAGATAATTCCGAGAACTCTAATAAGCATTAGTGGTCGGCATAGATTTGTCGGAGATTTTTGGTAATAGGCCAGTACCTTGCGTTAAACAAGTAGGTAGGTAAAATTTCCAACAAAAGATTTTATGCCTGGAATGTCTTCAGGTATGGTCAAATATGAATATACCAAGTTTTTCGCTTCGGAGCGAGTGAAATATGCCAACGAAAATGGCGTTCATGCGGTTTTTTTAGTTTATCTCTTGGAGAACTAAAAATTACGTTAAAATGGCCTAGTGCAAAGTTAAAGGTCATTAAATTATGCGTCAAATGAGACCAAACGCAATTTTTCCGACCAGTTGTTTCCTTACTACAGGTTCTCAAAGTATGACCGATTTTTCGCAAAGATGAATAATTATTTTCATTCAACGCCAGTTTTTTTAGTGTAACTTTATAAAGAAACAATAAATTACAAATGGCCCAGACCTACAAACAAAAGGGCAAACTCCACACGAACTATCGTCATTTTGATTATTCTGATTTTTTAATTATCTAATTAACAGATAGATATTATTCAACTAAGAAAATGTTTGACGAGCTTCCCAACGAGTATCGAACGATTTTTATAGCTCCATAAATGATCGAGTTATACCATCATGGTACTTTTTCAAAATATATCAAAACATCGTTTCTTAAAATAAGTTTGTCAGTTTATATTTCAAAAACGTTGGAAAATACGAATTCCCTCTCCTTGAAACGCCCTAAAAATACCCTTACAACTGAAGTAGCGATTTGGCTAAAGAATTGAGCCATTTTAGACCAAGAATGATTTTTGGTGAAAATGTAAAAGATATAGGCCTAATAGTTTCCTCAGAAAAGTGTTGACGGCGGAAGCACGAATTTTTTTAAATCGGATATTCGGGTTCTTCATGACTTGAAACGTGTAACAACTAATCTTGACGGGCGTTAGACAATTTTTTCATAAGCGATTACAATGGTTTATTATCTAGTAGTAAACCAAAATGCAGTTGGTCTAGTTTGAGGGAGAATTTAATGCCCTTTAACTTTAAAACAAGGACACTTCAACGAATTTTTAGTTCTCCATGAGATATATGAATGAATACGGATAAATGAATATACTGAAAAAAAGAACTGCATCGCCAATAGCTTTTTAGAGTCTAAATATCAACCATATCAGCAAATTGACTCTGGTATCGATCGAAGAGAATTTTCTAAACAGTTCAAAGTAGAGTACATCTCTTCGATTTAATCGTTCGGCGAATTTAATCACCGAGCGCGTCATTAAACTATTTCCCATTTCAACCTAAAGGCGTCCTATTAACGGAATGAATCGCTCGGCGTAACCAAGCGATGAACCGATTTAGATCGCATATTCTCAAGTGCTACGATAAGAACAGACTGTGGAAATGCAGTCGACGAGCAATGTGATGGAAGTTGCTACGCCTCCGGGCAGCGATAGGGGGATCCCGCATGCCGGATGCTGGCAATAACCGTAAACGCGTCTAGTTGTATCAACACGCACTTGACACAAATAACGAGCTTGTGGAGGACCGGCCGACGCGTTCGGCCGAATTTCCTACGCCGATGAAGGGCCAGATTTATTATCAATATCGGATTACTACTTCATTAGGGTTGCATAAATCGATAAAATGGATCTTAATGACTCGTAAATTTCGAGCCTTGGGATGTGGAGTATTGAGGGGGCTAGGCAATTGATAAAATCCAGGGTTTAAAGAAGCCATGACAAATTCTGAAGAACGATCGAAGAAGTTAAGGTCATTCACCATTGCTTTACGAAAGAATTTTCGGAGCATATTCTAAAAGGGTTCTTTGAAGAATATTATAACGAATATGGAAACATCATTTCATACGTACGCATTTGTCAAAACTTGAAAAAAAAAAAAAAAAAAAAACTATGAAAATTTGAAAACCGTTCTGAAGATAGCGACACAGCTATGGTCTCATTCGGAGAGAAAATACATGAATTTCAATACTCCAAATGTCACTCAGGTTTAGATGGTTTTTGGATTTTTAGACGAGTTCAAAGTCTGCTCCGATCTGGCTGCCAAAGAACTCGTATTTTTGCAAAGAAGAATTTTTTCGTGCAAAACAAAAAAGAAGATTTTTATCTCGAATCACAGCAGTTATCTTCCGATTCTCTGATACACGAAACAGATTTTTTATATTTTTTTAGCGTCAAAATTCGATGGCCGATTCTTTAGGTACGAGCCAAACAGCATAATTTTCAGTGAAAATTCGCTAAGCAAGCATTCAGCCTGCGTTCCATTTAATAATTCACCGACTCAGTAAATGAAATCGCTACCAACACATTCTCGAATATCAACTCAGGTATACATTATTTTATGTTCAACGACATTATATCGACAATATTAGGAATATTAGGTCTTCAATAAGTTAAATCATTGGTAAAGTTTCCTACGTTTCGTTCGCAAGCATCGGCCAATAAATGATCATAATGCGTGAGAATATCACATTGAAAACGAACCCTTTCGCTAAAATACCGGCAAGGAAAAAGCCGAGTGTGATACCCTGATAGGGTGTATTGAAAAAGGGCGAACAAGGTGCGGGGGCGATACGCGAAAAGAGCAGGGTCATGAGTTCGGGAAAGGGAGGGGAAAAGTAGAGTATTACGCAGGCCGAGTGAAAAGGGATTTTTAATTAATTTTTAAGCTTCTGAAACCTCTTCTGCCCTGACTACTTTAATTATCGTAAGGGCAAAGGTAAAAAGGGCCAGATCGATTAGGAGGGATGGTGTTACCGTCGGCGAATGTGGACGCCGAAAAAGGTGAATTTCTAGCACGGGAATAATTTGATCAATGGAATCCTTCGAACGCACCTTTTTTATCCGATATTCACGCGAAGGCGTGTAAAGCATTTTATAATAATTGAGCACATTTTGCTCGTATCGAAAATGTCGGCTATTTAGGACGGTTAGACGTGTTACAACGGTAATTAGGCGATTGATACTGGCAAAATTAATAGGGGAGAATATTTTGAATTTGATTGTAATGGAATAAAAAAACAATTGCGATTGTACACGAAAAAAATTCTAATCCCCACTCAAAAATTTATATTTTACGTTCGAATATCATAGAATAAAAAAATTTCTGTCCGTCCGCCGATAACACTTTTTTGACGAAACTATAAAAACTACTTCTTTAAATTTTCACCAAAAATCAATTGTGGACAGACAACGGCTCGATTCCTTAGCGTGATTGCTACCTCAGTTTTAAGAGCAATTTTGGGGGGTTTAAGGGGGATTCGTATTTTTAAAGAGTTTTTGCACAAAGTTGTTTTTCGTATCAAATTGTTTGACGCCGAATCGAATGAGATTCCCAACTTTTGTGTGTATATTCGATGTCAATGCGATGATGTTACAACTCGAGACTTCCTAAACCTATGAAAAAACATTATATATCCTTTAGAAACACTATTAACCTGCATCGTATGGCCAATATTTAAATTTTAATTAGATAACAGTGTTTTAGAGCAATGCGCCTTCTTTTAAAACTTAAACGTAGGAGTTATGATTATTATTTTAAAAACCATATTTCTCTAATGGTCACCAGAATCCGCAATTTACTGGGCGGTAACCATAAGAATTTATGATTAAACAAAGTAACCAAACCTTCCACGTTTAAGTTTCTAAAAAACTCTCAATTCATTAAAATTTTAGAGTTGATCGATGATGTCAGCGTATGATATTATATACGGTTGAAATCAAAGCACAGAATAATTTTATTGCATATTTTTGGATTCGAGGCAGATTTGGAAACGCGAAATGTTTTTGGAAACTAATTTGAAAACACCTGGAATATTCTATTAAAAATAAATGTAAATCATAAATGACGTAGCCGCCACAAAACCCTCCAATTGAGGAGAATATAAATAATTTGCACCTATCAGTTGCAGCGTTTTTTTTACCGGTTATACTAACCATATTTACTACACTTCATTATCCCTCTGGTAGAAGAACCAACAACGTGTTGGACATTGAGTGAAAGGGGCTCGCTCAACAAAAAACCATAGGCGCATACGTACATGACAAAAAGCAGTCACGAAACGCGTGCCTTGCAGTTTAACCTGCGTCAAACCAAACTAAATGTTCTACACATGCACGAACGGTTGTTGGAAAATGAATTTTCAACCGACAAGTCCGAAACGTGTTATCCTTCTTTTTTTTTTGGAGTCGAGCTATACGAATGGCAAAAATGTGATGATAGTTCTAAACAGGTGCCATCGAGATAACTCATAAATATTTCACACCACGAAGGAAGGCCCGGGCGTGCTTGGGCTCCGAGGAACGAACGGGGAATCCAAAGCGGGAAAAAGAATGTTACGTATGCGCGGACGAAGCTCGCTATGTTTTGTGCACCTGCAAACACACAATACGAGTACGAGATCGCCTGACAGCGTTGACGGCTAAATGGCACAGTCCGTGCGCCTAAGGTAGAGAGAAAAGACTGCAATATGAAAGGAACTAGTGCTCAAAGAATATTTTCCGAGGTCTTAGCACGTTTTAACCAACAAAAACCAATAGAATTAATAGCATTTTCCAATGGTATAGTCAATTTAGAATGAAGTGTAAATGGACAATGGAAAGTGATAGCGAATCGTAAAATAAGGTTCGTGATGGTACTTGGCAACTTTATCAATGCCAACTTCGCCCTTTGACGTTCAATTTGCTTAAAACAGCAGATGATTATACATTGGTTTATTGTTCCTTTCACATCAATTAAGTACTAAGAAGACCATCCAGAAGATAGTGAACATTTAAACTCCTTAGTAACTATCGTAATTTTAATTATTTTCATTTTTTAAATCATCTAATTAGAAGTTGAATTGATCGCTAATAATACAGCTTAAGAGAGTATTCGAAGAGTATTCCAACGAGAATAATATGTTTTTTATAGCTCTAGAAAGTCTCATGTTGTAATATCTTGCCATATTGCTCGAAATCTCGAATGTGCCAAACAGAAGCTGCGATCACTCAAGAATCATCAAAGTTATCGATACCTTTAGTTTCATTCGATTCAGCGTCATAAAATGTATATGAATTGATACCAAACACCCCTTTTTCCAAAATAACCTTGGAAAAACCAATACCTCACTCCAAATATCCTTAAAATTGAACTAGCTCTCAGGCTAAAGAATTCAGCGATTGGGAATTGATTGTTATTTCACTGTTACAATTTTCACAGGCCGCAAAAATCAATATATTTGACGCTAGCGGTTTGTAAAGCTAGTGAATGGCGCCTGATCTTCATCGCTAGGGTAACACACCGTACATCCGTGCTATACAGTCATTTTTTGTATTGGAAATATTCACATTCCCCAAAAATCAATATATTCGCACGTTTAAGGGCAGAATTTTTTTCTTTTGTGGGGAATGACAATCGATTTTTATCGTTAGGTCACAAAAATGAGAACTAATTTTCTAGGAGTTTTCCCTCATAGTAACCAATCTGTTGTTAGGTGGAAACGTTCACGAATTTTCGGGATAATTACTGTCACACATAATGAATGATATTCTTAATCATTATAGAAGCAAAGGAATAATAAACCACCGTAGAATTAATTGCCGCGCTTTTTATTTGATATTCGGATTCTACGTACCTTGCAACGTAAAACATCAAATTTTTTTGGGGTTTCAAATTTTTTTCGATAGCGATTACAATGATTTAATATCGAACAATAGAACGAAAATTATAAGACTGTTATTTCGGTCATGTACTCAACAAAAGCCGTTTCAATCAACCTATGAAGAGTCGTAAATATCGATTAGAAATCGGGAATAAACTAATGAAAAAAGTTCCCTTCTTGTCGAACTTTCTCCGCGCATTTTCTTCAAAATCCTCTATCGTAAAAAACCTAAATGATCAGTAGGCGATTTTCGTGAAAATAAAGCGTGACGAGTAATAAATTTTCCAATGATATTAATCGTAATAAATGACGAGAAGCGTTCGAGCCGAAAAAAGCGCAACTTCGCCTCGACTTAACTACCCGAACGGAGGCGTGCTTCGTTTTAAGCCCGCGGCGGCAAGAAGGGAGGGGAAATTTTCAAGTAAAAGTTTGACTCACTAATCGTTGTTTAAACTCGGAGATTCTCCCGGAACTGTGGAGCGATAGAGCAGGAACTTACCTGAAAAGGAAAACAGAACAACGTCAAAATGGTATAACTTTGCGGTGCGGGAGGATTGGAATTAGGGCGGAGCGAATTATACTTTAGGAATAATAGTATCACTTTAAGATCGGAAATTAGCGTCGAATAGGGATCGCATTGAAATAAATTTATAGCACGTTAATAATGCTGGAATTCAGAGGGTTTTCTTCATCGAGCCAAAATTACATATCCGGGGAGAAAAATCGGAACTGTCCGATATTCCAAAAAACACTTTCAATGCGAGCGGAGTGAGAAATTTTCATCAACTTCCTGAAATTGTTTGTTCAGACAATGAACGCTTTTTCGCTTAGTTTTTTACTGTCTGCAGAGACCTGATGAAGCCTGCCGAGTAATTAGGAAATTAATTTTTTTTTCACATTCACTAACCATCAATTACTCGATTGAACTATCCAGAATTCAAAACCGGATTTTTCTTAAACAACTTACAATTTTTTCGCAGGATTGAAAAAATCACCTTGGTACACCTTAGAATGATACAAGTTCCCTAAAATTTTCTGATCTTTATCTGCCTCGCCGGTCGAGCGAAAATTGAAAACTAATCTGCAAAAATTACGTATAACAGAGGGTGATATTGCAACCAGGGGAATCGCCTCTTTCACGATAAACCTGATTAACTCTAACGTTCGTTACACCGTAAAAAAGTTCGATTTAAACCCAAAGCCTAAGCTCGCACGGAGATCAGAATACGATAGTAAACTTAATATGAATAAAGATGAGTCGACAAATATCGCCCACGAAAGGGCGGAGAAGTGGAGATAGTCTCACGTCTAGTATTGTCGCATAGACGGGATGAAAGGGCGAGGATTGACTTCTAAACGGCATCAACGAGGTTCAGCTTGTCGGCGCTCAAAACACGCTGTCGACTATATGCTCCAAGCATATATGCTTCGATCGAGGATTCACCCTGAGACTGCAATAAAAACCTCGCTTGAATTTCTAAAGAATAGAAAAAGAAAAATCCCTTGATACGCGAGCGGATACCGGAGAACGAGGAATATGTTAAACAGAAACCGAACGTTTCGATACAGCCCTAACGCTTT
The DNA here is from genome assembly GCA_037159825.1 of Tupiocoris notatus. Taxonomy (NCBI): domain Eukaryota; kingdom Metazoa; phylum Arthropoda; class Insecta; order Hemiptera; family Miridae; genus Tupiocoris; species Tupiocoris notatus. The sequence continues at coordinate 74,807 of JASJUZ010000023.1, read as the reverse complement.
TCGCTCGCATATTTAGCTCTTCTCTTCGCTAGATGTAGCTCCTTAGTATTATTCATGTTTATCCAGACCTAGATACGTGGTAGATTTGCATTCGTTTCACCGAGAGAACAACGGATTTCAAAACCAGAAAGGAAAAACGCGGATGCTGAAGCAGGTGTTGAAATTGGCGCCAGCAAATGGCTTTATATTTTGCGGGTTGGATGAGCTTTGAAAAAGGGAATAAGAAAAAATTATTCAAAAAAAGGAAAATTTTATAACCGACAAAATAAAATTTGGCTACCAACAATAACTAAAAAAAAAAAAAAATGTGATAAGTAATCAAATGAAATAATGGACCAAGAGGAAAATGAAACAAAAACGGTTGCCACAATCTCAGTGAGCACGGATGAAAAAATATTAGACAACCAAGTAGTTTCAGGACACTATGAAAATTTCTTCCAAATTCACCTCCGTTCTATTCAACTTTTCGGACGACCACAATACTTCCATTTACCACGCAAACGTGAAAGTAAAAAAAAGAAGAAAATGTTACAACAAAAAAATAAATAAAAGAAAATTGACTGACAAAAACTATGCTGCCTATGAATTATTTTTATAAAAATTAAACTAGAATAAAAAAAAATTACTGCCCAAATAAACGAAAATGGGGCAAAACTGAATCTAAATGAGCATTGATTTAAGAATTAATAGAATCAAAATGGTGGAGAATTAATTACCGATATCGTAAAGCGGAAGAATTTCGCTTAAAATACGAGCTAGAGGAAGTATAAAATTGTTTGCTAGAACGACGAGGCTCAACCTTATAAGAAACAACTTTCAATTTTCCGAGAATAATGTTTTTCTCTTTTTTAGAAACCTTGAAATCATAGGAAAATCTTTTTCCACGTAAGTCACCATCTTTAACTCCTACGGGCATCGAATTATGTTATAAATCACAATTGATCCATCCGCAAATTGTCGTAAAATTACTCCTCAGCTTAAACTTCAACCTCAAATCTCCAGATCAATGTAGTTTTATCCGAGGCAGAAGTTTGGAGTTTTCAAGCTGATACATGTGCGAAGCATCTGTTTCAGCCAGCGAGCTTCGCAGTTATCCCTCGCAAGCTCGTTGCGTCCTCGCCGCAGCCTAACTTTACTACGGCAACTCTCCTCTCGTACAGGTTAATGTATTTATAATTCAAGCGCACTCCTCAGCCTCTGCTATCCCACTTCAACCGATGGGACATCCTTGTTGCTCTCGAGGTTCGACGAAAGTTCATCTTCGGGAGGCGGATTGAGACGGGGATCATTCCCTTCGAGATAAGATGCTCCCTTAACTCGATACATTCCTCTCATGACCTCAATATTGGGATTTGCCTGGTGCACTGCGGTTTTTAGAACTTGGCCCAACGAAGCGGGAAGGCTTATACTAACCTAGACATTTTCCCAATGCAGCGTAAAAACGGAAGAAGTAGAACACTTCGGAGTGAAAATAGTATAGTCGTATACTATAGTCGTATACGAATAGTATAGTAGTATAGAAAAGTAGTATAAATGTAGTCGCAACGGAATGACTACATTTTACAACTACAAATGCCACATATCAGGTTCTGGAGAAAGTTTACAGTACCAGCTTTAATTTCATTCAAAATAAGAAATTTCACTTTTACTATATTTATTTATTGGTTTTATTTTTTATGATTTTGTTTTTATGGCTTCATAATTTATGCTATTCATTGATATTTTATTAAGTTATATTTTGGATCTTAACTCACTAAAAGTGTTACATAGCAATCGCTCAATTTTAAAAGTAATCATCTCCTTGATTAAACAAATTAAAATAACATATATAATTATACGTATTTTTATTGTTGAAAAAAATCATTGCACCAATAATTAATTTTAAACTTCAATTGTATTCTAAATAAGTTATTTCACTTTTACTATATTTATTCATTGGTCTTATTTTTTATGATTTTGTTTTTATGCTTTCATAATTTATGTTATTCATTGATGTTTTATTAATTTATATTGTTGGATCTTAACTCACTAATAGTGTAGCACTCGCTCAATTTTAAAAGTAATCATCTCTATGATTAAAAAAATTGAAATAAAATATATAATTATACCAATTTTTATTGCTGAAAAAAAATCACTGTACCTATAGAATATCAACCTTTTCTCAAATGCTACTGTTTCTAGCTAGGGGAATTGTTTTTCTTTCAATATCGAGCGGAAATTTGATTGTCCTGTGTATAAATGGTGACTTTTGGGCCAAATAATATTCGACATGGCGACTTGACAGAGCTGACAATAAAACAAAACGATAATTTATTTTCAATTATAAAATAAAATTATACTGAAAAAATAATATTGATAAAATAATAATAAAATGTTATAATTAACATCATTTATATCAAATTATATAACACCGTACATAAACGGTTGCACGATTTCACTCAACAACGTTTAGCTTTTAACACTACATTCGACTCAATCTGTGTCTTATATCTACGTCCTCATCCCGAATGTCTACTGGTACTACCACTCATTGTTCTTAAACAGCTTTATTGTGTTCCAGCGTTGAGGCAGACTTTCCACGAGGGCTGTGAGGATGAAGAACTCCATGTAAGCTCGCCTGAGCGATCCTTATAATCTCGATCGCCTTCCTTCTGAAAAGGTCCGTTTACCCGGCGGCGTTTATTTATATTTTCGTCGTCGAAAAATCGCATCACGCGACGTCGCAACATTTATCCGCTAAACAAGTTTTCCGCTCGACTGGAAGAATATTATAGAGACCCGAATCTTTTTTTCAAGACAGATCGAACGTATGGAATCGAATATTGTCAAACGTGAAAGATCAAAAGCAAACCGCAGCGTGAACGAGGCTATTTTTCCGTGAGTGGAAAAATTCATAGAGAATATTGGCAGTCTCTGTACATTGATTTTCAAAAAAATCGCTCATGATACAAAGTCATAAATCGTATGCAAGCATGAATCGCAGACAGACCATTTCATCTTGGTTGCATCGGCTGAAAAATGTATCCCTTTCCCAGTAAATATTTCATGCAGTCGAAACCGATTTTATCCAAATCAATACGTCAAAACAGCGTCTTCGGGTGGAAAAGAGGACGAAGTTAAATAACCTCGGCTGAGGCTCGATGAGGAGAAAACAGAGTCGGGATCCGGCACAAAGCGAATTGAAAAACTACCAGTCAGAAGCTATTTGTAATGGCCAATAACAGATTGCATCAACTGTAATTTGCATCGAGGCGGTTTAAAGCCGCTGAATAGATCGTCTATGGCGATACAGCTACCCGAGGCTCCAACGTATCGCCTGTGACCAAAAGCCTTGTTGACTCTGCACAAGACCGTTCCAGAAAAGGAGGACAATGAGACCGGCCAAATAAGACAGCCAATCAGCTATGCGACTAAGCGGTACGGAATGCGAGTCGCACATTAATCACATATTCTCCTCATACCAATCGACGACATTGAGGTCGAGAATATGAGGGAAATCATTAACGAATAGCTCGCCAATTTCGTGGGAAAAAGTTCACAAGACATATATATTTATTTCATATGATTTTTAGGTGTTAAGTTCGTAGTCAGGTAATTATTTTTACCGAAGAAAATCATCAATCATAAAAGACGATAATTTTGAATAATTTTCGAAAGTCATGGGATAAATGGGATATTCTTATTTCGCCAACTGAGAAAGCTATTTTTTTCTACTCGATTAATTGCGAAAACCTATCTACCTGGTGGCCAACAATCAGGAAAAAAAAGTAAAAACTTATCTGCAAATTTGTACCGAATTATTTGATCCAACGAAGACGACGAATTTCGAAGTGTCCTCAGGGACAAGTTGAATCGTTTCAGCGTGGTGATCGACGCTGTAATACGGACGTCTACAAATTTCCGATTTACCGATCACAAATAATGACAATAAATAGCCAGGAACATTCGGCGAATTCGATGAAAGGCAACGAAGGGCGAATGAAATTAATTTCGAAATTATGAACGTGCATCAAAATTTTATCGGAAAAGTGGTGAGAGAAAAAGTATGAATGTTACAAAATTGGAAACGCTAAGAGTTTGTGTTGGGATTATTAAAACGACGGTAATCCTGATTCGTTATCATAATTCGACGTTCTAGATGGCTGAAGTTGAGCCGGAGGCTGTCGACGATGGACAAATAAAAACGAACTGGTTGAACGAGGGTGTTTAGGGGTTGGGACGATTTAAAGCTTGCTCCTCTTCCTTAAATTAACTTCGAACAATAAGAGGCAAAAATAAAAAATATAAGACGTAATTGAGGTCAAAGACTCCGGACAAGGCGTAGCACATAGGAAAAAATAAGCGCGATATTATTCTTGCCGGAAAATTATATTCGAGCATTTCGCTCACGAAAATGGTATTATTTAGAGCTTGGGCTTTGAATAATGCAGCAAGAAGAAGTCGCGTAGGATAGCTCGTCACAATAATCCATTGTTCGGCCGAAGACGGTCTTAGGAAAACAATGAAGCCTCGGTTCGAATTATGTCAAACGAGGCTAACATTCGGCGGTCTTCATCAAACATTGCACCTGAGGTTGGCTATGTTCGTCGGCCAAAAAAAGGACTCGCTCTTTCGTTTAAGCTTCAAACCGATTATAACGAGGCCGACACGGCCGTTTAGAATCACCTCCAAATATTAGAAAAGAAGCCGTAGAAACCGAATGCGTTGTGTAACCTGAAGACGGAAGTTATTAACGTCACAGTTTAGCTATCCAAGACGATGGGGTTTTTTTTATGAGAAACTAACAAGATGACTATCGCCTACTTCATGGCTTCAATTAAGTCCTCCACCAGTGGAAAATTATGTAAGGCTACAATCCTCAAGATTTATATGCTTGAGTCGGTTTTTGGAGGTGGAAAACGCCCGGCAAAACGTTGTAAACTATTGTATAGAGGGTCATTATAGTTAATGGAAATTGCTGCGATATTAATTTGGAAACGAGGTAGTTTGGACTAGTTAATTAATTACAAAGCTGAACAAGGTGAAATCTCTTGGCAAAATACTGAAAATAACTAAAAATTAAAAAAAAAATTAAAAATACTGAAAATACTATACAGAAATTTTTTTACTGATTTAAAAATCTATTTTCGGAAAAACATTCAATGCTGTTACATAATTTCTTCTATACCTTTAATCCAAAATCAAATAACATTGCGAATGAAATTTCGCGTTTTAGGATAGTAGAATTTATACAATAAATTAACATCGGTTAATCCTCGAAACTCGGTCGGCGTTGAAGATTGAAAGCATGTCGGCTAAGGACAAATGCTGTTAATTAGACGTGCAACAAGCACCAACGCACCGCAAACAAGCCAAACATGAGAAGAGGGGTCGAAGCCCTTGTAAGCTCCCGGAGGCGAGACAGGAACGTCAGATTTGAAAGGTAGCTTCATCCCCATCGAACTAGTAAAGATAACAACCCACTTGAAGACGTTTTAGATAATTACGAAAACTTATTAAGAAACGTTTGGCCATATTACGATATTTTTCCATTCGGCAATAGAAACATAATTCGGAAAAGCTGAAAAATCAACAAATATGCAGAATAGTATTGTAAAGATGCAGAAAATCCATTTTCGATCGGAATTTCCTTTTAGCAAAATTTCAAATTTGTGTTCGAAAAATGAAAGAAAAAATGTGAGAATGAATAACATATTACGGTTAATGAAACTGTAAAAAAAATTGCCTAATCCACCTCAATAGTTAAACTGTTAAACAGTCACAGTTTCTAAAAAAAAAATCTAAAATTATTTCGAGCGCAAAATGTTTTCAGTTTATTCGCCAACGGCTCAAGGTAAACTGGCGTTTATTCCTTTCAGCAAAACTAATGAGAGCTGTTGTTAGCGGAGAAGGATGAATAAAATTTAAAAAGAAATTGTGAAAAACTGGTTTCGTCTAGATCATCTCGTTAGAAGGCTTTCCGCTCACCGGACGAAATGGAAGCTGCGAAAGGACGTGCTCAAAAGGATTTTTAACGAGCTGCTAGAATAACGAAAATCGCGCCGGAAAACGTCGGCGACGGAAATTAAAGCGTAATGCTTAATTAGTGAGAAATTTCGGTCGGCAAAAAGTGACGTTTCAAGGTCAGCCCCGGATGCAAAATTGCTAGACGTAGGGAAGGATTAGCGATGGTCACGGGGAGGAAGAAAAAACTTGAAATCGAGGATAAGGAGTGATAAGCTCGAAAAAAGTTCATGAATCTTGAATATAATAGTTATACGTCTCGAATATAATTATTCCGCAAAAAGAAGCTTGATCCTACGAGGCTCACTTTTTTCTGATATTTAATCCGATAACGTGACACAACAGAATGTCAAAAAATTAGCAGAAAATTATTGAGTCGATTTAACGCGAAAATTCGGCGGCTAAATCTTACTATGCGAACAATGCATCTTTATAATATCTAGGTACGGCAATTACGATAAATAAAGCCGATGGACGGATTTAATCGAAATAATAAATAACGAACTACTATGATAAAAAAATATTTTCCTTGATAATACGTAGGTACCGAATTTATAGAAAATTGTACATAATATGTACTACTAATATATTTTATATTATAAAATCGATATCAAGATGAAAACTATTCAATTGAACTGCCAATAAACAGCGATTATTGATAGCATATAAAATACAGTACACTACAACTGACAAAAAAAAATTTCTTCTTAAAAATTTATACAATAAAACTTAAAAGCGAATCTATAGCCCTAAGAAATAAACCACACGAAAACAGTTAAGCTAAATGTTTTCCATCTACAGACGGACACCGTTGGCGGCAAACAAGCCGACAGGAGCAATACACATCTGATTTCAAGACCAGAAAAACAAGAGCCATCGAAAAGCTTGTAAATTACAGGACTCGTGGCAGTCAAAAGGGCCTGGTTATTACTGGGCTATCGAACTCGCCCGTCTGAAGGGCCTCAGCACCGATAGATAATACGCATCATCTTCGATAGCCATCGGCCTCTACAAGGTAGTAAAAATAAACCGCCGCCGTCGACCTTTCCGTGTCACCAGTTAAAATTCCGAAACGTTGGTGAATCCGCTGTGTAAGAGAAGGTCGGAAAATAAAATCACAACCTATTTATTCTATAGGCATTATTGTGATGATAAAAATTAAATAAAACTATTTCAATGACGACGCGGTATGTCAAAAAATTTATTTATTCGATACTCGGATCGTACTTTGAAGCGAGAAACATCGAATTTTGACGGTTGTAAAAAAATTCCCCGGCAATTACAATAATTCATTATTCGAACACTCGGATAAAACGGCCGACGACAAATCTAAAAGATCGCCTTAATCGAACGGAAAAGCTATTGACCTTGAATGATCCACGTTCTATGAATATTCCTACACGCGGTGGAATTACGTCGAAAATGCCAATCTTTGTATATTTGGGGCAGGAGGCGAGTTGCCCTCAGACCACAATGGTTCTCTGCCGGCATTCACCCAACAAAAGAACCGGCTCCTTGCTATTGAAAAGAGACGAGGAGTTAAGCTCCATCTTCGCACGCTGATTCTCCTCTTGCCTACGTGCCGCCACTACAACGTACGCGCTCTTTCGCTGCTGCCATTCTTCCTCGCTGTCTCGGTCAGTCAATAAACGGCGAAAAAAATCCCGGGACGCCGTTTCCCTCTCTTCCCGTGTATCTGACGTTCGTATTATTCCGACCGGAGGAGTTGCTTCGGACGAGATTTTGCTTTGGATTCGGAAAAGGGCTTTCTTCAACTCCTGCCATCTACCGGGAACATGTTTCCCCCGGATTGAATACGACGTTGCTCGAAGAATGAAGATTTTCATTTCGCAACTGCCAAGTAAGGGAAATCCGAAGATTGGGATTAGCTATCGATCGGACATCGGATATTCTATCTGTATTGTTCTATTATATTATTGAAAAAATTTTATATTGTCAAAACGAGCATTTCTAATAAATCCTAATATCTAGATTTTTAAACTGTTTTTCATTTTTTTATTATTTATTTTTTTTTATTAACATTTATTTATAATAACATTCACACAAAAAAAAATCAAGAAAATACACTTGAATATATTGTCCAACAGAACATGGCCTGTAGTACTGTTGGGCAAGATTTGCTCGCTACGTCATACTACGTTTTACATTATAGGAACATAAATAAAACTCGTATTGTTAAACGAGACAACTTAAACATAAATACTTTTAAAGAGAATATCCATGATTTTTTTTACGAAAAATCCTTTTTGGCAAAAGTAATTGGCCAAGTAAGTAGCTTCCAATTTGATCTTGAACTTGCGAAAAATTCGGAAACGTCCGGGCTTTTTGAGTTTTGACATTTGGGCACGTATTTCTAAAGCGGTGTCGGTATCTGTAACGTTTCTCTAGTTAAAGCAATTTTATTAAGTTTTTGAATAGTGGAAAATGCGTAGATACGGAATTTTTAGGATAATATTATTCAATCATTCATGAGCTCTTGATTTAAGAATTTTTTTTCTTTATTCATTATAATATCCATCAAACTCTTTATATTACGCTTAAAAATTCGGCCCAAAAGTCATGCTGGAATTTTTTTTCTATCTTGAAAAACAAATGTCGCTACAACGATTAAACGAAATTTTGATTTTAGTACAGTAATTTTCGACTCAACGATGGAGGCATGCGTGCAAATCTAATTCAACAACTTGGCAGATCCTTCGCAATTCGCACGAGTCTTTCGGAGCCCATCCAGTTGATCTAAACGCCGAATGACGCTTGAATTTCGAAACTTTTCTCGACAGTCATTCTCGTTAAGGACGCTAGTTAAAATTTCCACGTCCCATACATCGTGACGATTAGTCATCGGGCGCAGAAAAATGATAATCCGTTCCGTGGGTTTTGACGGTTTAACGAGAGTCGACGGCCGCTTGTTTTCCGAAAACCGCGGCATTGCCTTAATAAGAATAACTCGTCTGAGGCCTTTTTTCCCCCGTCTGAATAACCACTTTGTTCGACGTCAGTCTTCATTCGGCGGCTCAATTGTTCCTTCGTGAAATCCCAGTAGCCGGTCGGTAGGAAAGAGTTGGGCACAGGAACATCTGATATATTAGCCCTATTAGAAGCGTAAGGCGAGTAGTGATTCATGATAAATAGAATAACATCTTCTGAACGTTTTGTGGCCGAGGTGATTTCTCCAAGCTAAAGACCGAAGAGCGGTTAAAAGATTAGTAACAACGCAGAGACGTTTTCTCTTCGAATGTCGGCCTCTCCAGCAGCCGTTCGTCATTCTTCTTTCTACGGGATATTATCCATCTTGTAATTAAAAATCAACTCGAAAACCTCATCGTCATAGGTTGAACTGGATTAGACTTTCTTCATCGGAGCTCATTTGTATCCGAGAACTAGCTCATTTTTCTCCCGGCAAGATTGTCTCGTAACATCTGCAGTCGATAATTCATTCAGATAAACGGATATCGAACCGGCGACACCGCGCTAATGAAGATGGGATTTCGAAAGAAAAACAGGAAACGATAATTACGTCAGATCTTCCATTATGCAATCCACCTGTCGGCCAAATACAAGAAGAAATCATATAATGAGAGTTAATTGTCCAGCCGCCGTTCAATTGGAGGTTAACCGCATTTTCATATTGAAACATCGTTCAAGGATGAAACATGATTGAAAACCAGTTATATAGATGCGTTGCAGTTGCCAAAGGGCTGATGCACTCGGTAATTAAGTTCCTTCAGTAGTCCAAGAGAGAGACAGTAAACTAATTCGAATGAGCGCTTTGAAATCCTCCAAACAATTTCGAATTCGAAATGCCCGAAAATCGCAAGATTCCAATATTACACCAACTGTTGCAACTTTCGGGTATTCAGAAGTAAATAACGCGCATAATAATGGTGGAACTTCCTGTGCTCCTGAGAGTCAGGTGTAGCTGCCAAGATCAAAGGGAAGATTCAGTTACAACGGAAAACGAGAGTAAACAACCTGAGGCATGAGCGAGATCTCCAGGGGGTTCTTCTGTTGACTCGACTGAAACGAGGAGTAGACGATCCAAGACATAAAACGAGTATTTACTCGCGATTTATTAGTAACGTTCATGTAAGGGAGCGATATAGATGAAATCATTGTTCGCTGGAACTGCAATTCCACAAAGTGAACTAATTGAGAAAGAAATTCTAGAGGGTTCTCAAATAATCAGGGAGTAGCTTATGCTGCCCTGAAGATGCCCAAATTGGCGACAGTCACCGCAGATATGAAAAGATCAAAGGCACCGAATGAAGAGATCCATTCGAGTGAAAGGATACGGAACGAGTGAAAGGAGCTGAATAAATGGAAGTATCTCAAAGAGTGGAAGTCGAACGAGAGAAAGTATCAGAAAAGTGAAAGTATTGAAACGAGTGAAAGTATCAGAAAAGTGAAAGGAATGAAACGACTGAAAGTATCAGAAAAGTGAAAGTATTAAAACGAGTGAAAGTATTGAAACTAGTGAAAGTATCAGAAAAGTGAAAGTATTGAAACTAGTGAAAGTATCAGAAAAGTGAAAGTATTGAAACTAGTGAAAGTATCAGAAAAGTGAAACTATTGAAACGAGTGAAAGTATCAGAAAAGTGAAAGGAATGAAACGACTGAACGTATCAGAAAAGTGAAAGTATTGAAACTAGTGAAAGTATCAGAAAAGCTAAATTATTGAAACGAGTGAAAGTATGAGAAAAGCGAATGGAGCGCAATTCGTGGAACGAGTGTAAGTATGAGAAATAATCGGAACGGGTGAAAGTATCAGAATATGCGAAGGTACTGAAAAGAGCAAAAGTCGCGGAACGATTGAATGATACGCACTAGTGACAGGACACGAACTAGTGAAAGAATCAAAACGAATGGGATGGATTCATAGGAACGAGAGAACTGTGTGAAAGAATCAGAAATAGTATTCAACGTAATGTAGCCATAGTTAACGTAAATTCGCGCTATTTATGTTAACCCTGACTTCATAAGCGGATTATAGACAATTTCTCTCTTCAAAATGGTTACACGTGAGGGAAGCATGTTAAGCATCGCATATCGTTCTCTTAACAGGTTCGATCCCGTCGGTCCGGGGTGAAATCGTTTCCCTACGGGTCGAACAATATCTAAGTGGTAAGGGAATTAAAACGCTAGTTCTCTATATTAGGCTAACCATTGAGGTGGATCTAAAATTAAGAATCCCATTTGAGGCTACGCCAAGGAAAGGACGAGCATGGAATTAGACATCTGGCAAGCCTGCTCCTAAGCCAGACGTTTATAAGTAACCCGAATGATCGGATCGAGCCCGACCCCTTCCGCTAATTGCTGGCCGTCTTCTAATTAAGTAATTATCGTTTGAAGCCTTGTTTTCCTCGAATGAAAAAACGACGGGAGCCTGCCGATAAAACTTTCTGCGCCCCGTCGAAGGCTTTGGCATCCATACAAACAGGGACCGCTCGTCAGAGATTTTTACCTTCTGCTTCCAGCTACAATTGAATCGTTTCTTTTCCTCTCGAACCGCTTCTTTACCTCAGAAAAATTAATTCGACTTCGCCCCTCTCAGTTTTTCTTTATTCATCGCTAAATTCCTCCGCGAGACTCCAAGGGAATTATCTTTTTCATGCGGATCCTCCGTCGACCTGAAACTCTTCACAACGCGGGATGAATTCAAGTGCGGTATCCAATTATAGCTGTCGTCGACTGTCCAGACGATGTCAGTCAATTTATCAAAGTCCGATGATACGCACTGATTGACTGTAGATGCAAAGGAGAATTTACAAAACCAAAGGCAGAAATGCCAATCAAACTACTGGATTTGGACTGCTTTCTTTGATCAACATAAAGTACTTAGAGAACGACCCTTGGCAACATAACTGTGTATTTACAGAGGAACATTAACATCACTTATTTAATGCTACTTGATTGCTCCAGTACATTCAACCAATCCGATCTAATTGCATCCGAATCGATTACAACTAGTGGCAAAGCTGGAGAATAATTATCAAGGAAATTACAGTTCAGAATTGTTATACATTTTAAAAAAAAATCCGTGCATTAGACACATAACATAAAGATATTCCTTTCTTCGTTTCTAACGGGAAGGGAAAAATTATGGTCGAACTACGTTGATTTTCATGAGCGACCAAAAAAGGAAAAACCTTAGTTCAAAATATACGTCACATAAAAATTGATTGAGCACTCGCATGAAGTAGTTGAGCTCAAGGCATTTATTAACGATCGTTTGCTCCAGTAATCAAAGTAATGAAATGGAATACCGTTGAAAAAGCCTCGCAGCGGCAGCTCAAAGAAGTCGGCGGTATCTTCAAAAACCAGGTTCCACATTGGTATCGGCGGCACACGGGATAAATCACCCCGAGGATACCACGGAACAATTAAAGAAGAAAATAAATAATTGTGAAGGTGATTGGTCGAAAAAGATTCGGCTGGAAGAAGGGGAGACTCGACGACCTAGAACCAACAAAGTAAATCCCACCCTCTGTCAAACCTTTTAAAAGGATTTTTCTTCTTATCAAGGCGACGAAGGTTTTTATCTTCGATACGAGGTCGTTAATTTAACTGAACTAGTGCCAAAAAGAAAATTACACCGGACTGCGTGCCAAAATATTGCGTCAGCGATCTTGTAAGGTCGCTTCAAGCAGCAATAGTAATTAATCAGATTGGAAAGAATTGAGGATCAACAATTGGTAAGTTTGAGCTCCAGATACTGCTGTGAAAAGCAACGAGTAAAAATATTCACCTTCTTTCCATTTATTCTTATTATTCCTTCTTTCCCCCTGGACATCAAAAAATATTATTAGTCCAGAAAAAAAAAAACAATTCTGAAGAACATTATTTTTTAAGTACCTAGTATACCAGAACAATTTTTTTGCCCAAATTTAAGACTTGTTTGATTACAACAAAAATGTAATGTAATCCTTATGACTGATAAGTAATCGTGTCAATAACTTTCAACATGAAATGATCAGCACGATTTATTCAGAAATCAATCGCCAATGATTTTCTTTTATTTATTTTTTATACAATATTTTATTCTGTAATTTTTTCGCAGATTCTGGAGAGAATATGAAAACATTTTTCTGGCAACATAGGACTTTTTTTAAAAATTTCTGATTACTTTGACTGAGAAGATAGTTCGAAAATGAAAAATATATATATATTTTTATGCTTTCCGTCGAACGAATCGAAAAATTTCTCTTTTGCTACGCAATATTTCAATCATCGATGATCTTGAAAAGGAAGATTGTTTTTCTGAGAAGAGTCTTAGAATAATTTCCCAACGACTTTTCAGCGGCCGTTCGATTCAATCACATTTCTACGAATACGATACCGCTGAAATATCGCATCCCATTATAGTCGCTTTTACTGAAAGAGATTTCTTCTCGAAGAAAATATACGGGGCGATACAAAAAAAGAAGCATAACTCCAATCGTAGGGCAGGTGGAAAAAAGGACTCGATCCCCCAGGAAGCCCAGCTCGACCGATAAATAACCTGATACTGCTGTGATCTGCGACTTCAGGGGGCCCTAGGTATTGAAATACCAAGAAAAACGGGACGGACCGAAACCTAATCCACAAAGAGGGAAGAAGCCTACGGGGTGTTGAAATGGGCTTAACATAAATAAACCCGGAACGGATGTTGAAGCTTCCACACGCCTTTTCTACCTTTAAGAAAAAAATAAAAAAGTGAAGAATCAAAGGACGAGTATGAATTTTAAATGATACGATAAACATCGTGATTTTCATGTTTCGAAAATTTTCGCTGAACTAAACGTACGACTGGGGCGAAAATAATAAAGAAATGTTTTCATTTTATTTGTTAAATAATAGTGATATATTTAGACAAAATAATTTATAATAATGATTAGAATAATTTGAATTAGTAATAATTTGCAATATAATTTCAAATTATGAATATAAAAATATAAATAGTTTAATAATAATCATTTTGATTATATTTTCATTTTTTTTGATGAACAATAGTTTTTGGATGGTTGGTTTTTTTTTTCTACTTTTCTGTATTATGCGCTTGTCTATCTGATATACGAGTATGATTATGTTCAACCCAAAAATTACTATGCTATTATTGCGTTCAATTATTTCATAATATATTTTTGAAAGGAGCAGCTTTGATTTTCTGTAAATGAATCTAGATGATTATATCGATCTGTATAGGTATATTTCAACAGATATAGAATTTATAATACTGTAAAAAGCGCACTTTTAGGAAAATTCATTTTTATTATGTATTTTACTCCGGTATATATATGTTAACGGAAGATGTTGGGTTTTTTTACGGAATCACCCTAATGATAATCTACACTAGTTTCACCCAGAGGACGAGCAACTTTTTAATTATTGTAGACAAGGCAAAAAATCACGCTTCCAACTTGTCACGGAACACGGTAGTTATTAATTTTCTAACGTACATTTAACTAAGGGAATTAATAGGTCTTCCCACGGGGAACGAGTTGCTTTCGCGTGATGGTCCACCGAGGTCTGGACTCCCTAGGTTTAATGAGCTAAATTGGTGGGTGTCGCGGTAAATTGAGCCCTGGGCGAGGCGACCTCACTAAAACGTAAAAGCTTCGCCCAACCGTTGGGCCCCCGTGCACCTCAGTCCATATCACCGAGGCTATCTCGGCATTAGAGCCATTTAACATCAAATAAAAGTTTTTTTTTTTAAATCGAGGAAATCTCAAGCGAGGAACCATAACGCTGAAAAAAACTCCATTTTGGCTTATTATTCAATAACAAACTATTGTAATCACCAAAGAAAAATAATTTCTAGCCCCCCTTCCGCTCAAAATTTGATGTTTTACTATTCAAAGCTTTCCAAGACCTTGAAAGTTCAAATACGTTGAGTTTAGTGGCCTGTAAAAATCAAACTACAAAACACGCACTCAATCGTGAAAAAAGCTCATAACGTGGAGGCACGGTGTGTGACCCAATATGAAAAATCTAGTGTTTTCTGCTCGCCATAAAAACATTTCAAGCCCTCAAACGTTGAAAAATATTCACTCTTATAGCTTGTAAAAATCGAAACAGAAAAAAAGACTTTGAACCCTTATATTTCAATTGCACAGGGTGTTATTCAAAATTCAATAAGAGCTGATTTTGCTCATTGACTAGGAAAACATTTCCTAAAAATGTCGTTGAGTTTCATTCATTTTTAAGGGAGATATGGCGATTTATTACAGTTTGTAACCACAGACAGATGGACGTACAGACAGACACTTGTTAAGAAAGTGATTCTGAGTATAGTTCTATGAAAATTTCTTCCAACACGACCTCAGTTAAAAATCTATATACCTTATCCGACAAAACTTTAAAAGCTGAATCTTGAAATTTTCACAAAAATCAATCTTGGACTGATAATGGTTCAATTTTTAACCAAATCGCTATCTGTAAAAAAGCTAACAAAAATCGTCATATCTCCGTGAAAAATGAATTCGAAGTTTTTTCTGTTTCGATTTTGACAGGCTATAAAAGTCAATATTGCGTTTTTGTATAATTCAACAAGGTTTGAGAAGCGGAACGCCCCAAAAAACACAATATATTGTTAAATAAGAGGAAACTGCCTGAGTAGAGATGGCATTCCTTAGAAATCCTCAGTCTGCTCAACCTAAACGTTCCGTGCGCCTGCTCCTAAAGCGCTCTTCTCAGCTTCGGAACAACTGTCTGTGCGTCCGTGTGTTGGTCTGTCAGTGTTTCTGCCTGTCTATGATCACAGTGACTAATATCGCCATATCTCTCTGAAAAATGTTTGAAATTCGATGAAATCTGTTCTGAAACTGTCCTCTCTGCGCAAATAACGGCGTGATCGAAGTTTTAACACCTAACAAATATTGCTTTAGAGGTGTAAGAATTATAAAATTATTATAATATAATTATATTATTTATTATATTACATGTTGTTTATTGTGAGCTTTAC
Organism: Tupiocoris notatus; assembly: GCA_037159825.1. Classification (NCBI taxonomy): domain Eukaryota; kingdom Metazoa; phylum Arthropoda; class Insecta; order Hemiptera; family Miridae; genus Tupiocoris; species Tupiocoris notatus. The sequence continues at coordinate 58,843 of JASJUZ010000023.1, read as the reverse complement.
CAGCCATAAAAGTCAATATTTTCGATAGGTCAAAGCCTTGAAATGTTTTTCATGGCAAGCAGATTGCCAGATGATTTGATTTTTATCTTTGGCTCGCACACTGTGTAGTTCCACGTTATGAGCTTTTTTGAGGGTACCTTCAGCTGGCTAGAAAATCAATATATTTGAATGCTTGTTGTTGACTACAAAAAGTTTCTTCTATCGTCAGTCGTTCACTGCAGTTAGCATTATTAATCTAATTCGTGCGTTTTTCTATGTTTAGGTCCCCAGACTAGTATTTCAATAAAACTTTTGAAAAAACGTAGCGGCCTTTGTTTGAATTTGTTGATTTTATAGTAAGTAATACCAATTACCGACTCAAACAGGTCGTACTATATGATCTATGCACACCACTGGTTTAACAATGGGATGTAATTATTTTATTTTTAAATGACAGGAGGAAGCTACATTAGGATAAACATTGTTACTAATAAAGAAAATAACAACGAAGCGACCGCTTCAGAAACTGTCCGAATAGCGCAATTTTCTCGGTTAATTGATACTCCGTCCCATGTTAATAACTTTGCCCGCCAATCATATTTATATCATAAATGAAGAACTACAATAAACTATTTATAACGTCTGCAAATGTTCATAACTTTACAGCTCTTGGTAGGATTGCCTTTTTGAATCAATGATCGCAATTATGCGGAATGAAAAGGAAGAGTTTAATTGGCCGATAAAAACACGCAATATTCCGCGATTAAAATTGCTATCGTGAAACGAATAAACTTTATTGTATAATATTGATACGTCCTACGGTAGTATTCAGTGATATCAGCGTCAGAAGAATAGCTTTTTATCCGCTGGCGAGAAAAATGAGTAAAACAACTCGCAAATTCGTGCATGCTATAGCTATGCATTTATAGCTGTTTACTGTCAGACAAAAAATGATCATTTAGCAATCACCAACTTGCACATCGAAAATTACTGCTCATAAAACGACGTTTTTACAAGCCTAGAATGAGCCAGACAGTCAAATCGCATGACGATCTATCGTACGCTGAATTACGAGAGATAAAAAATTGAATTGTACTCGGTCGGCAGTGACTTACTGAAAATAAACAATTTCCGGGAAGCATCGTGTAAGAAACTAAATTGTGACTCACGGTTTTACAGCGGAAAGACCACAAGCGAATGTTAGCTCAAGCGCACTTCGTAGTCAATACTTACCTGAAACAGGTGAAAGAACAGTAAAAAATAATGAATCAAGTATTTTCTAGTTTATGATTCGCAAAAAAAGAAAATTTTCTCAAAATTAACTCCGCCGTGTTCCACGAGCGTAGGAACGTAAGACCACAATATAGAAGCATATTTCGGTTTACTTGTTTGTTTTTAGAGTTTCATTTTTGTGTTGAATTAGGGAGAATTTTGGAAATTTGGCACGAGGGTATAACTCGAGAGTGTTGGGAACTATAAAAATCTTTCTTAATTGTTGAATAATTAAATGACATAGCAACAGTTCAGATTCTTTGATTTTCGAGGCGAAAATAAATTTATGAAGCTACTTGTAGAGAAAGAACTGTGTGTTAAATAAATCCATCATCTTCCTATCAATAATAATCCAATAATAAACCATTGTAATCGCCCAAGAAAATTTTTTTCTATCCCCCCCCCCCTCAAATGGGGGTTAAATGATGTTTAACGTTTCAAGGCATGTAGAATCCGAATACTCAATTAAAAAAATTCTGTCAGACCGCCGTGCGCCGTCAACACTTTTTCGGCCAAACTATAATAGCTAAATTCTTGAAATTTTCATCAAAAATCAATCTCGGTCTCACGACGACCCAATTCTTGAACCACATTGCTAGCTCAATTTTAAGGGTATTTCATGAGGGTTTTGAGGGGGAGAAAATTCATATTTTCCAAGTTTTTACAGTAAAAGGTGTATTTGGTTCAGTTTTGTGTCTCATTTGGGAGATTTTCACAAATTGGGCATGAGGGTATAACTCGAGAGTTCTTGGAGCTATTAAAATCGTTCTATACTCGTTGAAATGCTCGTCGAACACGCTCTTCAACCATACCGTAAGGCGAGAAATTTAGCATTTAATTTAAAAATTAAGAAAAATAATAATGATTAAAATCACAATAGTTGCTACGGAGTTTTCCCCTATAGTTACCAAGCTGTTTTTCGGTGGGAACGTTCACAAAATGGTCCGAATAATTACTATCACAAATGGATAAATAAAAAAACGCAGAGCGTTTTGCAGCGTTTTTACTTTCACCTCACAGTTAGCCAATAAGAGTCAAGCTTTCTTTCACCTAGTACTATTTTAAATCAGCGGAATTCATGACGATCTCTTTGTCCTCTACACTTTGGAAATTTTATCCCAATATCGAATCCTCCCGATTCGTAGGACGAGCGAAGGATTTGCTTCCGTTGCTAAATAATCACGATAAAATACTCACAAAAAAAAATCAAAAGCGCAATCCTTTGCAGTATTTTCATTAACGAAGCTCGAGTGAAAGAGATTATTTGGCTCGCTACCGTTTTGCGTGATTATCACAACTTCATTCGGCTCAAACATGGAACTCAAGTGTCTTCCTCCGTGAACAGAAATCATCTTTCGCCTTTGCATTGCGTTTAAAAGAGACAGAAAGCGATGGACTCTGGTGGGAAGGGGTATTATGCAAATATCAGCGGTCCACTCTCCAGGCAATTATTCAAATATTGTCATTAATATGCCCGAGGGCCCCGTGGGCTCAGTCGGGCCCTCCCCCACTTTACCATGCTAATGCTTTAGGACGCGCGGACTCTACTTGTCGTTAGGGAACTTTCGACACGACGAGCGAGAGCGAGAGAGACAACGCCAGAGAATGACACGGGTTGGAAAAAGACGGAAATACGTTACAGAGAGAGACGTTCCCAAAACAACACGCACCTCCCACATATGGCCAACTACTTGTTCCTCCTCAGGCCCGACTGGAGCAGACAGACGGACGGGGAACGTTGAATTTGCTCGCTTCTCTCGTCGGAGTTCGGTCGGGCTCATCTCACTTAACATTACATAGCCGTTCCCCTTCAGTTTCACTCGGTCCTGATATGAAAATCATCTCTCTCGTATCTACCGTGGAGATTTCACAGTGACCCATTTAAAAAGGGTCCACGCGACCCGGCTCGGGTCACGGCAAGGGCTAGCGAACATTGCGGTCTCCCTTATGCCACGTCAGTTTCATCAGTCCCATCTCCCCTCATGTCTAGTCAACAAGCTCTTCCCACATTCGCTCGAACATACCAGATTTTCAGGAGTTTCAACGTCTGTCCCGCTATTTTGAGTCACAGTGAGTAACTAATGTGTTATCTCATTGCGAGCACAAAGTTTATCAACAATGTCTCTCGAGATACAAACGAATCAGAGACGTGCGTTGACACTTTTTTTTTTTTTTGTTGGATAATTCTATATCCAGCGCTGAAACAATATTTAACAGGCGGATCATAATTCCACTTAATGACATAATTGAACTTTAATGCTGCATAATCGAAGCGCTATTATTTTGCAATTAATATTCGAATTCGTTCGAATCAAATTACAATAATTTTAGTCAAACATGATTCGCCTTCGATAGAGCTCATTACTTTGAAGAATAAAAAAAATTATACTGAATACAGCAAGAGTAATTTGTCTCATATTACACAAAAACTCGTCCGCTTTTTTCGAAGTAAGTCATAAATCGAAAACCGTAAAGCAATCGACTTCGCGACGATCACCAGCGATCAAAAACCAATTAAAATTTTTAACCAAAACAACTATAAAAATCGTTGCAAATGATTGCGCAACTACCTTCTGCATTGTACTCTAAGCTTCGATTTCTTAAGGTTTAACAGAAACATCAACAAATTATCCCGGATATTTTATGTTTCACCAATTAGAACACGATGATAATTATAATAGCTAACTCGGCAATAAATTATAACTTGATTGCAATAAATTATTTCTAATTCTTCTCGATAGCTAGAAGTAAAAAAAGAAATTACTTTCACATAAATAGTTAAAAGAGTCTGAATATTCGACGAATGCAACTACTTGTAATTATTTGTTTCCATCAGCCACATCTCAATTGTAGCATGAGCTGTAAATTTTATCTTTTTGTTATCGAGAGGGCTCTCGTATTTCAGGGTCAATTAGCTTCATCTTCAGCGGCACAGGCTTTCGACGTAATACTTTCATCATCAATCATTATTAATGTGTAATATTTTTCCAATTGCAACTACTTTAACCGGCGGTAGATTAATCCGCTCCATTATCTAGTAAACTGTCACGTATATTATAAGACTCCGATTGTAATACGGTGATACAACATTTTCCCAACGCCGTCATGTGTTCCATCTCGATCATCGATCCGGAAGACATATTAGTAATAATCCTTGTAATAATACGGAAGCGGAAATCCGTCTTGGAAAAAATGTGCGCCACAGTTATCAGGCAGTTGGTCGAACCAATAACTGACAGCCGTCTCCCGCGAGGCTCGTTTCCTTGTCAACAGTCGCAGCACTCACCTAAGAAAGGAGCGTTGAACCAGGCAACCTCGGTGCTTTGATACTAGAACTATTGGTCCCTCGGGATCCCATGCTCCTCTCAGCGGGAGACCCTTCCCAGATGTCTGAACGGGAATAAAAAACCCATGGACCTTCGAAGCCAGACGGAAAGAGGATGTTTTTGTTTTGACATCGCGCCGAGGAAAAAGCGAATTTTTTGTCGCGTTTCACTCGACGAATCAAAAATTGTTTTTCATTTTATAACGAGCGCAAAACTTTAATTAGCCGTGACGACAGAAATATAACTGCGAGGAACAGATTTTTCTATATTCGATATATTTTTAATTTATAATCATTTTTTATTTAACCTTGATTTTTTTCAACTGGCAGTTCACATGAATGATTGGAATCGAAAAATTGAAAAATTACAAGTGTAATCGAACTCTTCAATTGATAGCAGAGTAACCAAAGAGGAAACCAAAGAGGAGTAGCCAAAGAGTTGGCAAGTTAGGAAAATTTGGAAAAACTAACGTCAATTGGACAATTACTTTTTTTTTTTGGTCCCGATGGACCTATGCAGCCCTGAAGATGCCCGAATGGGCGAAAGATCCCGGCCGAGGAATAAAAATATGGAGAAAAAGTCGCAATCTCAATCTCCCCTCATCCTGACAATACTTTTTTTAGCTCTACAATCTATTGATTTTGCCCTATGATGAGCTATACTCATTCTATATTTATATCAATCAGTTATTAAGTAACAGCAAACGCTCGCACATATTTACAAAAAATCAAAATCGTCCACATTAATGATTTAAAAACAGTCGATCACAAAAATCGATGCCACTTTTTAGCCATGGTTCCTTCTGGTATGCATTTGAGCCGTTATCCTTCTAAAGGTGTGTCAGGTGACTGAAGACCAATCAATCGGCCTCGTCTTAAATTTCTGAAAAGAAATCCGAAAAACTCGCTTGAAACGTTCAAAAAACGGAGCCCGCTCAATCGATAAATCAAGTTTGGACCGGCTGGGCTGTACAAATATTACAATATTCATCGCTCCCTTGGCTGCTTCGAAGGAGCATTATTTGGGAATATTAGCATTTTATTAGCCCGATCTGTCGCGAGCGTTTCTTTTAAATTATTCATGAAAGTTTCCTGGCCTTCTTCAGGTATTTGTTTTGAAGTGTTTGATTGTCCGTCATAAATTGGTCGCCTCGGGGGTTGAGCATTTTTTTCTATTATTTTGGTCCTCGAACTTGATTGCTTTCGTGTGTCATTCGGAGGACCGGTTCCGCTGAACACGTGTTCTTCCATGTTTGTACTTCTATTCAACCGAGTTAGAGTTTTCGCCTTTATGATACACAGGGTTGTGTCAGCTTTTTGTTATTTTCTTCGAACAATCGATCGATAACACTTGAGAATCAAAAGTTGAATAAATAAATTTTTCAAACGCGCGCATTTAAATTTAAACCAGTAAGGCGTGTTTGTGTGATATTTACTTATATGAGAGCATAGAAAACAGAATATTTCACGGGCGCGGCGTTTTCATTTTATTATGTTTATCACTTTTATTATTTTCAAGCAAAATAACACGTTTCGAAGCGAAAAGCGTGACCTCTCGTTCGCGAAACAGTCCTCCGGCGATTGTTGTCATGAATAAAAAATTGTACACTGTTGGTCAAACAAAGGTGTGCAATATCTGATGACCCATATATGGAAATGATGTTCCATATATTTCCGCTGCGGCCAGGGTCGCTCTCAGCTTCACCCCTTTCCCTAATATATGTGGAAGTCCTGTCTGTTCTGTCCCCTAAATCACAAGCGCTGGGTAAATGTTTTCAGGCCGCTGGCACTGCAGCCGGAATAAAAATGAGCCCTTCGTCAAAAAAAGGTTGCCCTTGTAATTTAATTCGGACATACTTTTAATTATAAACATTCAACTCTATTAGATCGTGCAGATTAGTTTTCCATTTCCAAGCGGTCGAGGAACTCGCTCAATTATTCATACGGACAAGCCAAATACAACAGAATAAAGAAATATATAACTGACATTATCTCCGCATTCGTTTACCTAATTAAAAATAAAATGGAAAGTGAATAAATTTAGAACCAGATCACAAGTCGAATTTTAAAACGTTTATAAATTCAAATATTTTATGAAAAAAAATAAATAATTTGTACACAAAGCGTGATTTGTAATGCGGAAAAATTGCAACAAAATTATTTAATATTCAAAATTATTAGTTATTATTTTTAACATGAATAACAAGGATCAACCATAAATTTGGGTCGTCTTTTCACCACCAAAAGATACAACTCAACCGAACATTCGATATCTGTTTGATAAAATACCAAACGCTCTGAAAAGTTATGGAATTCCAATGCATGAATTAATACGCATAGATTTGATTTTGTGAAAATGCACCGAACGTAATGGACAAGTGGAAGCAACACGTAGTGAACTAAATATCGCTGGCTTTATTGTTTTGAAAGCCGGAAGCGATGAAATTGGCCAAATTAGCGAGAACGGTGATCATCCGATGGAGCGATTCTTCCGAGTAACGAGATAGAATTCCGCGGTTTGAAGGTGTTTTCAAACAGCCAATCGAAATCCCGGTCAATTATCCGTTCGACGATTGAAACTTCGTTAAATGGTTCGAACGTCGGTTTTTATTTATTCTAGAAATTAGAGGGGGAAATTTTTTCCACGTTTCAAACATCGACTGATTTACGATTTTCGGAGATAGGGAAAAAATTGTTCGACCCAAGGGGTGAATTTTTACCACGTAGACCAGCCAGTAAAATGCGTTCACTTGTCGAGCCTTCGATCGTTATTATAAGCGGAGGCACAAAAACGGCTTCGAATTGTAGAAAAAGAATAAGAACGTGGGGAAAAAGTAGGAGAAAAACTTATTTGAAATATTGAGAGTTCTCAGTTAACGGTCTGCGTCGGATAAGGCTCCAAACCTTTTCTCGCTCTCGCCGGCTCGTCTTTTTCCTTAGGCCTTTTCTCGAAGAAGTGACTTGAAGAGGGCAGATCTATACGTTACCCTTATCTTCTGAGGCGAAACTCCCTCTCACTTACACTCGTTCCTTCACTCTCTTTCATGCAGTCCTTTCTACTAGCTCCTCACTCTGCGGATCTGGATTGGTCATAAGCCCTAAGTGAAAAACCTTCTTGATAACAGCCTTTCTATTCTACTATTCAAGCTTGAGACCCCTCTTGATTACCCCCGACCTCACGACCTCGCTCTTCCATATCCCGTCCTTTTCTTTCTATACAAACGTTACAGAATGAAAAACGAAAGGGTTGCTCGAAGTGAAAATGTTACCCTTCCCAATCGATGGTAACTCCACTGGAGTTTACGTTCTTTGACGAGGTTCAACGCAGTTGAAAGCTGAATAATCCAAAAGCACGTACGCGAGCTTGTTTAAATAAACGAAACGGGTCGACTGAAAGAACGACAATAGTTTCAAAGTTACAACGGAAAAACTATAAATTTATTCATACGAATGAAGTCGGAGGAAAATCATTTTGAACAAGCGGACCTTGGTGGAACAGAGAAATATTTTGAAATTTAGAGTTCTAATGATTTAGCAAGCGATTTATTGATGAGTGAAAAGTGAGGTGAAAAAGTGAGGAGAACAGAGTGGGAATGAAGAGTAATGAGTGAGGAGTAGGAAGTATGGAGTGGGGAATGAGAAGTAAGGGGTGTGAGGAAGGAGTGACGAGTAAAGGTTAGGAGTGAGGAGTGTGGAGTAAGAAAAAGGAGTGAGGAGTAAGAGTAAGGAGTGAGGAGTTAATAGTGAGGGGTAGTGAAATAATTGCATAATATGAGCAGCGGGCAACAATCAATAGTTTTTCTATCTTCCACGTTGATTAGATTAAGGTAATACGCATAATTATTTTGTCTTATGCTGGCGAAGAAAGTAGGAATCAAAATTTAAAGAATTAGCAAGCAATTTATTGATGACTGAAAAGCGAGGTGAAAAGAAGTGAGGAGTACGGAGTGAAGAGTAAGTAGTGGGGAGTAAGGAATGAAGAGTAATGAGTGAGGAGTAAGAAGTTAAGAGTGAGAAGTATGGAGTGGGGAATGAGGAGTAAGAGGTGTGAGCAAGGATTGATGAGCAAAGATTAGGAGTGAGGAGTCTGGAGTAAGAGTAAGGAGTGAGGAGTAAAGAGTGAGGAGTGATGAGTAAGGAGTGAGGAGTAAAGAGTGAGGGGTATTTATGAGCAGCGGGCAACAATCAATAGTTTTTCTATATTTAGTCTTCTTATGCTAAGGAAGCGAGTAGGAATCGAAATATGAATCTAGACTCAGGCTATCGATCGAAATATTTCGAAATATTGAAATTTGCGCAAGTCAGTCAAACCATCAGCTGACAGTTGAATAATTTTTCGACGGCCTCGGTTATTCAACACAGGGATGTTAATATTTTCACGAAAAATAGCGTTCACTCGCAAAACTTTCGCTGAATTAGTGGAGGCTTTTCATTCGTAGCAGGTATTCAGATTTCGGATTCAAAATCTCATGTATACTCAGCGTTCTTCATTTGAGCCCGAGGGTATTCTCAACGAAACCTGCACGCCAGACTATTATCGGGGTTCATCACATTTTCTGTTACACCGACCGTTCGGGCAACCTCCGACGCACGAGTACTCCCAATATAGTAACATCGTTCGGCACGGGCTTCATTTTATAGGGCCATTCTTCGCGATCGGGGGCTTTGGGGGCGTCCATTTTGTGACCTCCGGGGTTTATAGTAACTCGTAACTGCGGGAAAACCCGTCGGAAGGAAAGGTCGTACGGATACCGAAATATGCTCATATTGGGAATCGTCTGATGGCCAGGCATCAACCATCACTATACTCATACCTCGAGCGGTGAGTAAATGTCGAGGGAATATATATTGGCCGAATTAAATTCGGGAAATGAAAGTCAAGAGCAGGAAGATGAAGTAATATATTTTATTTTATTAATTTTTTTGTGGAAAGTGATAGGTAGAATAAATCAATTTTTAAATAAGCCGTATAGAAAAAATAATGGGAAAATGGTGGAATAATTGTCACCAATCTGCAGGTGGAGTATATTTCTATATAAGCTTATTCATGGAACTGTTGATTGCCCTCATTTGCTTACACGCCTTTAATTGGAGCACCCAATCATGTCCCTTCTACATACCAACCACGTCCACAATTACTTATTAAACAACCCAATTCTCAGGACTCAAAGAGTCATAAATAGATTAAGCACGGAGAAAATTTTTGATCAATTCTCCCAAACCTTCGATAGGTTGAAGACATTATTGTGAATATAAATTATTATGATAGTGTGATACATGTTTGTCTCGAGTGCCATACAGTTACATCGTTATTGAACCTAATTGCCCGTGTATATCATTAAATAAAAATATTTAAAAAGTTGTAGAAATGCTCCTTTGCTGTGTAATGCAACCGAAGGTTCAAAACTGGTATAGAATATTTAACAATATCGCATTCGAACTCATTTTACTATCAAAACTCTACGTACATTATAATCACCTCTACGAAAATTTTCAACGCTATCACAGCTAACCGTTACAATTTATAATGATAGTTGGGAAAAGCATCGTTGGAGAGAACTGTTACTGGAAAAATCGTCCGCTTGACGAGTAATGTAAACCGGAGGGAGGAACTGAAAACAATGCCAGTTGAAGCCTTTTTCTATCGGATGGAATATAATATATGCGGCAAAGATGGGCTGGGCAATGATGGCGGATCTTAGCGGATGTGACGTCCGCGTACTTATCCGGGAAGCCGCCACCATGTTCTTGAGTTTCACGAAAACCTCCCACCAACTCTTTGCGGAGTTAACGAACTAAAAAGCGATGCAATTCACATCCGCCGTGGGAAATTATTCAACCACGAAAAAAGCGGTGTCAAGACAAGACTCTCGCGCTAATTTACAATAAGAAGCGTTGATTTTTTGTTTTAATAATTAAATTTCTGGATTTACAATTTTTTTTTTTTTTTTTTTTTTTGCGTAAATTAGTTACGTAGAGTTTTAAACAGAGCAAAATGAGAATCAAATCGCAAGCAAGTATTTTCGTTGGACAAACCGCCTCAAAGAACATTTACGAAAGATTCCGATATAAAACAGCGGTGTGAATAGATCGCACAGAACGACCATGTTGGATTCGGTAATTGGTATAACGTACCTACGGTAAAATAAAAAAAATTCAAACATAGGTCGCAACGTTTCTACACTAGATGTGTTGTTGAAAAAATAGCCAGGGGACTAAAAAATTAAATAAAACTCACGAGTTCGAATAATAATGTGAAACTGCAGTACGTGAGCCTGACGATAGAACAGTTTTGTAAAATGGAATGTAAAATTATGTAAAATGAAATCTAAATTTTTTAATTAGCCTGCCTTGAAGAGGAAATCAAGTGTCACTGACTTACCGATACAATCACATAAAAACATCAAGCATTTAAATGTATCGATTTGCCAGGCAGCTGAAGTTATTCACAAAAAAGCTCATAACATGGAAATATCGCGTAGGAGCCAAAGATAAATATTAAACATACCTAAAAAACAATTCACTGCCTTAGACGTTCATATATATCAATTTTCTAGACTGTGAAGATTTCTAAATACGAAAACAAATTGGATAGCACGGGTGTAAAGTATGTGACCCTAGCGATAAAAATAAATCGTCATTAACTCGTCATTACTACGATGTTAAGACCTCAAGCGTCAAATATGTTCATTCCCCTACAGTCAAATATATTAATTTATACGGCCTGTAAAAATCAAAATACATAATACGCGCAGGTGAAAAATGCTCATAACGTGGAGATCCGCTGTGTGACCCAATAAACAAAAAGTAAAGCGTCATCTGCTCGCCATAACGAAGATTTTAAGACCTAAAACGTTAAAAAATATTGACTAATATAGCCTGTAAAAATCAAAACAGAAAAAAAGTGAAACGGTTACATCTCAGAAGTACTGAGTGTTATCCGAAATCCGCTAACGGCTAATTTTGCACGTTTGCTGGGAGAACATTATCTGAAAATTTGATTGAGTTTCATTTATTTTTCACGGAGATATAATGACTTGCTCAGAAAATGTTTCTGAGTATAGTACAATGTAAATATCTACTAAATTCACCTCCGTTCCGAATTCGCTTTCCCAGACGATCGCAATACTTCCATTTACTACGTAAATATGGAAATAAAATCGGTCTGTATATATTCCATCGGATACTTTTCCAGGTATCGCTATGATTTCACATTATTCTCGTCTCCTACTATAAGAAACTGAATATTCATCAATATTAAACCGTGAAATCGACGACCGACTCTTATGCTCAAAAAATACTCCCGCACAAACGTTTATACGCTGAGGAAAATATTTCTTCCCGAAGGACTTTCGAAATTGAGCCAATTAAGGGAACGAAGCGACGTTCGGAGGCGGAATTATGGAAATCCTCGAGTTTCGAACCGATTTCGAAGGGTTAATTCCTGAAAGGAGTGCAGGGTTTGTGAGTTCGGCAGATGTGTTAAAACGGTGGAAAATTCATGTTACCGCGGACTCGAACCTGACCCTTCGCGTGTGACCCTTAAATTACAAGATAAGCCAGCCGAGCCAAGCAACGGTCCGCGCATAACAATTAACCCTCATCAAGAAAGGGCCATAATATAGCTCAACAACTGCATTAAGGTTGAAAAGCGGAAAGGTAGGAGTGGTCGGTGAGTTACCTCGGAATTTACGGGGCGATCAAATTTTCCACAGCCGAGCGGACGATAGGCGATTTCAACAACGCAACTACTTCCGTTTCGAGACGATTTGATGGAATTTTTATTCATGAGCGGAAGCCTATCTGGAAATAGAGCCATTATTTCAACTGATTGAGCAAAGGATCGGCTGAAAGCGGACAATTTTCAAAGGAGCGATCATTTTTCCTCAGGAATTAATGTTATATCGGTGTGAAAAATCGGGGCGGGGAAAATGAGAAACAAATATGAAGGCTTAGAGAAAGAAATTCGTACGTACCGAGCAGTTACGGAAAGTTTTTCATCGTTCAATAATATACCGTTGTAATTGCTAACAAAAATTAATCAATTACAAAAAAAAAAAAAAATTCTAACATGGTTACCGTCGTCAAAATTTAACGTTTTACGTTTCAAGGCATATAAAATCTGAATATCCAATTTAAAAAATTCTGAGGAAACCATAAGACCTAGCGGTTTGGAAATTCACCTAAAATCATTCTTGGTCAGACAACGGCACAGTTCTTTATTCAAACCGCTAGGCCAATTTTAAAGGTTTTTCAATGGAGAGGATTCGTTTTTCCACGGTTTCTGAAACGTAGGTGTGTTCAAAATCAATTTCCACATATTTTTTGACGCTGAATCGAATTAGACCATAACGAAGTCAATAGCTTTAACGGTTCTACAATAATTTATCGGTGAGTTTATGTGCAATGTTCGATATTTTGAAATTTGCGGCCAGATTGTATAACTCGATCAATTCAACTTTGTTGGGAAGTCAAACACTTTTTAGCAGTATCGTTGTGCAATTAATTTAACTTCAAGCTAAGTAATTGAAAAAATAAAATAAAAATATTTTGAATGATGACATGATAGCCACGGATTTAGCCCTTAGTTACCAATATTTTCGTAGGTGCAAACGTTCACAAGAATTTTCGAATTAGGTACTATAACAACTGGATGGTCTTTCCAAATCTCGATTGAAGCGAAGGAATCATAAACACTGCGGAATGATTTGCTGCGTTTTATTGTTACTATTTTTTAATAATTATTTTATAATAATAATAATAATAAATTTAATTTTATAATATAATTACTATTTTATAATTTAATTTATATATTATCATTTTTTGAAGCTGTTATTGATTTTAAAGAGCTGTCTCAGGTTAGCAAAAGTGTGAAATCCAGCTGAAAAACTTCTCCGTCGAGTATTAAGCGTAATAATCAGGGCGAATGAGATTCACTCTTCTAGCGAACTTTTTCCTAACATTTCACTAAACCTATACGATTTTCCGAAACCATCCAGTCGAAAGGTGCAATTTTAGCTGTGAAAACATGGGTATAATAAAAAACGGAACGAGCTCATTGATAACACTTAAAGTCACGATATCTGACAGTTAATTCGAAAGGGTATCGCCACGGGGAAAAATCGGTCGATCGAGTGCGAGCTGGACATGAGAAAAACTCGTTCGTTCGGTCAATGAAGTCATAATCCCGATCGCGATATCCAAAGTGGTTATTGTACCTTTTCATTAGTATAAGGGCGAAATAGCACGCTCTCAAGTCGTAAAGAGAACAATGAAAGACTAAGAATGCAATAAGGTAACGAACTATTCTCGTAAATTATTTGTTTATTTGTATATTAACGGGCAAGCTCAATTCCATTACAATCCATAACATGAAGGTAAAAACAATGCAAAAGAAAAAGAAAGAAAAAAAAAATAGTACACGTTTATCAATCAAAAATGAATGGGGAATTGTTCACTGTCTTTTTGATGATTATATCGAAAACGTAAATTACTACGGAAAAATCCCGCTCAATGCGTGCGATTAACCTAGCCTTAATAGATTCAGTCAAGTTCATTCAAACTGAATCAATAAACAAGGGCCCGAACTAATCCTGGGTACAAACTCGGCTAGAGCAAGTTCACTGATTGGTTTACATTCCAAGTTTAGATGAGAACGTGATGGAACCGATCTCGGCCCTGAAATGACAACGGTTTTCCAACTTTAATAACATTCGCAGTTTCGAGAGTATTACAAGGCATCGATCAAGATTTTCAATAATGGAAAATTTCAACATGAATTGCACTGCATGTTTAGATCTGATCTGTCTCCGCATTACTTTTGATCAATTAATCACCGACGAATCCAACGATTTGATTATTCCCGCTGTACTTCTTATCAGCCACAAATGGGCCAAAATGTTATATATTATACAACATTTCTTGTTATCATAAAAACGTTCTATATTCGTCGGAAAGGTCGTTAAACAATCTCTTCAGATGTATCGTTAGGCGAATAATCTAACTTTAAATGAGATAGTTACGAAAAATATAAATAATCAACATGCCATAGTTGCTAAGGAGTTTTTCCTAATAGTTACCAATCCTTTGTTACGTGAAAAGGTTCAAAAATTTAAGTCGTCAGAAATGGATGGTCTTCTAAATCATAATTCAAGCAAAGGAATAAAAACAACTGTACAATCGTTTGCAGTTTTCTTGTTTAAAAAAATGTGGAAACATTAGATGTGACAGTTAGCTGTCCACAATTCACTATTTTTTCAAGTAACTATACTGCTATTTTCACCGAAAAATGATTATAGGGCGGATGATAGTTTAATTTCGTAGCCAAATCGGTACCTCAATTTTTTACTATTATTCAAGCGTTTTTTGGAGGTGAGGGATTGGGATTTTAATGATTCAGCAGGCTTGCATGTTGGGTGTATTTTAGATAGGATTTTGGACCTTGAAATCAAATGAAAAAATTTCAAAGCACAGATATTTTTTCGGAAAAATGAACAACTTTGCATAACCAGCATTTTTTTCCTATAGTAAATTGGACAATAGTTTTGAAAATATTTGGAATTGTCAGATCTCGAATTGAACGTAATTAATATAATTCCTCGTACTGCGAAAACTTTCAGCGCGTATCAATTAACGTCTTCAAGGCGTTGGCTGTCAGCTTGTACTACTTGGAAGGCTGTCAATACTCAAAAAACTTCGCTCGGTAAAAAGATAGAAACAAGCAACTTTCCGAACAGCCTCGAGGGGAATGAAAGTTTTGAAGGCCGAAGAAAAACAGTTTAATTCGATCGATGTTTCCCTGCTCGGCTATAGGAAACGGAGTTGCTTCTAAACTGAACAGCTATCGGCTCGTTTTTCAGTAGAACCGAGAGTTATTAAAATCTGGAAATTCTTCTTAAGAAAGGAAAATTTTGTTTAAAAAAATTAGTAAAAAATCAAAAGTTGAAAAAAATGGAAGAGAGAGGCCGAAGAATCTCTTCAATACAATTTTATCTTTCATGTAATAAAATAAAATAAAAACACAATAATAATAATATAATAAAATACAAAATAATTATTAAATAATTTAATCTTTCATGTAATAAAATAAAATAAAAATACAATAATAATAATATAAAAATACATTTACCATAAATTCATATCGCATTGAGGATTTCAGCGCAGTATCAGAAAAAATATAAATATATAAGTCACGTTATTAAGACGGGATCAGTTGAACTGTTGCGTAAATCCGTCAGTTGAAAATAATCGATCTCTATTTCCCCGGAGTAAAATTATCCGTCAAGCAAATTACGATACCCGTTTCGAACCGAATATTTTCGAATTCCATAATTAAAGTTATCCCATAACGGCCCGTGTCGCGTGTTAGCCGGACGTTAATGCTTTCTCAAGACGGAAACTTTTGGACAGGACGAAAAACCACAATGCCAAATGGGAGAGATCCCGGAGAGCGTTTCAGCAAACAAATTAATAGCCCGGAGGGACGTCAGGCGACTGTGCAGTGTGGTATCATAACGGCGTCGCAACTTGGGATTTATTGTTGACAATCACGCAAACCATATCCCAAATGAAGGGGTTGCTGCTGGGGATTGGAGTGAGGAAACGACAGGAGACTGTTCGTGTTATTGATTTAAGGATGTGCCAACTATCTATATCTAGATACACGATGCGAAATCAATTGAATAAATTGACAGAGCATAGACGATCTAGAGACGATTTATTCGGCAGATATTATTCCAGTCTGATAAATAGGCAGAATGAATGAAATAAAATAGGGAAAAAACGCTGCAAATGATTCTACAGTGGTTTATTATTCGCTTCAACAATGATTTAAGAATATTATCCATTTGTGAGAGTAATTATTCCGAACACTTGTGAAGGTTCCCACCGTAAAATAGATTGGTAACTATAGGGGAAAACTCAGTAGCAACTGTAGTAATTGTAATCATTTTTATTTTTCTTAATTTTTAAATTACAAGCCAAATTTTTCGCCTTAACGTATAGTTGGAGAGTGTAGTTGATAGTTCGAAAGAGTATAGAACGGTTCTTATAGCGTCTTCTGGCGAGTATTTTATGAGTGTTTCAACGATTAAAGAACAATTTATATAGCTCCATTAACCCTCGAGTTATACTCTCAAGTCAAATTTCTGAAAATCACCCAAATTTGACGCAAAAGCTGTGATGAGTCGAGAAGCAATAAAGTTATCGACCCTCGGTGGTCTCATTCGATTTAGCGTCCGAAAATCTATAGAAATTGGTACCAAACAGACATTTTTCTGAAAAACCTTGAAAAATATGAATTTTCATTCCCTCAAAACCCCCTAAGAATACTCTTAAAATTGAGCTAGCAATGTGGTTCAAGAATCGGGCCGTTGTGAGATCGAGATTGATTTTTGAAGAAAATTTCAAGAATGTAGCTATAATAGCTCGGAAAAGTGTTGACGGCGTACGGCGGACAGACAGAATTTTTTTTATTGAATATTCGGATTCTACATGCCTTGAAATAAGTTACGTAAAACATCAAATTTTGAGGGGTGTTAGAAAAAAAAAATTCTTGGGCGATAACGATGGTTTATTGTTGAACAAAAAATTAATACCATCAAGTTTCCGTACAAACGATACGTAATAAAATAAAATAAACCCCAGATACATTTTTAGTGCGACGAAATTACTCGCTCGTTTGCCCGATGGATGTAATTCGTCCTGTTTGTTTCCATATTATAATTTTTACCTCGAAGGTCATTATAATAAGAAAAATTCGAAGGTAAAGGGAAAATGCGCAAACACATCTAGTAACGACCCATACCGAGACATAGGCTGGCTCTCCCCGCGGGATATAATATCTTTCCCATGTTTCCATCTCATCGTAGTGAGGCTTCCTCGATTATTACATTCTTCGCGGGAAAAACAAGGCTTCCCGAAAAAGGAAAATTGGATTCAGCACGAATTACGCTGGAGATTCGAGCCAACGTAATATGCGAAAAAATCCCCCTTCCCCATCGACGAAATAGTTTCTCGCTATTATTCGCGAAATAATAAAGAGCGGAAATTTCGAAATGAATATTGAATTATTCGTAAACGTTGTAAAAATATTAATCGATATTAGAAAAATTAAATCAAAGGAATATTCTGAAAATGCGAATAGTGATAATTTCTTTTTGACTAAGTTTGGGAGAGGAGGAAATAGTGAAATTAAATACAAGCACTTTTCCACGCTCTTACGCCTGCCGTGTTGATTAAAAATCATGAAAAGCACCGACGTAAAAAATGCAAGAATATATTTCTAGCCGGGCTGAAAATTTGAATATTCTATTTCGAAAAATTTCTAGTCGCGCGTTCCTTTCGAAAGAGGCCCAGCAACGGATTCGTGCTCGAGGGTAATGTATCAGAAATAATGTGAAAACGTCAGTTGAGCTCTTCATAGCACGGTTCAACTTGTTCAATGTTCAACATCATTTGCGTTGTGAGCAGTAAACGAGGCACATGCAAATAAGGCTCGACAACAAAATCAAACTGATCGAGCTCGAATGGCTTTTTGCAAGTCAAATCGAGTTCCGAAGTAAAACCACCGCAGACGACTCTAGTTGAACGTAGAATTGCACTCCGAACTCTACTTATTTACTCTAGATCGAAAATATTATTCGGATAGTCGAAGTTGAACGAAATATCGTTACTTAACAGGAATAGAGATTCGCAATACCGATGAAGCCCATTTAGACATAATTATTTTCAAACCTAAATGAAATTTTTTGATTTATTTTATTGCTTTCTATATTCTTAATTTTTTTACTGTTTTATTTTTTTACGTGCGTAAGTGGACTCGAGTATTAAAAATGCATAACTGGACGTCACTATTATATATAATAAAATATTTAGGAACTAGTATTATAAAACAATATAAATTAACGTAAGTATTTATGTATTTTAATTTATGCTTCAATAATTTTTTTGTTATTGCCTACTATATCACCAATTCCCAATATCAATATTTCGGAAAATTTTATCAATTTTTCAGATTTTTATCATTTTTAAGACTTTTTTTGAATTGGCTCAGTTTTAGAAAAATTTATTGAATAGGTACGATTGTGACTCTCAAACAACTAAACTGAAAGCATAGTTACGTTTACACATAAACCATTTCTTTTTATCTATTTTACATTTATTCACGCGTTACATCTTTTCTCATCACATTGTCCTTTCCAATTCTTCTCCATAGTGCTAAGAATTTATTGTTAATCAATAACACTCCCAATTAACAATAAACACTCCCAATTGCAGAGACAAAATAATTTCCTCCCTCACGAAACACTTAAAATTGCAGTAGGTAGCGATTCTGCTGAAGAATCGATCTATTGTTGGTACAAAAATGATTTTTGGCTAAGATTTCACATTATGTGGTTTCTTTTTATTATTGTAAAATTGTTTCCTCAGAAATCGTCAGAGAATATTTAATAGAGAAATATTTTTAATAATATAACAGAACCAGCGGCAAAATGAAAAACGCTGCAAATGATTATAATACGCTTGATGATTTCGCTTCAATAATGATTTAGGAAGACCATCCATAACTTGTCGAAACACTTGTGAACGTTTCCACCTAACAAGAGATTGGTAACAAGAAGAGAAAACTCAGTAACAACTGTTGCAATTTTAATCATTTTTATTTTTCTCAATTTTCAAATTAAAAGCTAAATTTTTCGCCTAACGGTATATAGGTGAGTGTTCGACGAGCATTCCAACGGGTATAGAACGATCCCTGTAGCTCTCAGAATTCTGTTAAACCCCAAATGTACTTGATGCCCAATTTTTGAAAAATTGGCCGAATTCAAAATACAAAAGAGCTGCGATAACTCGAGAACCAATAAATCTATCGACCCTGCTATGGTCTTATTCGATTCAGCGTCCAATAATCTATTGAAATTGATACCAAATAAGTAGGTACACCTTTTTCTAAAAAAAAAAAAATCGTAGGAAAATACGATTTTTCTCCTTGTCGAAATCCTCTAAAAATAACTTTAAAATTGAGGTAGCGATTAGATTAAAGATTTGAACCGTTGTCAAGATTGATTTTAGGTGAAAATTACAAGCATTGAGCTTTTAAGTTTCGTTAGAAAAGTGTTGACAGAGTAGATATTAAGATTTTTTAAAAATAGATATTCGGATTTTACACGCCTTGAAACGTCAAACGTCAAATTTTGCGGCCTCAATTTTTGAGTGGGTTAGAAAATTTTTTTTCTTGGGCGATTTCAAACGTTCATTATTGTATAATATTGAATAATAAAAGGGAAAATCCGGTAACGTTCCCAATTATTCAGTTAAAATCGCGAGACGTTCAATTCTAACCTCGTAATCCGACTTGAAATCGTTTTCGAACTATGTTCCCTCACTCGGATGTTCGGAAAACGGAAGAAAATTTTTATAAATAAAAAAAACTCACCCTTTGAATACAGCGAGCTCGACATTGTGCGACACGCAGCGGCGAGCCGATTTCCTCTTCTGTGATTCCACTCGTGATGAACAGGACACTTATCAAAAACGCGACGGCCACTGTTTGTTTTTCCATGGTCCACCACGCGGCCATCGGTGGCAAAACGTACGGAAGAATTCGCCCGGAAAAATTTGACTCGTCGGAAATCGAGCGAAAATTCGCTAGCTAGACAGACGTTGCGGGGAAGAGTGACATTTTGTATCGCGAATTACTGAAATTTCCAACCGCCCTCGATCTTCATCGGATTTAAAAACGGATAAGGGTCGGAATAGGAGTCGGCCGATTTTTCCGGAGAAGCACAAATCACTGCGAATCGGCGTGTATCCTTATCGTAGATAATAGCGCGGGGAAAAAAACGGTGGACTTTGTGACGAGATCGGACGCTCAAAAGTCCAACACGGCTCGAACGACAACGCCCGGGGCGGATGCCGGTTTGCAACTGAAGCGAAGTGAACTGGTCGGATGTAGAAGGCGATTTCTCGATTCGGAACCACCGACGAACGAAGGGAGCCTAGCTTCAGAAGTTGCCGCCAGACAGCAGCACCGACAAGGCTGTTCGGCCTCGAAGTGGGGAGCGAAGTGGGGAGCGAACCGGGGACTTCAAGGGGAGGCGTTCGCATTGACTACCACAGCCTGTTCACTTTTCTGAGACCGAATGTCGTCTTTTAAGAGGGAGGAACCGAGTTACGCTACCATTTTTCTTCGCAAGGTTTCGCCAACTCGTTCCGATCTTTTGCCAGTTATTAGAGCGCGTTTTCTCTCATAAAACAAGAGACGACGATGATCGAAAAGTACGAAATAGAAGAAAATAATTTAAAATAATAATAACAATTTTTTTTTTTTTTTTTTTTTTTTTTTTTTTTTTTTTTTTTTTTTTTTTTTTTTGTTGTGGTTTTGTCGCTCTTTCCGTTCTTCGCTGTTGGGGTTGAGGGGGAGAAAACCACGGCGACTCGTTCTCCTGTTTTTTATTGTTGGCTTGCCAAGCACTTTCGCCCATTCGGGCATCATCAGGGCTTCGTAGCACCATTACAGGTATCCACGGCCCCGATTCAAATTTTGAGGCCGTGGATACCTGTAATGGTGCTACGAAGCCCTGATGATGCCCGAATGGGCGAAAGTGCTTGGCAAGCCAACAATAAAAAACAGGAGAACGAGTCGCCGTGGTTTTCTCCCCCTCAACCCCAACAGCGAATAACAATTATTCTTGGTTTTGAAGTTTGCGGGGGAGAAAAACTGGGCGACTCGTTCTCCATTTTCTTTATTGCCCGCCGAGCACTTTCGCCCCTTCGGGCATCATCAGGGCGTTGTAGCACCATTGGTAGCTACTTCAAAACCAAGAAGATATGAAGCGACTACCCAAAAACGAATAACAATTATATTAATATCGATGGCTACAGGACAATATGTCTTATAAAAATTTGGCTGGTTTTCAGGAGAGAGAAAAAAGTTTTAAAAATAATGAGGCAATTAGTGTTTTGGAATCTAGATAGTAGCTCAATTCAGGAAAACACCTGCCGACAAGAATGGTATATGTTGTAAAATTATGTTGTAGGTCACCGACCTGGCTGTACCTGTAAACACTTCAAATAATTCACTAACAGGAGTTAAATATTTTGACCGTAGTCGAAATTCTTCTTGGTTGAGTCGTCGCATGTCTCATCGTACTGGGTTGGTGAGGGGGAGAAGAACAGGCTGTGGTAACCTATGGTTCCACATCGCCCTGAGGATGCCCGAAGGGGCGAAAGTACTCGGCCAGTAAATAAAAAATCGGAGAACAAGTCGCCTAGTTCTTCTCCCCCTCACCAACCCTAGTCGAAATTGTAATTGTCAGAAAAATACAAGAAATTTAGATTCATAGAAAAACATCTAGTCGCGATACGAGCCAGATGTATTTTGAAAATATTGAAACTCCGTTTTCCAACAGTATAACACATTTTGTTTAAGCGGGAATAACTCATTCCCAGCGCTACCAACAAAAAAACTGAGGCCACCACGAGATTCGGCTTGAAATTCGGAATAAAAATCATCCAAAACCTCAAAACCCATTTTTTTCATATCACATGTGACTGTCAAATGCCAATGTGACCATTTGAAGACCCACGCATAAATAAACCTTAACGCAGCGTATGAAGACTTTTCCTAGGGCGATTTTCAACTCCCTGCAACGACGCGGAATTTCTTTCATCGGCATTTCTTTCATCCTCTAACTGGATGTTTGGAGAAGAAAAATGGATATTTTGAACGGTATGAAAGAAAAAATTAAAGCCTTCCCACCTTTCGGGCCCTGTCGTATTGTCGCGTTTCTCTACCTGAAGCCTTTATCCGAGGGAAGACTCGTTTTTAGAAAACGGTCCATATACAGAAAGGGGATGTCATTTATCAACAGCTGTATACCCATTGGAACTGACACTAACCATGTCCTTTTCACACCCTCGGGTTGGGAGGTCTCGCGTCCGACTGTTTGTCAAGAATTAGCCAAAATTTTAGCGACAGAGGTTGACCGGTAGATGGAAAAGAGAAGGAATGTATTTTCGAAATGGTGACTGCCTTTTCGTTGTCACTTTGTGCTAAGTCGGCTTGACGAGTATTTCACAATTTGGCTGGGAAAGTACCTAGATATTTTTTAAAATGTTATAATATTGATCGATTCAGAAGGATTGAGCTCAACTTAGTGACAATTTAGCGAGATTTGAACAAAGAATAACGGGCGATTACTTTATATGTGAAGCAGGGATAGGATCTTGGCCTGGATAGAAGACGAATAGATTGTCAAAGATTCCACTAATAAAAAAATAAAAAAAATGTTTGGTATTGATATTATCGAAATACTGATATTTTTGATCCAATATAGAATATTTTTATATCGAGTGTTATTTTTTAATTCGAGTTTTCAATACCGGTAGTATCAGAATATCAATAATCAGTTTTGATTTATTTTTTAAAATTTTATTTGTACACAATACCGACTTGGCTTAAAATCAGTAAATAAATAAAAATAAGTTTTAGCGTTTTTCACTAAAAGCGTAATCAATAAATAATTTAGGAACTTTGTTCTTTCAAATAAAATTCCTTAGAATCAACTATATATTAATCCCTCTCTTATGAAATAAATCTTTAAAGTGACCTACCATTAATAAATGTTTCCCAGAAATTATTTATAGGTCGCAGGAGTTTTATTCTATATTTTTAGTATAGTTATAATTTAATTTATAGTTATGTGTTAATTTAATAATATAGTTATGAATAATTTAATTACAGTTGCATTCAGGTGATTCAACTCCGTATAATTCATGCCGATATACGTTGATAATGAAATATATTTATTTACTCCAACATGATACCTAATTTCATCGAATAAAAAACCGTGTCCATCAGTATCAATTGATTAAAACAAATTCTACAAGCACGATAAAATTCGAATGCGTTTTTGCTCGAACGAAAAATCGT
This sequence comes from Tupiocoris notatus, assembly GCA_037159825.1. NCBI lineage: Eukaryota > Metazoa > Arthropoda > Insecta > Hemiptera > Miridae > Tupiocoris > Tupiocoris notatus. The sequence goes on along the minus strand of JASJUZ010000023.1, from coordinate 35,333 downwards.
TGATGATTTCGTCTTCGCGATTTTCTACGCTGTCGAAAATGGCTCTCCGTTTATTTTCAATGTATTGCGGAAAAGTCGCCTTAAATGCGAGAAAGCGAGTCGACATGAGGAGTCATTCGTGTTCACGGTTGAGCAACTACGAATGCTGCACAGCGAACCAGTAAGCCTAATTGGGCAAAGTCAGCCTTCCCATTTTACTCTACCAACACACGACTGTTCACATCTCACCTACGGCAGAATGGGAAAATTGCTCAGGCAGGTTGGGACATCTGCCGTGACGTAGGGGCGCAAAAGAACCCTACTCGGATGAAAAGACGAGGCGACACCTGGTCTGTGGATTCTACCGGCATAAATCAGCCTCGGACTGTACAAAAGGAGGCCAATCTGTCCCTAATTTCACACAAAATGCATCAGACAGGGACGACTACGTGAAATCGGCTACACCTCCAAAGGAAAAGCCTTCCAGTTATAGGATCACTTTCAAAACCCAGTTTTCTATGGTCAGGTCCGGTTTGGATTGTTCTCGCAGTTACCTTCGGAATCTGCGGGTTGATCTAATAGGTTCGGAAGAAAAGATCGCCGTTCATTCATACAAGACTCATTCAATAAACCATAATGTTCGACCTTGGTCCGTTCAAAAGAGAGAACCTGCCATAGAAATTCGTGGGTCGTTTTGTTGAGTGAGGAACTTCGACTCTCTTTCAAGAGTTGGAAAAAAATTACTCGATTCTATTATGATAGCGTTTTTTTTTTTTTTAAATAAACTAGGAATACGATACAACCATTATACAATGGTAAACTACGCATAGAGAAGGCGAGAAAGTAACCGATGAAAGTAAATGGGCGATAGTCAGTAAAATTTTTATGTAACCTGAAATTGATTAACTGGAACTGGAAATAACCGCATTTCCTTTTATTGGTGCTGAATAAATTTTATCAAAGAGAGCACCATCTCATGAACTCCAATTTTTTTTTTTAGTGAAAGACTTTTAACTTTTAAACGCCGCATTCTAAGAACTTCGAGCGAATTAGATGACTTTAAAGTCTAAATCGAAAGATACCCTAAAATTAAAAACGTTGCAAATTATTGTACAATGGTTTATTATTCCTTCGCTTCAATATTAATTTGAGAAGACTATCCATTTGTGATAGTAACTATTCCGAACATTTGTGAACGTTCCCTCCGAAAAACAGATTGGTAACTATCGGGGATAATTCCGTAGCAACTGTTGTAATTTTAATCATTTTTATTTTTCTTAATTTCCTAATTAAAAGCTAAATTTTTTGAATAACGGTACAGCAGGACAGAGTGTTTGACGACCATTCCAATGAGTATATAACGATTTTTATAGCTCCAAGAAATCTCGAGTTATTGCCAAATTTCTGGAAATCTCCCAAATTCGACACAAAAGCTGCGATAATTCGAGAACCAATAAAGCTATCGACCCCGCGATGGTCTCATCGGATTCAGCGTCCAAAAATCTACATAATTTGATCCCAAAAACATATTTTTCTGAAAAACCCTGGAAAATATGAATTTCCTCCCCCTCAAAACCGCTCTGAAATACCCTTAAAATTGAGCTAGCAAGTTGGTTCGAGAATTGGGCCGTCGTAGTACCGAGATTGATTTTTGGTGAACATTTCAAGAGTGTAGCTATGGTTTGGCTGGAAAAGAGTTGACGGCGTACGGCAGACAGACAGAATTTTTTTTTATTGGATTTTTTTATTATTGAATAATAAACCTAAATTCGGTCGATTTACGGGTCCGATTGATGGGAAAAGATTGCCATTGAGATGCCAACCAATAAATTGCTAAGAGCTACAAAACACTGAAAAATGTTTTGAGTGTTTTTCTGTGTTTTGTAGCTCTTAGTAATTTATTGGTTTTTTTAGACACCTGCATCTTCTAGTCTTCTTCGTTTTTAATAGAACTATATTTTCAAGCTTTTTAGAACTAGATTAGGTATGCAACTGTGATAACTTCTCATCTCAAGACGAACACTCTTCACGGGCGATCCTTAAAAAACTCGACATACTAATTTCTAAGATGTATCCTGAAGAGGCCCGTGAGGGCGAAAGCGCTCGATTAAATATAGATGATAAGGAGAACTCGTCGCGTTTTTTACCTGCAACTCAACCACACAATTGTTTACTAGCGACAACAACCAATGAAAATCAAAATGTGGATAGCAGTTTGCTGTAACTAAAAAAATTTATTTGACCACATGCTTCGATTGCCTGAATAGTTGAGAAAATAGTTACAGCATAATGGTGTTTGATATTATGTCACTGGCAAACGACACTCCTTGAACGAAAGCTGGCGAATTTGAGACGAGACCGTACTTGTCAGAGGTCACATCCAATGAACCTTTTCGCGTCAAATGCAGCAATTCGATCGAGTCAACACCGACCCTGTTGTTTCAACACCCTGTCTTCCTGTTGTTTTGGGATCAAATTTAACTCAACGGCTAATATAAGGTCAACATCGAAGCTATATGCGGCCCGGCGATCGGTTCCACGAACAATATCATCGCCTCAACGCGAATAGTTCTCGCACGAAGGATAATAATTCTAGGATCAAAAACCGCTCGCTTTCATCAAACCGCTTTAGAAGGACAAGATCACCAGAAATTTTAATTGGCATTGAATAGCTACAAAAATTTAGCATTTTTGGATATAAAAAAAAAAAAAAAAAAAAAAAAAAATACCATTTTACGAGACAGCGGAGATGAATTAATGTAACATACGTGTGGAACCAGTAAATACATTCCAAGGAAAAAACGCTGCAAATGATTGTAGTGGTTTATTATTCCTTTGCTTCAATAATGATTTAAGAAGACGATCCAACCAATACAGCTATTGACCTCGCGATGGTCTCATTCGATTCAGCGTCCAAAAATCTATAGAAATTGATACCAAATACACCTTTTTCCGAAAAACCTCGGAAATTATGAATTTTCTCCCCCTCAAAACTCCCCAAAAATACCCTTAAAATTGAGTTAGCAATCTTGGTTCAAGAATTGGACCGTTGTTAGGCCGAGATTGTTTTTTGATGAAAATTCCAGGAATGTAGATACTATAGTTTGGCCGGAGAAGTGTTGACGGCGTACGGCGGACAGACAGAATTTTTATTTTTATTGGATATTCGGATTCTACATTCCTAGAAACGTAAAACATCAAATTTTGAGGGGGTTAGAAAAAATTTTTCTTGGGCGATTACAATGGTTTATTATTAAATAATAATCCAAAATTGCTATAGTTTCGTCTTCCTACAGGCAATTGAATGCAAAATCCTGATTTCGACACCATTTAAAAAAAGTTCATTTATTATTAATCAATTGTTTGGAAAAACAACTAAAATTGCCAACATAAATATATATTGTGGATGAATATTCCAAAAAAAAAAAAAAAATTCTCATTCTCAAAACCGAACGTTTATATCGGCATATTGAGAAGATAATTCAGGCTACTAATTCCCCCTGACCGAGCACTTTCGCCCGTTCGAGCATCCTCCGGGTGTCACCATTTGGTTTTTGCAACTATAGTGTTACCGTTCTACAATAATTCCCTCTAAATGAATACATTTGAACGATGCAAAGGTTTCGGCATTTTGGTCGACAGGTTGAATTGTTTTATCGTTTTCTGACCCGGACCAATATTATGTTCACTTGTAAAGGGCGGCGAATAACGTATTCCGGCCAACATCCGCGGGGGCCGTTGGCCCAATTTTTCTCAATTTTTCACAAGGCCGAACAAGCGTGTAGCGTCGCAGTTTGATTAATCATCGACTGACAGATGAAGGGAGGGCTACGACGTATACAATAGGCTGGGCCGCGTGTTGTTATATAGAAGAGCTCCCGAGGTTATTTGACCTGTTCATAAAAAGCATTCGCTTCGCTCCCTAAATAGAATTGAGAAAAAAAAAACGAGGAGTTCGCGATGAAAGGAAGCAATTTCACGGATGCTCTAAATGAGACTTTTCGTACGGGGCTTTCATTTGCCTGAAATGTCAACAGATGGAAATGCGCGGTGGAGATCAAATGGCACTCAGAGGCTCATTATGGATTTTTTCGTCGATCATTTTTTTATCGATGGGGTGAATAATGTAATAAATAATATCATATTAGGATTGATAATAGATTTGGCTAAGAAGAAACCAGATTTTTCACTGGAAACAACTGTCTAGCTGATATTAAGGGTTTGATATTAAGTAAGCTAATTACTATGAAGCCTATGAGTCTCGAATTAATAGCTACAAAATATTGAATTCATTAAACATTTGGGATTAGAAAAACCTAGTAGGAAAAATTCAGACAGCATAGTGGAATTAGACCGATAACCGGCCGTATATCGACCAAAAAATTATCAAATTGGATCTTTAATTACTTTCAAATCGAACGGTGATTAATTTTACCTCACTTCCTACCTCTTTTTTTTTGGGATTTTCGGGTAATTTTTGAAAAACAAATTAAACAGAATATTTAATTGTGTAGCTTTAATAGTAGCAGCTTAACGCGTGGCATGTGCAGCCAAATTCGTCACCACCCATTCGACACATTCTAACCGCCTTGCCTCCGAAGGGTTCGTTCCATTTCCTACTCGTCGCTACCATCTCCATATTTTGGACTTTACCAATACCGATTGATGCGATTTAAAAGTGCAATTTGTCATTTTATTTAAACGAGTTGACCAGTTCAGTGTAAACAATTTTTAGCGCATTTCGCATTTTTTGAAAACTGAAACGTAGTAGTATTGGTTACTTCATTAAATCATACGTTTCCTATGGTTACCGCCTTGCGGATGGCGGATTGTTGTGACCATTAGAGACATATCATTTAACAAAGTAACCAAAACTCCCACGTTTAAGTTTAAAAAAACCGCGAAATTCACTAAAAGTTCTCCAGTAAGGTATATTATTTTTATAATTGTCTTAAACAAATGAACCAATAAAAAAAAAGATAAAAAATAAATAAATATAGAAAGCTTTGATAGTTTTCGAGTTATCGCAGCTTTTGTGCAGAATTTTTGACATTGTTTTTTGGTGTAAATGTTCCCAAATATTCGGAATATATCACAAATGGATATTCTCTTGAAGCAAAGGAATAATAAATCACTGTACAATAATTTGCTGCGTTTTCCTTAATGGCATTTTGGGGACACGCAGAACACCTTGCAACATACCATAGCTGTCAATTATTGCACTGTGTTATACCTAAGTTATCGTGTTTCAACAACGGAACAGTCGACTAATTACATGCTCGTCCTCTCGAGGGAGATATCTCCAAGGCTGTATTAGCAATCGGCCTGTACGACAGGCGATCATTATTATGCATGCATTCCATATGCGTCCTTTATAGGGTTGCACTTCATAATGTATTCTAAGACTGTCCAACCTTGTCGACAACTCGGGATCCCTTTTCGAACAATGAGCACTGTCGAGTCTCTCGAGAGTTAGAAGTGGACTTGGCAAGGGCTATGAGTTATGACGAGTTTCACCGATGGTTGCAAGGTACTCTATCGACTATAGACTCTATAGAAGACAGAATTACGATGAGTTTATGTTATACGCAGATGAGAAGATGATATTTCATCTGAAGTCGCTACCTATTTAGTAGGAAATACATATGGGGAGATCAGAGCCAAGGAATGTTCAAAGGTGCTATCAGAGTTTTTATGAAGAGACCCTGACGTAAAATCTTAACTCACAAGGACAGGAGACAGATTGTCACAAATCGCTCTATTTTTTAACGAGCGCTATATTGTTATGAATAATATTTTTAAAACTGAAAGATATAAAATGAGGACACATCTTAAGTAGTTATAGGTGAAATGAAGCTTGACTCTTATTGGCTAACACTGAAGTGAAGGTAAAAATGCTGCAAATGATTGTACAGTTGTTTATTATTGCTTCAATAATGATTTAAGAAGACTATCCATTTGGGATCGTAATTATTCCGGACATTTGTGAACGCTGCCACCAAACCACAGATTGGTAACAATAAGGGATAACTCCGTAGAAAATATTGTAATTTTGAGCGTTTTTATTTTTCTTCCTTTCCAAATTAAAAGCTTAATTTTTCGCCGTACACCTAAAAAAAAGTGTTTGACGACCATTCCAAAAAAAAATATTTTTTTAAAAGTATTATACGATTTTTATAGCTCCAAAAACGCTCGTATTATACCATCATGCAAAATTTCACACAAATGCTGGTATAACTTGAGAACCAATAAAGCTATCGATCTCACGATAGTCTCATTCGATTCAGCGCCCAAAAATCTATAGAAATTGATACCAAATACATCTTTTTCTGAAAAACGTAGGAAAATACTACTTTTTCCCCCTCTAAAACCTTCGAAAATACCTTAAAATTGAGATGGCGGTTTGGTTAAAGAATCGAGCCATTGTCAGGCCAAGATTGATTTTTGGTGACAGTTTCAAGAATTTAGCTTCTATAGTTTCGTCGTATTTTTTATTTTTTTATATTTGGATTCTTCATGCCTTGAAACGTAAAACATTACACATCGAGGAGGTTAGAAATTTTTTTTCTTGGGAGATTACAATGGTTTATTACTGAATAATAAACCATAAGAGAAACGTGACCCCTTTTGGCTAACAGAAAGTAGAGACAGGAGGTGAGAGTACTCAAGTTTGGCTTTTTTAACGTATTTGGATCAGCAATTTTAGCCCAATTTGAAGTGCCACAATTCAGTTGTTGTGTATATAATTAAGAACCTATTTTTTCAGAGATAATAATTGTTCTAATTTTTCTCATTTTCAGAAATAATACTGATTACACTGAAGATAGTCCCTTTATATATTTCATTTCGATATTATCAAAACGGTTGCTACTGAGTTCGATGATTCATGATGACGAGAAAGTTGAGAACAATTAACATGACAATTAATTTTCAAAGGTTCGCTCGAATTAGTGTCAATGAGAAATTATAGCAAACCAATTTTCGAATCGGTTTCGCCGCGTATATGACCATCGGGCTCGTATTCTCTGTTCGGATCTGGTCGAATTGTGCGAGAGGGGGCAGATGTCTGAATGACTCTGCAAACGTCCTATACTTCTTCGGTAGCCTTCGTTTCACTCTCGTACTCGCCATCTCGCAGACTCCAACTCTCCATTGTCCTGTTCCCTGATAGATGGCTTTCCATTGTGACCTTTCCCCAACTGTAATTTTCCTATTTGCAACTAAAGGAATTGTTTATAGCCTTATTATAACCGGAGCCGTCATTAGAAAGACCGAGTTCCCGGCTCTGTCTCACACCTATAGTTACCAGCGTTAAATTACGCCCTTAGAATTCGTCCTTTTGCGGTTATAAATTCGGAATAACTTCTCCCTTTTATGTGAACGGAATCTGCGCCGCTCGGAATTTCATATGTAATGCCGACCGTCGACTCATTTCTCAAAGGGAAGAGCGTACAAACGCTAACTTCTCGAGTAGTAACATTTTTCATGAGTTAGCATTTTAGTTAAGGCTCCCATTAAACAAGGCCACAGCTCATTTTAACACTGCGTTCTGGATCCAAGTGGAAATTCTCGACGCGTGTAAATTTTTAGCTGCTATTCATACAAAAAAAAAAAAAAAATTAAATTAATACCTAAATAAAATAAAATCATCTGGAAGTAAGATTATTTTTTAGTCGCGCATTTTCAAAGTCGCGTTTTTTTTTAATTTGCCTTTGAAACAAAAATTGACAATATTCCTTTAGAATGAAATCCATAGGTACAAGTTTTCATACGTAACTGTTATTAAATAAATTTATTTTTACTACCTTTGAAATTTAGTATTGTAAGTCCTGAACGTTGATCATCATTCTTATAAATAAAAATAAAATAATTTTGCGCGCGAGTACAAACATTTATTTTTTAACGAATCCAAAAAATTCACCTTCAATCTTCAACACTGCCTTTACTTCGTAAAGAGGCTGAACTTGGTAAAATTTCGTTTGTCATTGTCCCATTCCAACAACTCTTAACTTGGATGACTTGGATGTCGCCGAAGTTGGTAACAACATTATGCCAATGGAAAGGTTTGGTCTGTTCGAAAAGGCCTCTTGAGTTTCCATTTGAATATTTAGCCGGATTAGCTCGACACTGCTATCTTCTTCGTCGCTCGTTAATTTTAATTTGCACTTTTCAGGAGGAGGCGTTAAACTGAGCCAATGGCGAGGCTACTGAGGCCTTCAATTATAGTTCCATCGGCTCAAGTCTTCTTTAATTCCCATAGTAGAAAATTACAGTTGAAAATAGTTAACACGAAATTCCATATCCCATCGGGATGAGTCGACTAAAAGGGGAAAGTTGCAACAACAAACGTCCTCTTTTTTTTAAAAATCATTTTTTATCGCTCGTTTCTCATTTTAAATTTCCCTCTTTTCTTTCGCCTGAGAAAAATTGGGTAATTATTTATTTATTTTCCGCCTGTAGTACTTTCTTTCTTTCATGGGTCGCCTCGTTGCAAAGTTGGCCATAATATACTTTTTTCCACCTTAGCCCCGGATCCTTCTTAGGAATAACGTCTCAAAGATCGCTGCGAAAGATAAAGTTTGAAAGGAGGAAAAATTGCGAGCTTACCTTTGAATAAGGAAAGGCGACCAGGGTCGAAGGTATTGTGCTCAGGCCAAGTCGACTTTAAGACCTTCCAGCCTCAAGCGTATTTACTATGCACTCCAGAGCTCAGCGGAGCTTAAAAAATTCGTGATTCCCCTCCGACGAATATCTCGCTGAATACGCTATCGATTAAAGACCGATTTTAAAAATTCGACGGGTCAGAAAATTTGAAGAAATGTACTCCGAAGCAGAGCTGATTAATGAACGAATATGTGAAGCAGGGAAATGTGAGAAGGGCTTATACAGGGCGTGACGCGGAGCAGCTCCCCTAGTGTTCAAATAATACCAATTGCCTCATCCAGGTCCCAAATATTGAATTTTCTCGACTCTCGTTCATAATTGAAAATTAAACTTGAAAGCTCCGCGTTTCCGAACGGAAAGGCTGTTGTAAACAACGCGAAATTAATATCTATCTTCTCAAGAGGCGGAAAATCGGTAAGCAGCTTATTCACGAGAGATTTTACCGAATAAATGCAAGTCGAATAAAGTGAAGAATCGTTCCTGTTAATTACACGATGGTACTCAGGGTATAACTTTATCTGAAGGGCTTCGCTGCTGACAAAGGAGCAGTGCAGCAATTCGCAGATGTCGTTAGAGCCAAGCTCGGCAAGCAAGAGCTCTTTGTTCCCAAGCCTCTCGGATCTTCCTTCGACAAATAATGAAATGATTAATCTAGGGTTAATAATTCCAGTAGATAATTGCGAACTCGCGAATAGCTCGCAAAAGACAAATAACGGTATCAATTCGAATTTGATTCGGAGAAGTTCTTCTCGAACTAAAACATAATTACGTTTAGCTGCCGTTTCGTGCTCCTTTGTCGAAATGGAGAACGGCTCTTCCAGACGAATAAAGGTAATTGGCTCGCTTTCATACGAGCGAACGTTCAATATTTCAAACCAAACCAGTCAACTTTACTGCCATAAAACTGATTATACTCTTCTTACGATCCCTCCCAAAATAAGACGTGTGAAATTTTCTCTCTGAACTCATCCAATTAAAGAAATCGAAATTTTGAGCGGACTTATTTCATTTTTAAACAGCGAATATCCAAATTGACGTCAAATCAGACGTATCTCCAGTTCTGCTCTGCATTGTCTTCGAAAGATGTCGAGATGAGGGGTTTTGTGAAGGTAGCAACGGAGAATCACGAAGCAACGAGTTAAGCCGTGAGTGGATTAGCATGGCCAAAATATTCAGGCCCAGACTTGACTTGGGTCCTTGTTAGCATACGCCAGTTGTGTATTCAGATTACGAGAGGAGGCAAGAAGAGAATATACACACCTGTTCCCTTGCACTCGAACTCGAGCTGTTTTCTACTTCAGGAAGGATTGAAAATTGGGAGGCCTGCTAAAAAATGCAGTTTTACTCTCTTTCTATTCTCCCCCATGCTCTTCGAGAAAGGAATTTCGTTCTTACGATGCCTCCTAAACGGAAAGCGCGATTGGATCGGTTTATTCATTTCGTTCGAGTTGGGTATTGACTCAATGCGGCGATTGGATTTTGAAACAGAACGAAATAATTATGGAATATAGCGATCTAATGTCCCTCACGCTAACCTTCACTTTCATCGTCCCATTCACATTCATCTTCATGTTCTCTTTCAGGTTCACCTTCTCATTCCCCGTCACAGACAAAACACCATTTTTGTTCAGCAGATCCTTCATTATTCAATCCATTGCAGTATACAATAGTAACCCGGAAATATTTGACTTAAATGCGAGTGTTCGCGCATTTCGTATTAAAATGAAGAAAAATTTTCTACAGTACAAAGCACCTTGATTATTATTTTTATTTTCGAAGTGTGATATTTTATTTTTGAAATAATTTTTCGTACCTAGGTACCTGTTATATGATTTTGATGATAGCTGGATTTTAATTTTTACTTTTTTCTGTTGAAAGAGATGTGTGGTGTTTTATTTTGTGTATATTTTTCTTGTACATTGTAATTTATGTACGGAGACATATATTTATAATTAATAATAATGCTCCCAGGGGAGGTGGAAGAGAGGGCTAGTTGGTCCTAACATTCCCTGGTTAAATAAAAAGCTACAATCAATCAACCATATTGGTTTCACATTCGTCTTCACATTCACCATCACATTCACTTTCACCTCACATCCACCTTCACATTCACCATCACATTCACCTTCACATTCGCTTTCACATTCACCTTTACATTTGCCTTCACGTTCACTATCTCATTCACTTCACTATTTCCTTCACAATCACCTTCATTGTTAGCTTCACGTTCACCTTTACTTTTAGGTTCACATTCATCTTCACATCACCATCACTTTTACCTTATCATTTGCCTTCAATCTGCAATCTGCAATCAATCAACCAATCACATTGGTTTTCACTATCGTCTTCACATTCACCATCACAATCTCCTTCACTTTCACCTCCACATTCGCTCTCAAAATCACCTTTACATTTGCCTTCACGTTCACTATCTCATTCACTACACGTTTTCCATCACATTCACCTTCATTGTTAGCTTCAATTTAGCCATCACATTCACCTTCACTTTTAGCTTCACATTCGTCTTCACATCACTTTCACTTTTACCTTATCATTTTCCTTCAATCTGCAATCAGTCACATTGGTTTTCACATTCACCATCACATTCTCCTTCACTTTCACCTTCACATTCACCTTTACATTTGCCTACACGTTCACCATCTCATTCAACTTCACTTTTTCCTTTACATTCAACTTCACTTTTTCCTTTACATTCACCTTCATTGTTAGCTTCACTTTCGTCTTCACATCACTTTCACTTTTACCTTATCATTTGCTTTCACTTTCCCCTTCACGATCGCCGTCACATTCACCTTCACCTTCACAATGCACCCAATATTCTTGCATCGTAAATTAAATTTGCCCCACAGATAACGTGATTGAATTTGAGGATATTGATATTGAAATGACCATTTCAGTACATAAGTGCAACGGATGAAGGCTAACTGACAGAGGAAATCGAATTACAGCTTCACGTTCTCCGTCGAACTATCGGGTGATAGAAATCCTTTCCGCATGAACCTGGGTAGGATCTTCTAGGATACCTGGGTAGGAAATGCTTCAGAAATCCTGACTGCTCCCAGCGCAAACAACCGTCTTTCTTCTGACAAGCTCTACAACTGTATAGTTTGCGAATCAAGTAAATGGATTCTGTCCTTCGGGGGATTTATTTTTTCTTTCAAGCACGCGGTAGACAAAAAAAAAACCTTTTCAGCGAGTGAATTCAACTCACCATTGCGGGGAAATATATGGTGATTAGATCAAGCTACCCACTCTATTCAAACGGTTTTAAATCCCGCATGCCCGCCCAAGTCATCGCAAGTGTGGTTCATTGTCTGGTTCGAGCTGCGTGGAAGTGAGCAAATTGGCCCAATTCAACTGCAATGATAGAACCTGAGATTCAATTTAACAAATGCAGCGGCATAGAAACGTGAAAAATTGAAGAATAGATTTAAATTCGATTGCATATAATTTGGTTTATTACTCAGAGGCGAGAAAGAGCTATCAAAATCCTACAATTTGGTGTATTTAATTATATTTTTATGTTATGTCCCCGCGGAGCTATTAACGTTTGAAGAAAAGTCAAAACACGTTTTTTGACATAAAGTGGAATATATCTCGAGAGCTATCATATACCCTATTTTCTTATTTTTAATGGATTCTACATTAAATTTGCTTCATTTTCTTCCACAGAACCTAATCTGTCCTATTTCGGGAACGTGACGAAAAAAAATTCCAAAGTTGAAACTTAAAAAGTATGAAAATCGAAAAAAATTCGAAAATTCGAAAATTCGAAATTATATTCGAAATTTGAATTCGAATTCTACGTCTAATTTCCTGTAAGAATCATTAATTAATCAAATTTTAACAGTACTGTAAGTATTTGCAACGGATTTTCAAAGTTGAAAAACGTAAGAGTGGCGTAGTAAACCTGGATAAACTGATAGTTGTCGTGAAATTTCCGCCTTTTTGACGTCATATTCGGATTCAGCGTTAAATTTCCTATAAGAATAGCTTTCAAAATCGCTTTAAAACGAAAATTTAATTACCGATGCCAGCGGAGCTCGACATTTCGGCCGGCGAAAAACTCGATTTACGGAAAATAATTTCTCTGGCTCTGTTTAAATTTTTTTCACCAAATTTTTTGCTATGTACGTGAGTAAGGCGTTCAAATGAAGACTCCTGCATAATAAAACAATTGATTCGCATTTATTTTGACCCCGAAAATCACGGTTAAAGTCCAATTTTTGAGCTTTCAAAAACCGATTTTTTTGGACCACTTGCAGATTTTTCCGAGAAATAAAAAAAATCACAAAAATACATCATGGTAAGACACATCTTTCCTGAAAATTTCAGATTTTTATCTGTGCTGAGAGACGAGTAAAAAATCGTTAACTGATCGGCTGAAAAAAATCGCAGGGGGACCCCTTGGATTTTTCGCGAAAAATTTTTTGAAATGGATTTCGCTCAAATTCAGCATAATGATAGTTGATGATGTGTATATCAATAATATATGGTTCATTCTTTGTTTTGTTCGCACTAAATAGATGACAATAACGTTTAAAGTTGAAAAATGTCATGTTTTCGTGTATGGTCTACTAATATTGTTGAATATCGCAAAAACGGTTGAAAAATGGATAGGTACATTACATTGGGAAAATGTGCACAGTTAAATTACCCATCTTTTGGTATATTCAAACATCCCAATTGACGACTTTTTGTTTGAGTTATCCACTGTGCAAGTTACAAATCTTGGAAAACTTAAAGTTGTTACATCAAATTCTGCTACAACTTTGCTCCTGTTGAAAAACCCAATACTTTATGATACTAAGTACAATACAATTCCCACCACTTACATACCAAATTATAGCAACTACTACTAAGTACTACACGCTATAATAACAACTATAGATTCCCACTCTTCATATACGAGTATAAACTACTACTACCTACCTACACCTATACTATATACTATGTATAATATATAGCTTTTCCAAGTCTAATTCAGAATTTTCCAAGTCTAATTCAGAATTTTCCAAACCTATTTCAGAATTTTCCAAACCTATTTCAGAATTTTCCAAACCTATTTCAGAATTTTCCAAACCTATTTCAGAATTTTCCAAACCTATTTCAGAATTTTCCATTTCAATTTCAGAATTCATTTATGTCAAAGCCATATGAGCAGCAGTCATGTTTTGAAGACTGATGAAGTTGTTTTGAACCATCATCGATCGGATGAGTAGGAAACCGGGATGAAGAAAAAGTGGGCTGCACAAAAATTTCACAAACTACGAGTATTGTACATAAATTCTATAGAAATGGAACAATCGTCCAACAAACTCCACAGCAGGCATAAAGTAAAAAACAAACCGTAAAAGTAAAAAAAGGACTTCCAACGTGTTCCACTGTAGGTACAAAATTGAAAAGTTAGAACAAAGAAATCTATTTAATTAATTTCACAGTAAAGATGAAGAGAGGGCATATTTTTTTTTATGGTTGTCTCACGATTCAAATTAATGAAGAGGGCGATCACCACGCAAAAGTTCATCAAATTTTGACTATGAAATGACGAATTCTGAAATAGGTTTGGAAAATTCTGAAATTGAAATGGAAAATTCTGAAATAGGTTTGGAAAATTCTGAAATTGAAATGGAAAATTCTGAAATAGGTTTGGAAAATTCTGAAATAGGTTTGGAAAATTCTGAAATAGGTTCGGAAAATTCTGAATTAGACTTGGAAAATTCTGAATTAGACTTGGAAAAGCTATAGTAGTGAAAAGGATAACACCCCACCCGAACAATATGTAAGGCCCGAAAATCGTTCTATACTCGTTCGAATAGTCGTCAAACACTCTCGTTTAGAAATTTAAAAAAATAGAAATGATTAAAATTGCAATCGTTGTTTCGGAAGTTTTCTCTTTAGTTACCAATCTGTTTTTGGATGAGAACGTTTACAAATGTTCGGAATATTTACTATCCGAAATGGATAATTTTCTTAAATCATTATTGAAGCAAAGGAATAATAAATCACTGTACAATAATTTGCAGCGTTTTTCCGAGCATTCGAACATCTATAGCTCTTTAGTTTCCTTTAACAAGGATTCGTATCAAGTTTTTGCGGAAAACATGTCCTAAATTTGTGTTCCTGTCATCTTTAGCCATCGATAGTTATTTTTTATCGGCAGGAGGATGTAACCTATTGATTCTTACCAAGAGCACGTCTATATTTTTCACGCTGCCGAGCTAAGCAATGGACCAACTTTTTCCCAAAGGTTTTCACGGGTTGCTTGCCACGCAAAAAAGGGAAAAGTGAGTTCCGCCGGGATGGCGAGGGAGAGAAAGGCTTTTAGTGAGTTTTTAGGGATTAAACAACACCGCCCCCGAGCAGTGGACATCGGGTAACACATGAACACACTTAGTCTACAAGAAGCACTTAAGGTGACTAATCGGTGTTAGCTAGGGACTACCCCTTCGCATTACGGCCTCCATAGTCGAGTTTCTTCCGTCATCCCAGCCGGGCGAAATTTGTTTTTGGTCAGCCGCAAGGAAAAAAGGAATCGTTGTTCCACCAGCTGATGCTGATGTGCTCATGCGTCGAAGACAAACGTGAATAATTAATTTAAATTCGGGCTCATTTTTTTATAATAAATTTACGAAATTTCGAAACCAGAAAAATTGTGAAAAGAAACAAAAGAGGAGAATGAATCTTCGAAACCATCCTCAAGGTATTACGGAACTAAAAAAAGGAGAAAATCGGCATCACGTTAATGTTACACTTTCTTCTCTACACGCCATATGAGAATGCCGAAAGAAAAATTGGAGCAGGTTCCTTATAGGCAGATAAATTATGAACAAAATGAGACCAAAAACAAAACAATTGAGCAATTATTCTAGAAGTTATAAGCTTGCAAAGTCGAAAATTTCTCTTTTCGCGAAAATCACGTTTTCCGGCATTTTTCCGCGTCTGAGGACGTAACTACTGGATGGAATCAATTGAAAAAATTATCGGACTCACCTGGATCGTAACCCTTTTAAACAAAAAAAAAAAAAGTAACGCGATCGGAAGTAGCTGAACGCCATCGGACAAACATACCGAAAAAAAACCCGCAAGTCAACCACAGTAACCTCCTCCGTTTGAATTCGGTTAAAAAGTCGCGATATTTTCTGACTCCCTAAAAAGCCGATCTTGTATAGTAAGAAAATGTATAGTCAAAAAGCTACTGAAACCTGAACGTTGGTTCTTAAAATCGAAAATTACTATACTAAAATCAAAATTTCGTTTGATCGTTGTAGTGACATTTTTGTTTTTCTTGGATTGGAAAAACAATTCCAGCCAAGCAGCATGACTTTTAGGCAAAATTGTTAAGCGTATTACGAATGATACTATAGCGGTGTCAATATCTGGAACGGTTCTTTAGTTTAAACTGTTTTAGGAATTGTGGAAAAATGGATAGATACCGTATGTTTTGGATAATATTATTCGATCATTTATTAGCTCTTTAAATGAAATCTTAAATGGAAATATTTTACATGAAATCATTTTTCAATCACCTTTAATCATGAAATCTTTCTATATTCAAACTCTTCATAATAAGGAGTATTATAACGAAAAAGATTTCATGAAGAAAGATTTCAATTTCAAAAGATTTCAATGAAAGATGATTGAAAAAAGATTTCATGTAAAATATTTCCATTTAAGATTTCATTTAAAGAGCTCATAAATGATCGAATAATATTATCCAGAACATTCCGTATCTATGCATTTTTCCACAATTCCTAAAACAGCTTGAACTAGAGAACTGTTCTAGATACCGACACCGCCATATTGTTCGACTCATCGTGAAAAAATGTGAATTCAATACCCAAAATGCACTTTTGGATACAAATTTTCTAACAGATTATAACAGATAAAAAAAATTTTATAACAAATTTCTTATACTATATTATACTATTTTCCAACATTTTTTTTCATTCAACAAAACATTTAACAAAAATTTTCTAACAGATTTCTTATACTATATACTATACTTATAAACGTTCTTATACTATAAGGAACGTGGATTATATACCTCGACGTTTCTCATTATAAATGTCCTCAGACGGATATGAAGCCATTTTTGGAATAAAAATCCACCTTTTTATAAATAATAGCGAAGTTCTCACCCTTCAGCGGAAGCATTATGTTTTCTTTTGAAGTATTCGAATCCTTCAGCCGAAGGAAAGAAGGGCTTGCCTCATTTAACATCGATTCTCCCCTTATCCGGGAAGAACCTTGCGTTTATTGAATCGTGAAATATTTTTCATCTTCATGTCAAAAGGGTCGCATTGTTGAAGATTCGAATGAAATTACAGTATGATGAGCAGGATTCAGTCGATGAAATCCGTTTGTCTTCGATGATGAAGAGCGGGGGGTCAGAGGGCGAGGACAATAGGAACCTGATGAAACAATTTATTCGAATTTCTCTTGATTTCGCGTACATTGACACACCCTTAGCGACATTCGGACGGGCGTCAGCATTTTAGAGCTGGATCCATGAATAGAGGTTTGGTGGAATTTTACGTGCTCATAAAACCTCTTGATTGGTCTTTGAAAGCTTTGCAATATTCGAAAATTATCGAGGAATATAAAAATCGAAAATAGTGGTGTGCATAGATCAGACTGTACTTTCATGTTTGAGTCGGTAGCCGCTATGAAATCAAAAAACGCATACAAAGTCCGCAACGTCAAAACTTTTTGAACTCTCTTGACATAAATATAATCCCATTTTACGAAATTTGCCTTTTATCGTTTGGGTTACACACCGTACTTCCGCTGTGGCCGGTTTTTTGTTTGTTATTCAATAATAAAACATTGTAAACGCCCAAGAAAATAAATTTTCCATCCCCCTCGAAGTTTGATGTTTGGCGTTTCGAGGCATGTAGAATCCGAATATCCAATAAAAAAAATTCTGTCAACACTTTTCCGGCCAAACAATAGCTACACTCTTGAAATTGTCACCAAAAATCAATCTCGGTTCCACGACGGCCCAATTCTTGATCTAGATCGCTAGTTCAATTCCAAGGGTATCTTTGGTGGGTTTTGAGGGGGAGAAAATATTTTCCAAGGTTTTTCAGCAAAATGTGTATTTGGTATCAGTTTCTATAGATTTTTGGACGCTGAATCAAATGAGACCATCGTGGGGTCGATAGCTTTATTGGTTCTCGAGTTATCGCAGCTTCTGTGTCGAATTTGGGAGATTTTTGGGGATGTGACATGAGGATATAACTCGAGAGTTCTTTGAGCTACAAAAATCGTTCTATACTCGTTGGCTCGTCGAATACTCTATTCAACTATACGGCAAGGCAAAAAATTCAGATTTTAATTTGGAAATTAAGTAAAATAAAAATGATTAAAATTACAATAGTTGCTACGGAGTTTCCTCTATAGTTACCATTTGTTTTTCGGCGGGAACGTTCACAAATGTTGGGAATAATTACGATCACATGAATGATTCATGAATGGTCTTCTTAAATCATTATTGAAGCGAATGAATAATAAACCACTGAACAATTGTTTGCAGCGTTTTCTCACTATTTTGATCTAAACAGGCCTTGGACTTCAAAGATGGCTGACAAACCTTACTTCCGCATTACTAGCGCGAGTGTTTTCTCGGTTTATGGATCTCCTGGCAGTTTTTCAACGATAATTTCTATCTACTGACGTTGCGGCGTTTGTATGAGTTTCTTAATTTTATAATTGGTCATACCTACAACGGACTCAAACATTGAAGTACTGTGTGATCTACTCACACCGCTGGTTTCATTATTGTTTTCATTATTATAATTATTCGACCAATAGACAACTGTCGATTCTCTCTACCCGAAATAATTTTCAATGATACTTATAAATACTTAAGTACCCGGCGTAATAAAAAGAAGAAAAAATGGAGAAGAGATCGTCTCGTAATTCTCCCCCTCAACCTGCAGAAAAAAATACTTATAAATAGTCAGATGTTTTCACAATTCACGAGTTTCGCTTTTAAATATTGGATTTCCGATTGTTTGTCGCCTCATATCTATTTAAGTTGGCAAGCTCTATTTTACAGGATGCTACTCAGTTGTAAATCGTTCGATGAATAACTGCTACTGTGTAATTGGCGGGTCGTAATGAAACGTCGAGCAGATCGAGCTGCGAGGAGCTGTTGGAAGTGAAAAGGAATTAGCCCCTCGTGGAAACTGTCGGGAGTAGCGCAGATTGCTTTCTGAAGATATAATAATGGCACGCTTCCCCAACTAATGGTTGCATCGCGTGAGCATCTTTAATGTTAAACCCGACCCGAGTTCAACGAGAAGGCTATTTCTTAATAAGTTTTCCTCTCGTTACAAGCCTATTGCTCCCGAACGATGAGTAGGTATCATCAAATCTACGCAACATTACCCGGATTTGCATTTCTTCTCCGATGACGCCTTCCATCATCGCCGAGTGTTGGCATCATTTATGTAACGACAGGCCATCTAACTGAAAGCGTCGGATCCTTCGGTTGATGCTCGAGATAGTTCAAGCTGCTTGATTAAACGAGAATTCCCACTCTTGTTCGCCTCTCTAAGGTTGCGAGCACCTCAGAAAATCATTTCTCTTCGCGAGCGCTTTTAATACTTATTGCGCGATGAATGGAAAACCGTAAAACCGAACGAACCTCTTACGAATATTTCCGGGCAATTTTGAAGGGGAGGCGAAATTTATCGACTTGTCGGGGGAGAAAATAAGGAAACGGAATAATACGGAAGAATACGACGATGAAATTCGTTCGGGGCAATAACCGGCGAAAAAGTTGTCCCAAGACGAGACTGTTGATATTTCCGCTTCTGATATTAGCTCCGAAAGAATTTCCAGCCGAGGAGCGGAAGGAAAGAAATAGAAAAGGGGGAGGATAAAAACTTTCAGCCGTTTGAACTGTAAGTTTTCCTGTTGCGAAGAAAAGCCGGAAAGCGGTAAAGTAAAAGAGGTAATTACTGCGGCGTGCGGAGCGAGTGTCATGCAAAAAGTTCACAAGAAGCCTCTAACCGGTTATTTGCTGCGTTTAGGCCGAGCTAAATGGATGAAGCTCAGATGCGGTACGCGCTTCTTTCCATTTCAGTTGGCCGGCTCTTTTCTCTTTCGCCCGTTCTAATTAAATGCTTTCTCGCGAAAAGGTAACGTTAACAGTTCTTTATCCTCACGAGCAGACAATAGAGATTAAGCTAAGAGGCGAGTATTATATGTGAAAAGCTTCGCCACCTGAACATGGAAATGCGGTTTTATTCTCGATCGCGCTCTCTGCCGCGGTTTAACCTCAGATTCGGATGTAATGCGAAACTTTATGAAAGTCGGACCTCTCGATTGACATTGGTGAACTCGAGTGAGCATTCTAGTGCGCAAACTTATCGCCGGAAATGAGATTTTGATGTTCTTTATTTATCCACCAGGAGAAGTTAGGGCCGAGTGGCCCTCTCTTCCACCTCCCCTGAAGCAAATATAAACAGAAAATAAGCTCTTACAATCGTTGTAATAAATTGGCAATTCGGATTTTACATGCCTTGAAACGTAAATCATCAAATTTTGAGAAGTTTAGAAGTTTTTTTCTAGGGTGATTGAAATGTTAAATTGAAAGTGTTCCCTTTTGGGAATAAAATCATTCATTTCATTGGAATCTTTCGAAGAAACTTCACGTTCAAATTAGACAAAAATACTACCAGGAAAAAATTAGTGTCACCGATGTGACTCAGATGACGCTTGAAAATCGGTCGAAAATTGTTCGCAATTCAGAGTTAGCATTTCATGTCGATCGATTTTATTTCGCTCTTTACAATATTTCAACTTTTTTCAATCCTACAACGCCCCCTTAACTAAAGAGCTCTTTACTCTTCTCGAATTGAAAGTCAACGCAACATATTTGAATAAAGCCGAGGCGGAGTATAAAGCGCCTGTAATGCATACTACTTGTAGCCCGGCTCTTATAATGTGAACAGGCAACGGACCGTCAAATAGGAGAGCATCGTGAGGGTAGAAACGCAGGGTTGAAGGAAAGAATCCAATAGAAAAGTGGCAAAGTATGTTGTCGTGAAGTGAGGTGGACTTAATACGCTGTGAGAACATTAGCAAGTGTTGCTTCGAGGCCAAGGCTGATCGGCTCAAGTAGTACGCATGTTTGGACCTCTTATATGGATTCTATAGGTTTAAGATGCTATAGCAGTAATCCAAATTCACCAAGAAAGAGAAATAAAATATTATCAGTAATAATCGTTTCCTAATTTGCGACGAATTTATCAGCTGTATATTTTTTGTATACTAGTCAGAAAGAATCGCTTTGTGGATTTTATTTTTTAATAGTATCATTTCTATGGATTTTTGAAAAGACCATAGGTAGGTCGATGGCTTTCATCGTTTTTGCTGCTTTCATGAGGAATTCGAGAGATTCTGAGACATTTTGACTAGAATGGTATAGCTCGATCGTTTGTGGATCTATAAAAATCGTTTTAAAATCTTTGGAATGCTTGTCGAACACTCTCTTCAGCTGTAATATAGAACAAAATTCTGACTTTGATTGAAACAATTAAGCAAAATATTTTCAAATTTCAATTTTCACCAAGGATTTCGCTCTTAATTACCAATATGTTGTTAGGTGTTAACATTCACAAGAGTTTGGGTTAGTATTATGATCTGGTGAGAATCTTTTGCAGCTTACACTGATATTGTGGAATCCCATTTTAAAAGAATAGAAGACAAAGAGGTTATCATATTCCCCACCGATTAGAAATTATTTATATAGTTATGTCGATTTCGCCGTTTAGGCCATCGTACAACTTGATTGTTACTGATGATGGCCTGAACGCTAAAACCGAAATAACAATATAGATCATAAATATAAGAAAAACAAGATAATATAAGAGCTTGAATAGCTACAAGAATAGCTTAATTAATTATTCTTTTAATTGGCTTATACCATGAATGAAAAAATGGTATCTTAGAATGATCAATTGGGGGTGTAGTTAAAAATAACACTTAATTTGCAATTAGGAGGTACTCGCGTAGTCTCCCTCACGCAATGTAGTATAAATTACATTTAGTTTCGACCTAAAAATAAGGGTCATTAACCCCTTGCTTTTAACTAAAGGCAAAATAGAGGCTTTTTAAATCAGTGGAATTTATAAGAATATCCTCGTCTTCAATCCTTGAATCTTCCACTTGCCGTTCCCCAACTCGCGATAGTTGATTCCATTATTGAAATCCAGAATCTCAATTTTGTCATTATCATCTTTTCGATCCGGCAAAGAACGAAAACGTCTAAAAAATCGTCTGATCGTCTGAAAAACCTATCTAAAATAGTAGTCGTCCAAAATTAACAATGTTCGTTTTGGAGAAACATCCCAATAAAAAAAGTTTTTGAAATAGACTTTCTTTGCCTGATCAAAAAGAAGTTGACGACAAAATTAAGATCATATCTACAAGAGATTATTACTATTATAGTTAAGCTATTATAGTTTCTTCAAATAAGTGTACGGCTGGAACAGAATTTTTTTCATTGGATATTCGGAATGTCTTGAAACATAAAACAACAAATTAGGTTTGAGGCTAGACAATTTTTTTCTCGGGCGATTACAACGGTTTATTACTGAATAATAAACCAAAACGAAAAGAAAAAAACCGAAGACCGTTTTATTGCTAAAGTAAAATTTCCACCCCAGCAAACTCGATTCTTTGCCCAGTTATACAATTTTTTTTTTTTGGTTTTGAAGTTTGCGGGGAGAAAAACTGGGCGACTCGTTCTCCATTTTCTTTATTGCCCGCCGAGCACTTTCGCCCCTTCGGGCATTATCAGGGCAATAAAGAAAATGGAGAAAGAGTCGCCCAGTTTTTCTCCCCCGCAAACTTCAAAACCAAGAAGATATGAAGCGACTACCCAAAAACGAAAAAAATTTTTAAATCAATTTTCCTACGAAATAAACAAAGCACATCAAGACAAAGAAAAGCTCATTTCAAGATTTCGATCGTACCAAGTTGTAATCGGATGGAATCTTCGTACCTGCTTTTATCTCTATCGTCGGCGCATCGTCGACAATAAACTTGCAGCTACGAACCGCACGATCTTCACCCGTTGTGCCATAATTAAGCCAAGTTCTTCCACAGTTTCCCTCCTGGATCCTTTGTTTCCCGCACCCTCTTTCCTGAATCCGAGGGCGAAACAACGATGAAAGACTGTTCTTCAACTGCATTACCTGCGGGATACGCAGTTTTCGGGCCGAAAACAACAGGCGTTTCCCACCTTGCTTTCCATCTCAGTTTTCAGGAGCGGGGGACCTCTTTGAGAAGCACTTCAGACCGAACAATACAACACGGCCGAGTTATGACTGCACCCACAACTGCCATCGGCCAACTTCGCCTTTCAACGGCGATAATATTCACAGTGAATCTTAAGGTCGCTAAAGAAGCCAATTAATATGTCAACATCAGAGCAACGATTGTATTTGCTCGAGATGTCATTGCCATTCGTACGTGATTCGCTGTAGAGGAAGAACATTGTGCATGCGATTGAGTTGTCCACACAAGATCCGGTCGCTTTAGATAGGCGACTAACGTTAGTGAAACTTGGCTTTTTGTTCAAAGGGATTGCCGATGAGTGAAACGGACGAGTTTGAAGCAGATAGTGTACAAGTGAGGATGTTTAGAGAGGGTCATCTATAGATAATACATACTTTTAGATGGAAGGTGATGTGTGGTAGGAAGTGCACCTCAAAGCTCTTCCATTCTGGTTCCTGGGAGCTCTCGTTGCTTCGTGAATGGATGATCACTGGAGGCATACAAAAGCGACATTACTCCCCAGACCAGATTAATCCCCCAAGGACCTTGCCACCAATTTACATCGATAATAGAATATTACATAACTCGTACAACTAATCCTCAACAAACATATTTATCAAGCACAAGTAATATTCCATTCAAAATCTTCTTGCCTTGCAATATAGCTTCTGTAATAAAGGCCCTAACATCTGGCCCGTATTAATACTTCGCCAAAACCCAATATCGCTTACCCGAGATCAGCCTTTCGAAACGGACCATGAAATGCGCCTGTGAAGGTACATAATTGGATCGTTGATACAGGAGAGGTTGAACAAAAGGGTGCGGAAGTTGCGGCCTGATAACCGCTGGAAGTGAAAAGGTTTACGGTCAGATGGTGCGTGAACTTATTGAGGTTGGGAACTTCTGATATTATTATGTTGACCACCCTCACAATTTCCACGACGATGGTTATCCTCTGAGAACTCTCTTCGCTTTCCTCTGATGCCCACAGTGACTGCCGAAGATCGGACAAGGCCAAACCGCACCGCTCAAACGAAATCAACCGTTCACCTGCGGGTTGTTCTGTACTTTGTTCCAGTGGTTATACCGAGCTGGTAGCTAGATGGTGAGATTTGGCCCCTCTTACCACACAATATTATGAAACATTAATTAATTACTGAATGATAAATTTTTTCTGCGAATGCTCATCCTCGTTACAGCATAGCATTAATGTTACTATTAACGCTGTCAGTGCACATCCCAAAGCTCCAGTCATTATCTGCATTCGTCGTGGAAATCTTAACTGATGAACTCCAGCATGAACTAAATTCCGTCTTATTGATCGAACTGATCAGTCCTGTTTGAAAGCAACCTGAAAACCAACCACATTGAGAATGCCTTTCAGGTGCTTAAGGAATTTAATGCTTCCCGGTCCTCACAGGCATTGAGAATCGCCCTTCATGCGAGCACCGTTGGTTGAAGGAGTACCTGAAACCTTGAGTTCTTAAACCCCCCTAATGGTAGGTCGAGGAGGAACCACATCGATTTCTGGAGGTTGCCCTTCTAAGAAGTACCAGAAAAGGTAGAGTCGAGCATTTCAGCTAGTATTACCGTCCAGGCCGGAACCTGAGTTATTGAGAGGTCTTGTAAATCACACGCTAGAAAACAGGGTCTCCTCCATTACCACTTTCTAGCCATAGCCATCCAGCTGGGGTTAGGCATCCACCACGAGTCTAACCTCAATTGATGGGCAGGCTCACGATGATTTTCCCTGGGGGACGCTGCGTCCACAGCCTGAGATTCCCATCGCCCGTCGTTCCATTTCGAGTTGGTTCGTTTGGGAGCATACTCCAACTCGCACACAACCCTTAAAGGTCAGACTGATTGCTTACTAGAGGATATGGCTCTACTCGCTGCCGCTTTCGTCGGCCATTGGTCAGGGACACGGCAAATACGGTTTACATAAAGACGCTGCTAACCTTGACCAACCGGGAGCCAACCTATGAAGGATAGTCCCTCCTACGGATGATTTCCTGAACGACACTGATATTGGACAACTAAAAAGTTCTGACCACTGAGTTCAGGCCATCATCTTACATAATTCTAACTCTTATATCTAAAAATAACAGCTACTTACCGTTCACTATTGGTCCGTTCTCCAAGTGGGGTAATAGGCCACAGACCTGGGTATGGCCACCTTGGCAAAGCCCCTCAGCTATCCCAGCCTCTCTGAAATTGTAGTTATGTCCACCACTGGGATCCTGGCCAGTTCATAACGCGATCTGAAGTCCCCATACTGTGGACATGCCACTTGATTTACCACGCTGTCTCAACGTCCCCGCACAGACACTCTGCACCGATTCTGAGTACTCCTCGTGTCCTACCAGAAACTGGGTCAACTTATGGTTCATGAGTGTGCACCTTCCAGTTGACACAGCCTCCTACTTCTCAATAACGCGTCCATCACAAAAGGTCGCTTGTGCACGCTACAGTTGTCACTTTGATACATGGTCATGACCCCCAGCTCTGCAAACGCCTTACGTAGCTTCATGCTATAAGCCGCCCACCATCTCCAAGCTTCTAGCCTGACCGGTAACAACCCCGCCACCAAAAGCATCATCATCCCCTGAGGTTCCCTCCTTCCAACCCGACAGGTACATGCCAACTTGGCAGCTTTCCCCTGTCACCACAATTTGCTACTATGGGTACTGGGATTTCTTAGTTCGTATCTCCGAATTTAGTACTTCTTCAGGGTTCCACGAAAATTTAGCCACCAAAAACAGTGAGACCTTTGCAGCATCAGTTTATCCTCGTCTCATGACTTGGAGCATACCAATGCCAAAACATGACCTGGTTGAAAACTGCCGCTGTTGGCTTTATCGTCATCAAATTATCTCTTCATTCTTGAAATGCCAGCCTCTCTAATGACCTTTTCAACCTGCATAAGACCATTGGTGCATATATGCACCCTTAAATTGTGTAGGATCTGAGATGTCATTTAGCTTGACGTTCCCACCTGTTATGATACTTGCGTGATACCCCTTTGAAGTTCTTTGGCTGTAGGTGGGTTAGACTGTTTCACATTTTTTCTATACACTATCAGTGATATTTTCAAATTTGGGCCTCGGGGCAGGTAATGCATGGCTATTAAAACGTGGAAGCCCATTCAGTCACCTGTGAACACCACTCCAATGCTTATATTATTTTGGCATCTACCAGGCATCAACATCACCGGCTCCGAAAAATTTCCGAAGACAACGAAATGTCACTCAAATTGGGAGCTGGGTGTTCCAGAGTATATCTCAATCAGATGTCGAATTGGCGTTGTAGGCCGTCAGGAAAAAATCCATTTTGGCCGAGAAACATTCGGAAAAATCAGGTCGTATTTTTCAATTGTCCGGAGCCGGACGCGGTGAAAAAAGGGCACTGGAGTTAAATTTGCCGTGACGTTCAATCAAGCCCGTTTTACAGAAAGCATTCGCTCGTAGGCACCCGAGTACGAACGAGTCGCGATTCATCGGAAATCTTTTGATTGAGGTCTGCGAGTGTGAAACGTTCATTTAGTGGGCGGGGGGGGGGGGGGCTGGCCCGTACGTGCGAGTGAGTCCGTTCCTATTGGTCCAAATAAATGAAAAAGCACCGTGGAAAAGGACAAGCTATCGTGATTGCCTTCGGACGCTTCTCTTCTCTTTACTCTCGTTCCCATCCTTCCCTTTTCCAAGTTCGAAACGTGCCCGACATTAATGGGCCGTTTACCCCCTCCGAAACCTTAAAGGTGCGGCCTTATCACTTCCTATCATTCGTTCTCTAAAACCCCGCCCGCCTTTAACTGACCTTCTAATTGTCCGCCTATCAAATCGAAACAGAACTTTGTTATGGATAGCTCTAATTATTAGTAATGGGTTACCTCTTGATGATAAAATCGATCGACGTCATTATACGATTCGATTCCTTTGTCGAGCTGCCGAACGGTTCCCGATGTAATTCGAAATTGATTCCTCGTGATCAGCGATTTTCATCGTGTGATACTGTATCGATTACGCTCGTATAACGGTTCGACTTAGTGGGAGCAGAACAAGCAGTGTTTATTGATTAGTATACCGCCGAATAAATGAGCAAACAGGATATGATAAATTAATTTACCTCGTACCGCATCAGTCAATGAATAGAGAAGATTCACATTTTAAAATCCGAATTCTGCAGAATATGTGCCACAAATAGCGCAAGTACCTTCGCCAGGAATAAATATCTTTATCTTCTCGCTCAATTAAAAATATTCCAGTGACGCCAAAAAATATTCAATAATATTCATAATTAAATACGTTCGAACCAATGGATTAAAGCCTATAAAACGACCAATATTGTTTTATAGAAATATTAAATAACAAAGAAATAAAAATAATAGATATCAGTGGTGTGCATAGATCACATAGTATTCGTACTTCCATATTTGAGACGGTTCCAGGTATAACCAATTATAAAACCAAAACTCTCATACAAAGGCCGCAATGTTAGTTCACTACAATTTTTACTGTGTCACTAGTGATTAAGATCAGACGTCAATCACTCGCCATTACAAACATTAAAAATCTCTAGTGTTAAATATATTTGACAAAATAGGGATACTTTTTATACTTTTTTTTTACATTTTTTAAACAAAATAGGGATACTTACCCCTACACGTATCAATTCCAGATGTTTCCTGAAGAGGCCCGTGAGGGCGAAAGCGCTCGAATTAATATAGATGATAAGGAGAACTGGTCGCGTTTTTTGTCTCCACCTCAACCTCACAATTTAATATATTTGACTGTAAAAATTTTAACAGTGAAAAAACTGCTATGACGGAAGTATGGTGTATGATCCAAACCATATACAACAACTAAAAAACAAGTTTAGTGGAACAGGATCCGAAAAATACAGAAGCACTCAAATAAAATGACTGAACATTATCGAGGAAGTACTGTGTGTGACACCAATAATACATTATTAGTATTGAGCTCTTAGTACACTGCATAGTACACTGTGTGAGCCAATAGTAAAAAAACATCAAGCGTTTATGTCACTTTTTGATCACAGACACATAAACAGAAACACGTTCAAAAAGTGACATAAACGCTTGAGTGAATATAGTAATACGAAATTAATTGAATATTAATGAATTAATTAATGAATATTCTTCGAAGAAAAGTCTTCCAATAAATTAATTTAAAAAACCTCTAGTTAGCGAAATATTGAAAAGAAGAAAATATTTGGCTTTAGTAGCGATAAAAATAAAGCTAACCGAATGATAAAAGAAACCGTGTAAATCTGAGGGTTTGGAGTTGATAATTATGGTTTTGTTGGTTATTCGGTCTTCATATTGCCCTCGCTTTCGAAAACTGGACAATTCATTTTTTCACTAGGATAACTCAATTTTCAGTTATGCACAAAAACCTCTTTTTATCTACTACATCCTAATTTCATACGGCGGTTTTGGTTTCAATTCTAAACATGTTTCACTTCGGCTAATTTGTCCGGCGGAGTTTCATCCGCGGAAAGCCGCCTTTGAAAACGAAACGGAGCTAAATTAATGGAGCGAGAGGTAAATAGAAAAAAAGGAAAAACTCCGTTCGGTAGTTGACATGTCACGCGAGTTTCTAGTTAGGGCTTTTATCAATTACCGTTGGGAAAGGTGCTTGCTATCTTATCAGGTCATCCTGGCCCGCACAGACTGGTTGAAAAAACGGCGCAATCGATTTTCCACTTTGGAAAGAGTTAAGTACGACGGCGATTCACGGGTGAATTGTCCTTCTTATCCTTCAAAGATGGATTGCTCCTTTGAATGAATAGATTCTAAACAGGTTTCCTGATCCGGATAGACAAAAGGTTTTTATCTGCAGTAAAAGGAAATTTGAGCAATTTTCGAAGGAGCAAGGGCCAAAATACATTCATGATTTATCTAAATGGCCTATAGGTAGGGCATCAATATGTAAGGAAAGATGTGCTATTACAACTTAAAATTGTACAACTGTTAAACCAATATTAAAATTTGTTGTTTTATTTTATCCATTTTAAATGAATATTTATATAGGTCCCAATGTTTTCATTAATCATATTACAAAGTTCACACGTACGGTTAGTGGAATAGGTACAATTTCTCAAATACTTTCATAGAGAACGAATGGTAAAAGAAAATTGGCCATGTTACCATTTCAGCGGCCCTTTCTATGTCCACTCTCGGCCCACGCACTCTTTTGTTGAGAACGTTTTCACCCGAAAATGGAGGAAACTCAATGAATAAATATGAATAAAGAAAAAAAAACTAAGCGAGAAAAAGTCAGGCACAAAGGGAGGCTTTCCAAGCAGCCCACTAGGAAAAATGTGACGCAACAAAGAAGGGAATGTTTAACACAATACGATGTACGTTTCGCTTTGAAGTGACACTTGAAAGTGAAAATGACTCTTTCATAAACATGATCGCGACTTTTGAAATGGATAAAAATATATCTTGTGACGAACATTTTACCATTTCAATCAATAGATCGATATCCCTGTTACAAAAACAGCAAGTAAAGAAAATTAAAGGTTGAAGCTGACTGTTGTTGAAGTTGAAGGCTGAAGTTGAAGGTTGAAGTTGAAGTTGAAGGTTGAAGTTGAAGGTTGAAGTTGAAGGTTGAAGTTGATGGTTGAAGTTGAAGGTAGAAGTTGAAGGTTGAATTTGATGGTTGGAGTTGAAGGTTGAAGTTGAAGGTTGAAGTTGAAGGTTGAAGTTGAAGGTTGAAGTTGAAGGTTGAAGTTGAAGGTTGAAGTTGAAGGTTGAAGTTGAAGGTTGAAGTTGAAGGTTGAGGTTGAAGTGAAGGTTGAGGTTGAAGTTGAAGGTTGAAGGTTGAAGTTGAAGTTGATGGTTGAAGTTGAAGTTGAAGGTTGAAGTTGAAGGTTGAAGTTGAAGGTTGAATTTGATGGTTGAAGTTGAAGGTTGAAGTTGAAGGTTGAAGTTGAAGGTTGAAGTTTATGTTATGTTGAGATATTTTGTCGACTCTCCGGCTTCTACTGAGAGTACAAGTTGTGAATGGAAGATGCATTGCTCAGTTAAATGTGAACTAACAAATTTCTTGAGGGATATTTTGAGAACGCCACCATTCGCCCGTAAAAACATTCATGCATCTAAGCATTATCCAAACTCCAGCAGCATGATTGAATACGTTCGCCCAAGAGGGCCAATTTCTTATGGAGAGCTCCCCGAATCTTGGGAGTGAAAGCGTGTAGAAATCAGATGCGCCCGACCTTCTTCGTCTGACCCTTTGCTAATTCTCACATTGCAATTACAAATAGGTGAAAGATGAATTAAACATGAACTGCTCGTCGGCACCGGTTCGAAAAGGGGAAGCTCGGGAACAGCTGGCTTGCTTCACACACGCCTTGGTTATTCCAAAAACCCCCAACCCTCCAGGGTCGACGCTCAATCTTCGCGAACATTACCAAAACAGTCAAGCACGACCCCTTTCCATTTGTCTCTGTGTTATTTTTACCGCTGTGAAATGTTTCACTATCCGTTTTTCAACCGAGTCAAAAACGCCGTTGCCCTTGTACAGAACCAAATTGAGCTTTCTTCGTTCGAGGGGGGAGGGGGTACGCTCGAGGGTTCGAAACTTTAATTAACACTTGGCGGTGGCGTTTTATATTTTGAAACACCGCGCCACATTAATTAACTTTCGAGGAATTTCAAAGCAATTGGTTCGTTTCAAGTTTCAACTCTCCGATAATTAAGTTGAGTGGACAAAGATTGAGGTATTTATTTTCACGAATTGCAGACGAGCTGATTGAAAATTTTCTCGATTCTAAAGGTCAACAATGGTCAATGGAGGAAAAATAAGAAACGGTAATAGTTGATAGCTGAGGACAAATTGTGTTGGTCCCTCGTTAACAATATTGATAGCCAAAATATTCGACTAACCGTTTTCTTAAGAGATTTTCACTCAAATTAAGCTCTTGAGATTGTTCACCTCACCTCACCTTTTCACCTTAGTTTTTTTTTAGATGTTGGTTTATTATTCATAATAAACCATTGTAATTGCCCAAGAAAAAAAAATTTCTAACCCCCCTCAAAATTTTATGTTTTACGTTTCAAAGCATGTAGAATCCGAATATCCAATAAAAAAAATTCTGTCCGTACGCCGTTAGCAGTTTTCCGGCCAAACTGTAAGAGCTAAAAATTTGAAATTTTCACCAAAAATCAATCTCGGTCCTACGACGGCCCAATTCTTGAACCAACTTGCTAGCTCGATTTTAAGGGTAGTTTCGGGGGGTTTTGAGGGGGAGAAAATACATATTTTCCAAGGTTTTTCAGAAAAATGTGTACGTGATATCAAATTATATAGATTTTTGGACGCTGAATCGAATGAGACCATCGCCAGGTCGATAGCTTTATTGGTTTTCGAGTTATCGCAGCTTTTGTGCCGAATTTGGGAGCTTTTCAGAAATTTGACATGAGGGTATAACTCGAAAGTTCTTGGAGCTATAAAAATCGTTCTATACTCATTGGAATGGTCGGCAAACACTCTCTCCAGCTGTATCGTTAGGCAATAGGTTTAGCTTTTAATTAGGAAATTAAGAAAAATAAAAATGATTAAAATTACAATAGAAACAAATGTTCGGAATATTTAAAATGACAAATGGATAGTTTTCTTAAATCAATATTGAAGCGAAATAATAATAAACCACTGTACAATCATTAGCAGCGTTTTCCTTAGAGCTTCCTCTCCGAAAACGAGAGCTCCTTTCCACGCCTCTCTCTCAAGGAACTATAATCTTT
Source organism: Tupiocoris notatus (assembly GCA_037159825.1). NCBI lineage: Eukaryota > Metazoa > Arthropoda > Insecta > Hemiptera > Miridae > Tupiocoris > Tupiocoris notatus. Next base: position 3,604 of record JASJUZ010000023.1, on the reverse strand, counting down.
GAAAATAGCTGCCTTTCGCACTCGAAAGATGCCAACTATATCTCGGACAATGGAAAAAATTATCAATCCCCGTAATTCAATTTCCTCGGCGGAGGGTTTTGATCGAATGAGTTCAACGCGGATTTCCGTTTATTGGCAGAAGTTGGCGAGGGAACTTTTCGAGAAATCACATCGCAGAATACCGACGACGTCGGTTGTATTACTATCTCTCGCTATTTGTCCTTCAGCCTTCACTTTCCCGATAGCCTTACAACTCTAAGCCAAAGTACTCTTGGAAATTTCCAACAGCGCTTTTCTCGTGTCGCGTCTGCAGTTGGAGGAAAGCGAGAAAAACCGGGTCGACGACGATAAGAGCTATTTAGGACTTTTTTTTCTTGAGAGCTGACTCCGGTTCTGGAAGAGAACTATAGTTCGGCTCGGTTTGCCTGACTGGCTCCCGCCCTTTTCCCTTCTGTTATCCCCCTTTCGCTCTAAAGAAGATAAACGCGAAGGCCCATAAATCATTGAGTGATTTAAACCGTTCATAAATCAGCATTTTCGTCACTTGCGTCGGAAGTCTAATCCAGCTAATATCGAGTCAAGATAGAGCTCTGAAAAAGTCGCAGTTTCTTTGCGTCGAACGCAATAGCGTAAGGGGAAAGAATTTATATTGACGCCGAATCCGAAAGATGGAAGTAATTCGGAAAACTGACGGACCCGTTGGCTTTAATTCGTTCGTCAGCGTAATTTTTGTAGAATTTTTTATAGCGTTTTATTCTAGGCTCGGGGAGCGGTTGCTGATTTTCGCGTCACTGCTTCCTTTAGGCCGTCCGCACACTGGAGCCGACTACGTGCGACTCGGAGTCGTACGAAGTCGTACGTACGACTTCGTTGTAGAGATCCTAACAGCAACAATTAAATGGAACCTCGCCCACTGCAAATGACTCAGTCGTGCGTATACGTGCGTTCATATCCGACTTACTACTCGATCCAAACTCAGTCAGTTATGGGGGGGGGGGCTGTGGTAACCTATGGTTCCACATCGCCCTGAGATGCCCGAAGGGGCGAAAGTACTCGGCCAGTAAATAAAAAATCGGAGAACATGTCGCCTGGTTCTTCTCCCCCTCACCAACCCAGTACAATGAGAGATGCGACGACTCAACCAAGAAGCTGAATTTTTATGCGATCAGTCGGCTCCAGTGTGCGAGGGAAGCGTACGACCTGAACGCACGACTTGGTCGTGCGTAGTCGCAATCGCGCCTAGTCGGCTCCAATGTGCGGACGGCCTTAAATGGAACCTCGCCCACTGCAACCGACTCAGTCGTGCGTATACGTGCGTTCATATCCGACTTACTACTCGATCCAAACTCGTTTGGATTTTGTCGCAGGTCGCATGCGATTTTTGCGTTTTCTGAGTGAAAATAGAATAATTTTCTATAGAAATCTGAATTTTTATGCGATCACTCGGCTCCAGTGTGCGAGGGAAGCGTACGACCTGAACGCACGACTTGGTCGTGCGTAGTCGCAATCGCGCCTAGTCGGCTCCAATGTGCGGACGGCCTTAAATGGAACCTCGCCCACTGCAACCGACTCAGTCGTGCGTATACGTGCGTTCATATCCGACTTACTACTCGATCCAAACTTGTTTGGATTTTGCCGCAGGTCGCATGCGATTTTTGCGTTTGGCTGGCGATAAACACTAAACTGAAATCTCGGAAATCTGAATTTTTATGCGATCAGTCGGCTCCAGTGTGCGAGGAAAGCGTACGACCTGAACGCACGACTTGGTCGTGCGTCGTCGCAGTCGCGCCTAGTCGGCTCTAGTGTGCGGACAGCCTTAAATGGCCGCTGCAACCGACTCAGTCGTGCGTATACGTGCGTTCATATCCGACTTACTACTCGATCCAAACTTGTTTGGATTTTGTCGCAGGTCGCATGCGATTTTTGCGTTTTCTGAGTGAAAATAGAATAATTTTCTGTAGAAATCTGAATTTTTATGCGATCAGTCGGCTCCAGTGTGCGAGGGAAGCGTACGACCTGAACGCACGACTTGGTCGTGCATAGTCGCGATCGCGCCTAGTCGGCTCCAGTGTGCGGACGCCTTAGGCTCACTAGTCGTGCTCACGTTTTGTTAGTAAATGACACTATTTTATTATGTCCACAGACTGATGAAAAATTTATCGCGCTGACGGTAAAAGTAAAGTCTGAGCACATTTCCCTCTTTACGGATCCACCAGTGTCAACAAATATCCGGTTTTATTTCCAAAGCTGTCTACGTTTCGCCGCGAGTTACGACAACGGTGCTTCTACCGAATCGTATAAACATTGGCGTTTTCACCGTAATAAAACTTGTTGCCTAAAGGTCCTTTACTACACGTAGCTTTCAAACGGCTGGCTTACGTTTGTATCTTTTTACGATTTCCTCGAAAAGCAACCATCTCAGCCGCTAAGCAGAAAGATTTTCCATTTTTAACGTTCGAATGAAAAAAACAAAACAACTCAATTAGTGTCTTTACTCATTTGCTGTGAGGAATTTTAAGGCTACCTCGCGTAAAAAAGATTGCTCCTCGAACTTTCTCATAGACGTAAGTTATTTTCGAAGATTTATATTTTAAGCACGTGTAAAATTCGATCCTATCTAATTTAAGACAGGAATTTAAGGCACGGTCTTACATCTGCGCAGAAGATAATACTTATCAAAATAAAATACACTTCAACAGTCCGCCCTGCAGAAATAAAAATATATGATTTCGTTACTCAAATAATTGAACAATTATTATGTATTTTTTATCTTAAAGAAATTAATCTTAGTTGGACGGAACAGTGAGAGTTTTTGATAGAGTAGTACATTCTAACAAAGCACAAACTGTGAAATAATACTAAAATTTAAAAAACAACAACAATATAAAATCCATGTACTTTATGTCTTATACACAAATAAAGTTGATTTTGTCTACTTTAAGATAGTATCACGGCGTTCGCCGTCTCTATCGCTATCTGGTCGAGTTGTCTGTTTTTATTCTATCATGTACAGATCTGCCCTCAGCTAGAGCGTGTCAGCTCCACAATGTCCTAGTGTTATGAAAGGGTTTAGTCATGTTTGTAGTCAACGAGGTATCGCCTACGATTCCAGCTCGAATAATTATCCTGTGTTTTTTATTTCTTCTTTACAGGTATGATTTATTTATATCTTAACGGTTGTATTTGAGCGTGTATAATTTGAGTGATTGTTATTATTTTATTAACCAGTGTTAAAATAGTCTTCTTTACAGATGCAATCAGCACTGATCCATTCCCGAGTTTGAATCGTATATACATATTTCTCCAGGAAGTGATCTTTCAATATCGCTTTAAATTACTGCAGTCCCTTCAATATTTTCACAGAATTATCGAGGGTTTTTGAACGTTCTTACTGCTAGCACAATGAAAGAACGGTTATAACTTGCAATTCTGAGAGTGTTGTGTTCTTTTTCAATTACTATTGTGAAAGTGCAATTATTACTGGTTGCATCAGTTTTTTTTTCATTCGAAAATAATATTCTCCTCCCTCTGCCTCAACCCGAGATAATATTTCACCGGATGAACCGTTCGAAAAATTTCGATCGGTAGGGAAATGCTCAAATTG